>CM055116.1:1072622206-1073109706 GCA_029206835.1 Rana muscosa | reverse complement strand
GTCAGATAATGTGTTTTTTTTTCCCTCTGCAGGAGAACGTCATTCAAGTCTGCTGAGAATGGGGCAGAGCTTAGTCAGTGATGTGGGAGGGGAAAAATATAATTTTTGAAAAAAATTATGCTGTTATGCCTTTGAATGTTTACATTGTGTGTTTGTTTGTTGTTCCTTCCCCTTCCCCTTGGCTCAGGCACAAGCGAAACAATTTTTAAATTGTCATTTTTTGTCTTTTGATTAGGTTTGTCTCTGGATCGGATTTATGCGGACTCTGATTAGAGGGCATAAATTGGTTCCAGACACTGGGGCCCAGTGTCAAATTACTGGGAGGGATGTGTAGCGGGTGGTTACATTTAGGGGAGGCATCTGAGTGATAACAGGCTCAGATGCAGCAATTGTTAGGGTTCATGGACCAATTTATGCCAGTGGAGGATATCAGTGGTGTCCAGTTCCCTGCGGCCTATAGGTGACGCTGTCGCCATAGGCCGGGGTTGAACCACCATTGGAGGTCTGTGCCTTTTTGTCCTCTCTCGGCAGTGCTACAGCGGGGCGGGGAACCTGCTGTGCATGCTGGGAGAGGGGATAAAAGGGGCAGACATCTTCCGCTCGGGGTCCACGCCCAGGCACCTTCAGCCTGGGTGTGTGTGCTGGTGGACTCCGGGTGCCCTCGGCCCGGGGACGGAGCTGTGATTCCACCCCTGACACCTTTAGTCTGGGGTGAGGTACTCTCTGGAGGCCTAGGGCCCAGTACCTTCGACTGGGTCCTGCAAGGGATGGAGGATTCCTAGGGTGTCCTCTGGCATTGGACACCCAAATCTAGGGCGAGGAGGACCAGAGAGGTGACCTTCCCGGAGATCCAGCACAGCATTGGCTGGTGACGGTGGAGGCCTCTGGTGACCATCCGGATGGATGACTCCCTTGACAGGGGCCGCATCTCAAGAAGGTAGTCCATGTTCTCATGGTCGGTGGCAGTGACCCAACTGAAACCCAGGTCAGTGGCAGAGACCTCAAGTCAAATTCACCCGGTCGGTGGCAGCGACCACCCTCACGGTCAGTGGCAGCGACCGTGCGCCAAGCCTGTTTGCGCACACCGAAACAGGACAGTAACAAGTTCATGTTTGTGCCTGGACCTTCCTCTTCACCTTGTCTGTTTGTTATCTAACCAGTCTCCTCTAAAAGGACTATTTATTGCTCTAAAAGAATAAATAAGTGTTGGACTTTCAATGGTGTGGAACTTGGCTTTCTGGGAGTTAAAGGTCATTCTCAAAGGAAGTTTTGGCTCTACACAGGGGCACAGGCCCGAAGGTAATTGGTTATAGCTCACACCTCTACACACTAGAGAATGTGAGCTGGTGGTGCGTCACACTCTCCTCCCTGGTCCCCTAGACGAGAGCCAATGATATTGACAGAGAAGGAGGGAGTGAGAGGTGAGGTCGCTACACCTATAAAAATCCCTTTCTTGGAGTACATCACAGGACACAGAGTCTCATAGTAATTACTAAGTGGGTTATATTCCACCTTCAGGTGCTGGACACTGGTGTAATCAATTAGACAGGAAGTTTCCTCCCTATATAACCCCTCCCATACTGGGAGCACCTCAGTTTTTGTAGCAAAGCAATAAGTGTCCCAATATCCCCAAACAAGAGGGGCGGGAGCTCTGTGTCCCGTGATGTACTCCAAGAAAAGGATTTTACAGGTAAGCTGTTATAAAAATCCTATTAAATTTATCGTACATCATGGGAAACAGAGCCTCTGTCAGGAAAGGTTTCACCCGCTGGTGGCGCTGTTGGCAGTGGCGGAATTTTCAGGGTCGCAACAGTCGCAGTTCTGACTGGGCCCTGTAATTCCGCCAAGTTCGGGGGGCCCGCCACCCGTCCGTGTGAATGGCCCACCTGACTGTCACAGTGTGTTTTGCGTTCTGTTGGCTGATGATGCGGTGCGCACTGCGTGCTGTTCGTTCGGCCGCGGGCGTGCTTTCGCCGCTGAGGTAAGAGAGAGACAATGTAGAGGCAGCACTCACTGACTGAGATTGTGGACCGATCCGCCCATGTCCCCGCCTTCGCCTATCCAGAGACACAGAGATGTAGGGAGGCGGGGCAGACCCTGCAGCAAATGAGGGAAGGCGGGGGAGGAGCTTTCCCCTCTGCGGCTGTGTGCGTGGAGTACCTATCCGGCGTCTACCCACTACCCAGGCATGAGGCAAGGCATCCTAGTGGGAGAAGGCACAGTGAAGGTGACTCAGTCAGACCCAGGCCACAGAACAGATCGAAGTCGAACGGAATTCCCGGGGAGTCGATTGATTGACGGTAAGTCAATCAAGTGACAGAGCTCAGCTCAGCAATCAATGCCAACCTTCACCACCTGTGCCTCTTACTGATCCCATCCCCCCACCACTGATCTCATCCCTATCCCCCTATTACTTCTACAACAGAGGTGATGGGGGGGATAGGCATGAGATCAGTGGTGGGGGGATGGGATCAGTAAGAGGCACAGGTGGTGGTGGGAGAGGATGGCACCACCACTGCCACCGCAGCCAACCCCCCAGTGGCGGAATTTTCAGTGTCGCAACAGTCGCCGTTGCGACTGGGCCCTGTAGTTCCGCCAAGTCCGGGGGGCCCGCCACCCGTCCGTGTGAATGGCCCACCTGACTGTCACAGTGTGTTGTGCGTTCTGTTGGCTGATGATGCGGTGCGCACTGCATGCTGTTCGTTCGGCCACGGGCGTGCTTTCGCCGCTGAGGTAAGAGAGAGACAATGCAGAGGCAGCACTCACTGACTGAGATTGTGGACCGATCCCGCCCATGCCCCCGCCTTCGCCTATCCAGAGACACAGAGATGTAGGGAGGCGGGGCAGACTCTGCAGCAAATGAGGGAAGGTGGGGGAGGAGCTTTCCCCTCTGCGGCTGCGTGCGTGGAGTACCTACCCGGCGTCTACCCACTACCCAGGCATGAGGCAAGGCATCCTGGTGGGAGAAGGCACAGTGAAGGTGACTCAGTCAGACCCAGGCCACAGAACAGATCGAAGTCGAACGGAATTCCCGGGGAGTCGATTGATTGACGGTAAGTCAATCAAGTGACAGAGCTCAGCTCAGCAATCAATGCCAACCTTCACCACCTGTGCCTCTTACTGATCCCATCCCCCCACCACTGATCTCATCCCTATCCCCCTATTACTTCTACAACAGAGGTGATGGGGGGGGGATAGGCATGAGATCAGTGGTGGGGGGATGGGATCAGTAAGAGGCACAGGTGGTGGTGGGAGAGGATGGCACCACCACTGCCACCACAGCCAACCCCCCAGTGGCGGAATTTTCAGTGTCGCAACAGTCGCCGTTGCGACTGGGCCCTGTAGTTCTGCCAAGTCCTGGGGGCCCACCACCCGCCCGTGTGAGGGGCCCAACCGCCGCCCGTCACAGTGTTGCTGGGTGGGGGCGGGAGGTGTGAGCCGCACACGGGTGATGCCCGTGGATAGTGGCCGGCGCCGCTAAAACTGCCCGCTTCCCTAAACTGATCTGCGCCTCGCTCTTGTCAGTGTGGACTTAAGCCGCCGGCGCCGCCTCCTCTGTTTACATCCAGTGAGGAGGAGGAGCCAGAGGGACACACAACGCTGTGTGTACAGGTTTGCGGCCGCGCTGTTCTGAGGTCCTTAACTGTACATTTTATTTTAAGTAGATGGATATATGGGGGGGGGAGGGGTGCCTATGCTGATGGGGGGTCTGCACTAAGGTGGTGTCTATACTGCAGGGGTTTGCACTAAGGGGGTGTGTGTATACTATATGGGTCTGTACTAAGGGGGTGTGTGTATACTGCAGGGGTCTGTACTAAGGGGGTGTATGTATACTGCAGGGGTCTGTACTAAGGGGGTGTGTGTGTATACTGCAGGGGTCTGTACTAAGGGGTGTGCGTATACTGCGTGCGGGAATCTGTATTAAGGGGGTGTGTGTGTATACTGCAGGGGTCTGTAATAAGGGAGGGTGTGTATACTGCAGGGGTCTGTACTAAGGGGGGATTCTATACTGATGGGGGGGTCTGCACTAAGGGGGTGTCTATACTGATGGGGGGTCTATACTAATGGGGGTCTGTACTAAAGGGGGATGTCTTTACTGATGGGGGTCTGTACTAAAGGGGGTGTCTTTACTGATGGGGGGTCTGCACTAAGGAATGTGTCTATACTGCGGGGGTCTGCACTTAGGGGGATTCTATACTGATGGGGGTCTGCACTTAGGGGGATTCTATACTGATGGGGGTCTGCACTAAGAGGGGGGATTCTACACTAATGGGGGTGTCTGTACTGATGAGGGGGGTCTGTACTGAGGGAGGGGGTCAGTACTTAGTGAAGGGGGTCTGTACTGAGGGGGGTCTATACTAACGGAGGAGGGTCTGTACTGAAGGAGGGGGGTCTGTTCTTAGTGAAGGGGATCTATACTGCGGGAGGGGGTCTGTAGTTAGTGGAGAGGGGTCTTTACTGAGGTGGGTCTGTACTGAAGGGGGACTATAGTTGGTGGAGGGGGGGGTGACACCAATTTTTTCCGCACCAGGTGACACCAACCCTAGTGACGCCACTGATTGACGGTAAGTCAATCAAGTGACAGAGCTGAGCAATCGATGCCAACCTCCACCACTGTGCCTCTTACTGATCCCATCCCCCCACCACTGATCTCATCCCTATCCCCCCCCATTACTTCTACAACAGAGGTGATGGGGGGGATAGGGATGAGATCAGTGGTGGGGGGATGGGATCAGTAAGAGGCACAGGTGGTGGTGGGAGAGGATGGCACCACCGCTGCCTCCTCCCACAAGTACCACCACTGGTACTTGACGGGGGGGTGGTAGCGGTAATACTTGAGGGGGAGTGGCAGCAGTGGTACTTAAAGGGGGTGGTAGCGGTGGTACTTGAGGGGGATATACAAAACAGAGATTGCCGCTCCAAATAGACTCACCCCAACAACAAAAACCTCTCCAGGAACCAAGGGTGCTGGCAATGCACAAGGCAATGAAGAAAAAATGAAGGAATCTGGACAGCCGCACTCCAATCCAACGTAGATTTTATTGGAAAAAATAAAATAACATAAAACAGGCACTACATGTCACAGCAACGGGGTAACAGGGGCAGCTAGCTGCCCCTGTTACCCCGTTGCTGTGACATGTAGTGCCTGTTTTATTTTAGTTTATTTTTTCCAATAAAATCTACGTTGGATAGGAGTGCGGCTGTCCAGATTCCTTCAGGTACTTGAGGGGGGGTGGCTGTGGTGGTACTTGAGGGTAGTGGCAGTGGTGGTGCCATCCTCTCCCACCACCACCTGTGCCTCCTTACTGATCCCATGCCCCCCACCACTGATCTCATCCCTATCTCCCCCCCCATTACTTCTACAACAGAGGTGATAGGGATGAGATCAGCGGTGGGGGGATGGGATCAGTAACAGTCACAGGTGGTGGTGGGAGAGGATGGCACCACCACTGCCACCCCCCCTCAAGTACAACCGCTGCCACCCCCCTCAACACCAGCACTTCCACTGATCCCATCCCCCCTCCCCACCAGCACTGTTACTAATCCCATTCCCCAGGTCAGATTTAATTGATCCTATGATTGCTTCATAGGATCAGCAACCAATGTATTGCTTCATTTATGTGAAATCCCTGGTGATATGGCCAGTCCCTCTGCTTTCCTATTGAAAACTTACCACACTAGGCAGGAGTGCACAGCATGGTCAGTACTCTAGTTAGGCTGGTAACTCCGTGTGCTCTCCTCCAACGATCAATAAATGTTTTACTTTGTTGTAAAGTGTAAAAAAAATAAAGTATCAAAATCATGCCCTTCATGATTTCTTGCACCGGGGCCCTGAAGTTTCTAGTTACGCCTCTGGCTGTTGGTCCTATGGATCGCAGTACTAGTGTCCACCAGCGGGTGTCCTCTCACAGCCAGTATCTTTGACAGAGGATCTCACCTGCTGGTGGTAATGCCTGATCCATGGACCGTAGTACCGGCGTCCACCAGCGGGGGATAATCCGGCAGTGTGGGGCAGGCAGCACTTCCTTCGCTCAGCTGTCACATGAGGACAATTATAGCAGTCTTATAAATACCGGGCGAGCCCTTACATGCTCGCCTTGGTATCTTTCTCCTGGAGCCCTTACCTTGCTGCTTGTATCCGGACCTTGAGCCTGTACCTCTCCTCTGCTGACCTTACCTGATCTTATCTGATCCCCATCCTGAGCCTATCCATCCGTCCTCTTCCTGTCTTGTTTGTTCCCTGTCCCCATCTGCTGACTCCCCGTGTATGACCTTGGCCTGGCTTCGTTTATGCTTCTGGAACACCCCTTTGTCAATCTCCTGATCTGCTGTGTATGACCCTGGCCTGGCTTACATCCAAGATTCTGGTACTACCCTTTGCTATATATATTATTTGTTGTTTGTGGGTTGTTTGGTTAGTGGCACTGTTTGTATTTATTTATATCACCTTCTCAATAAACCTCATTATATTTTACTCTACATACGTTTTGGTTCTCTCTGTGCAGTCCACACAGTCTGGTCAACTAATTCTCTGATAGCCTCATAGTAATTACTAAGTGGGACGTCCCAAAGCAATGCCTACTGAGGGGAGGGAGACACAAATAACGCAGACCGCCATCAGACGTAAGGACCTATACTGCTGCCTGCAGCATACTGCGCCAAAAACGGCATCCTCTTCCCATCCTACATTCACCTGATAGAAATAAGTGAACGTATGCACCGACAACCAAGTTGCGGTCTTGCAAATCTGAGTCATAAAGGCTTGGTAATGCACCGCGCATGAAGCGCTTACTGTCCTGGTAGGGTGCACTCTAAAAGAAACAGGGGAAAACCCTCTCTTTAAACCACAAGCCTGAATAAGAACCTGATGAATCCACATAGAAACAGTTGATTTAGACGCTGCCTGCCCTTTACCGAGGCCTCCTGATAGCGCAACAAACATCAGTTTTTCATATCTGAGCAGCCGTTTCAGATAGGCCTTGACTGCTCTCACTCTAACGAGAGAGTGTAACCATTTTAATAGCTGATTTGAACGCTGCCTGCCCATTTCTAGGGTCTTCTGGCAGCACAACAAAACGTCAGTTTCCTGTATCTGAAACCTTCAGATAGATTTATAACTGCTCTCATCTATATTGAGAGAAAAGTAATAACTTTCCTTCCATAGAACAAGGTCCTGGAAAAAAAGGAAGGCAAGAAACGTTTTGATACAAAAGAAAACTAGATTATTTTAGGAAATAAGGCTGGGCAAGGATTTAACATCACCCTATCCCTAAGAATAATTAAGTATGGCTCTATACAAAGAAAGCTGCCAATACTGAAAACTCGCTTGCGGAGGCTACAGCAACCAAGAACACCAATTCCCTTGTTAGAAGGATGAAGGGAAATACAGTGCTCCGGCCCAAGGTGCTGACCTTGTAAGCCGACAAAACTAGACTCAATCCCCCGAGCACAAGGGCGACCTTATTGGCGGCCTTATACGCGTTACCCTTCGAATAAAGGCCTGTATCAAAGAGTGCGAAGCAAGCGGCCTTTGAAAATACTGACAGGGCCGAGAACGGATCCTTGATGGATCTTAAAGCTAGCTCCATCTCCTTTCCTAATGTAGGAAGGTAAGAATTTTATTTATGACATACTTCCAAGGATGCCACCCCTTGGTTTCACACCAGGAACATGGACCTTCGAGATCCTTTGATACATGGTCCTGGAGGCCAGCTCTCCTGCATGAATCAAGGTAATTTGCCGCTAATCCTGAAAGCCCCGATCCTCAAAAAATGCGGGCTAAAACAGCCAGACCATTAATTCCCCTGTTTGCAAAACAGGATGGAATACCCCCTTGCGAAGTAGGTCTGGACAAGATGTAAGGGACCCTGGGTCCTCTACTACCACCCTTACGATCCCTGCACAGTAAGGTCGTCTGGGTCATGCCGGAGCTATTAGGCCGGCTTCTGTTCCCCTTTGATGTTGCATAGAAGCCACGGTAGTCGCGGCACTGGGGGGAGAGAACGCAACTGTCCCACGGGGTCACTAATATCTGTCCCGTATGCGAGTGGATCCTTTGTCCTTGACACAAAGCTGTCCAACTTCGTGTTGAACCTGGACGCCAATACATTTTATGTCCGGGGAGCCCTTTCTCTGACATTTGGTCAGAAAAAAGTCGGGGTGTAGAGGCCATTCTCCCGGGAACAATTGTTAACGGCTCCAAAGAACCGCCTGCCAATTCTCCATTTCATGAAATGAAAACTGTCGATAGGCAAGGCACAAGCTCCTCTGCCCAAGCCAGAACATGGCTCACTTCTGGCTGCGTGACTTCTAGTGCCTCCTTGGTAAACTAAGTAAATCACTGGTGTGACATTGTCGGATTGTACTCTAACAGAACAATCCTGCAACCTAAACGCCCAGGCCCTTAAGCCAGAAGTGCCATCCGTAGCTCTAGAATGTTGACAGATAAGGCTCACTTGGAGCTTGACCACTTCCCCTGGGCAGTGGTCTCTTCCAGGCCTGGTCTCCATCCCTAGAGGCCAGCTTTCGTATTCACAACCTCCCAGGTAACCGGCATGAAGGATCTTCCTTTCTGCCAATCTTTTGGTTAAGAACCACCAACTGAGACTCCAGCATATCCCAGGGACCAGACTCTTTGGATAATGCCAGGTTAAGATCTACTTGTTCCAGGCCGACAGAATAATGTTTATAGCAGCCTTGAATGAAACTGAGCATAGGGAACCGCTTTGAATGAAGCCACCATTTTCCCTAGCACCTTAAGCAAAAGGTAAATGTAAGAAACTCTTCCTTGCCTTGACCACATAGACCAGCTGTCCTATAGCGCTGACTTTGTCTGAGGAAAAAAAACTCTCCTTTTTGGGCTGTGTCCCCAAACATTCCAAGCTTCTAACCAAACGTAAGAATGTACCTTTAGACTGGGATCCTAACCCAGGAGTTCCAGATACTTGACCATGTTGGACACACTTATGTCCAGCCATGCTACTGACTGATCAATCAGCAGCAGATTGCCTCGATATGCCATTACTGCTATACCCTGGGCCTTTAGACCTGCTAGCACCTTGTAAACCCGGGCACTGTGGCTAACCCAAAGGGCAAGACCACCAACTGGAAGAGGTGCTGTTCCCTTGTGAAGCGCAGACAACCTCTGCAGTCCCATGTAAATAAACACATATGCAAATGAAGCCCCATATGTGTATGTGGCAAGTGTTAAAGCCATATGCCTCTATGGAAGTGTGCATTCATGGAAGTATAAATTCATACAAATATGTTTTAGGCAAAACATAAAAAAGTGTGCGCTGTATACACGCATACATACAGCACGTGTGCTATGGAACGGGCATCTTGCAAGAAAGCATGCATTTATAAATGTGTTATGCAACATTGCGCAACATGTACCCGTGCAGACACGGATTACTATGTGAACACAAGGAATCCTGTATAATTAAGGAAACTTAAATTATCATGCCTCATTATGCAACCATACAAAATCTAGGCAAACATGCAACTTTAGGCGATCATGCATCCTTATGTGATTCAGTATTTTTTATGCGATCAAACATCTTATGCATTTTAAGCACTACTGTGCGGACAAGTACCCTTGTGTGATTAAGGACTCTTGTGTGATCAAGCACCCCTGTGCGATCCAGCATCTTTATGCAATCAAGCATTTTTATGCGATTTTAGGCATTTTAATGTGACCAATCATCCTCATGCGACTATGTATAAAACATGTAAATCCATACAAACAGAAACATGTATCTTTATGTGATCAACAATAAACACGTTCTGTTACTTATTTTTACCCCGCATGCATTTTGTACATTCCAAACTCATGTATTTTATGCAAACATGTGGACTGGTAAAGAGGAAGTTATCCTCCGCAGACGTGCGTTTCCACAATCATGCAATATAGCTGTTGCGCATTAGCAACAATGTGCACCAGCAACTGTGCATCCCAGCAGTTTGTGCGTTTGGCTAGCCTGAAGCCAGCACCAGTATGAGGATCCTGTGGAGGTTTTCTAACAACCTATACTCCTCGGCTAAACGTTTTTAGGAGGAGAAAAAAACAGCTTATGCGGGTGCCCAACCAGCAGAAATAAACTGTTGCAGTAATGGATGGAGTGGGAAGGTACAAGTAACCTATGGGAATTTATTTAAAAACACCAAGGAGGAGACAGAGGCTTTGGCCGTCTAGGCTGAGGGTAAGTTATACGCAGCATGAATCTCTGAAAGAGACTGCAGCTTCCACTCCAGAACTTGTGAGGCTTCTGATACCTCCGCCTCGTCAGACTGCACCTGTTCCCTGTCCTCTGATGGTGAATTTTCATCCTCAGTACATTAATCCTCTTGTTTGAGGATTTAGAGCAGGGGAAGGGGCACACCCTGGTTTCTGCTCCTTGTGAGGATGCTGCGATCAAAGCAGTTAACCTCCCTTATAGACCAACAAATGCAATGCAAAAAAAGCGTCCAAACTGACATATGCAGAGTGGCTGCAATGTTGGGGGAGGCTGCAATGCCTGACAGGGCCGATGGCTCAACCTGTGTGGCTGCTTCAAGTCTCTACAGGGGAGGATGGTATCATGCAGGCATGATTAGGGCCACCAGATTCAGATGGCGATACCTTGGTGTACTTTTATATATATATTATTTAATTTTTTTTCCTGCCCCTGAACCTTTTCTACAGGGAGACATAGTCCTAAGCTAAAAGCAGAGGAACTTAACACAGGTGCATCAACAGCTGAACTTAGTCTAGCAAAAAAACAATGCCTGCTAATCTGCACAGCTTGATGCTGAGTAGGCGTCTTAGGTATGTCTGTATCCAACACACAGGAGGTGCTTACGTGCCCCAAGCTGCTATGTCCCTCTGGCTTTACATAGCTATGGCGTCTGTTTCTTTTTTTGAAGGGCCCGCCCTGCGCCTGCAATATTAGCCGGCATGCACGTGCCAGCAGAAACCACATCCCCTCCCCCCGCCACCGGCTTCAAAAACGCGCCCCTTTTGCGTGCGTGTAGGGAAATGGTGGAGGCGGGGGAGAGAGAGCGCTGTGGACCTCGGACTACCAGGGACCCCCCCCCCCCACAACTGTGGCAGAGCCTGAAGTGGAGGAAGTGAGCCGCTCAACAGACTGGCTGACACTGAGATTTCGTTCCTGGAGAGCATGGTAAGTGAAACACCAGGTATGTCTCTTTACTCCCTCTAGTGGCGGAAAACAGATAAGACATGCAGCTACTCATAGAAGATAATCCTTAAGGTATTTACCTAGGATTGTCTTCACTTACCTTATCCCCGCCACAGGATACTGATAAGCACAGACAAACCCAATCTTCACTCATCACGGTGAGTTAAGTCAACAGACCTTCAGGGACCGGGTTCCTAGACAGGGTTTCCACTCCCCTGGACATGTACCGCATCCTGTCAGAAAATCTTTGGTATGTGGTCATAACCAAAGTACTGGGAACCAGGATCCAGCCCTCCGAAGAGAGGCATTACAGGAAAAACCTTGCTCTTCTTTACCGAGGCCCGGGTACCATCCACTTTGGCCTCAATGGCACTTTGGATGGATCCAGTAGCATAGCTTGCTTGATCCCAGAGGATCCTCCAGCGGAGCTCTTCATAACACAACCTTAACCGTGACCAACACCTTAGACATTGGCGAAAAAACTGAGGTGCTCCCAGTATGGGAGGAGTTATATAGGGAGGAAACTTCCTGTCTAATTGATTACACCAGTGTCCAGCACCCGAAGGTGGAATATAACCCACTTAGTAATTACTATGAGGCTCTGTGTCCCGTGACGTACGATAAAGAAATGTGCGTTACTACACACGTGTTTTCAGTGTATTTTTATGAGCAGTATGGTTTGAAAGGACCCTAAATGTTTCTGCATATTTGTAAACTATATGATGTGGCCCTCGCAATAAAACAATTGCAAACTGCTATTATACTGTGCTGTTTGGCCAACCTTAGGTAGATTGTATCGACAATGCATTGTAGGATGATAAGGATCGCCAAGTCAATAGTAAAAGATAGAAAACTCCATTCCTGTTACTAACTACATCAAGGTCCCCAGAGAGCCCCTTCCTTACTTTAGGGTCCCCGAGAGCCCCTTCCTTACATCAGGGTCCCCAGAAAACAACTACTAACATCTGGGTCCCCAAAGAGACTCCCCCTTGCATCAGGGTCCCCAGAGAGCCCCCCACTTACAACAGGGTACCCAGAGAGCCTCCCTCTTGCATCAGGGTCCCAGAGAGCCTCCCTCTTGCATCAGGGTCCCCAGAGAGCCTCCCCCTTGCATCAGGGTCCCCAGAGAGCCTCCCCCACTTACATCAGGGTCCCCAGAGAGCCCCCTTACTTACATCAGGGTCCTCAGAGAGCCGCTCCTTACATCAGGCCCAGCTCACCAGAAAGGGCGGGCAGTGAGAGATGATGTCATCTCTCTGATGCCTAAGGCTGCACAGTGAGAGCGGAACAGCGGTGATCCAGGGGCGGGAGGTGACAGATGATGTCATCTGCTCTCTCGCCCCTGCCCGGCTCTCCCGTGCTGCCTGCCCACTCTCCGGTGCTGCCGCTACTCGCGGCCCAGCTGCAGAGAAGCCACGGCCGTCTCTGAGAGACTCAAAAGCCACCCCCTAGCGATGCCACTGGGCAGTACAGCGGTGCTCAAATTAATGGCTGCACGAGCTGCGCAGCCATTACTTTGAAAGGCTGTCACTGAAACTAGCCCACTGAGCCATAGGCCCACTGGGAAACTCCTGGTAGTCCCGATGGCCAGTACATGCCTGGTGTATGGCGAACCTTAGGTAGATTGCATTGACAATGCAATGTAGGATGATCAGGGTAGCTAAGTCAGTAGTAAAAGATAGGAAACTTCATTCCTTTGATCTTGATTCAGTCCTAAAAATGACATTTTGTGGAATCCCATTAACTAATATTAATTAAAGTGTTACTAAACCCACAACAGTAAAATTAGTCTGTATATGCAGTAAAGCATGCTTGTTATACTCACTGTGGAACCTAAGGGTTTAATCCTCCTCGTTGTGTAAAAAGGCTGTTTGATCCTGTCTTCTATGATCCTCCCCTTCTTCCACTGTCCCCAATCCATTTCCTGATAGAACAGAGTCACTCTGCACATACTCAGTTTGGTGTGTGTTGCCAGAGAGTTTTTTTTTCTTGGGAGGGTGCATGCAATCAGCACAGGGCCAGTCAGCACTGTCCAGACAGTGGGTCAGGAGTCATGCAGTCTCATATGACAGTCAGATGAGAAAGAAAACTCCTCCTACAAGCTTTAACCAGACACTGATAGAAGTCACAAGACTGCTATATACAGCTGATGATAAAAGGTATTTATATTTACTAAAATAATTGCATTTCCATGTTCTGTGTACTATGGAAGACCAGATATAGTGGAATGCAGGGTCCTGCAGTAACACTTTAAAACAACAACTAACAACATATTTTTTTATATCTTAGTATAACACATGTAATACACTTCCTTACTTAAAAAAATGATCTTGTTTATCCTGTGAGGACACTTCATTTTTTTCTCACTGTCTACCATTTTATTAAACTTTGAAATGAACAAGGCAGTATAGAGTAATTTGTGATTTACTTTTGTTTTTTTGTTATGCCTAATAAAATAGTTTCTTCCATAATAAACAAATCAGTTCCAGAGAAAAGCCATTAACATGCATTTTATCTTCCTGTTTCCCACAGAAGATTACATCAGGAGCTATATTTTGCATGTTACTCATACTTACAGTAATGATATCATCCTAGGATTGGAATAATGTAATAAAGAATTGTGACCTATAGCTGTTTCATGATATTACAGCAACTGTCTTTTTTATCCTTAGTAAAATTAATGCTTAAAGAGACCCTGTCACCAAAAAATTAAAAGCACAGTAAAAAAAAAAAAAAATGTTTTGCCTTTCCATAATTGCCTTTAATTTATTATGAATGTGCCTTTGGTAAGGTGACCAGATTCAAAATGAAATCAGGTTATGCCTTACTGAGCCACTTTTAATGACTGTGGGGCAAGTGGGAGTAGGAGCGAGGCTAATAGTGGTACAAATAGTAGAGCACGCTGAATGGTAAATGCAGACAAATTAAGTTAAGAATGGCAGGGGCTTAAAGGGGTATGGTTAAATAAAACCAGAGCCTATTCTGCCAGGCCAGGGGTCAAACACAGGAATCAGTCCAAGAGGATTACAGGAACAAGCCGGGTCATACACAGGAGCAGAAGATAATGGAATAGTCAGCCAATCCGGGGTCAGATGTGAGGAGATAAGCAGGGTCACAGGTCTAGATGCAAGCCAAGGGTCAAGCCAGAGATTCAGGATACACAAAATACACAAGATACAGGAGACACAGGAGACACAGGAAGCTGATGATAATCCAGCAACTTGTATGTGCCAGTGACAGGTTTAAATAGGCCGGGGGGTGCGCCCACACAGTCTGTGTGCATCTGTACACGCCGTCCGTGCGGCGCATTTGCGTGTGCGCATGCGCATAGTGGTTAGTCTGGTGCGGCCATGATGGACACTGGCAGGAATGCCAATAACTCGGCTATTTCCCTGACAGTGCCCCCCCCCCCAAGGGGCAGCCTCCGGATGCCCAACCGGGCCCATCTTTTTGGGGTAACGGGCTCGGAACCTCTGCAGAAGTCTAGGGGCGTGTATATTGCCTTCAGGTTCCCAGGAATTCTCTTCTACTAGATAACCTTTCCATTTTATGAGAAATTGAATAGTCCTACCTCTCCTACGACAGTCCAGGATGGCTTCTACCTTGAACTCGGTTTCATCTCCCACAGCGACTGGAGGTGGAGGAACTTCTTTTCTTCCTGGAAATGGACTAGAGATAACAGGTTTAAGCAGAGAGACATGGAAAACCGGGTGGATTTTATAGGAACTTGGTAGTGCCAGTTCAAAAGCTAATGGATTAATTTCTCATCTCATCTTAAATGGGCCGATAAATCTTGGTCCCAACTTCCGGGAGGGACAAGGAAGCTTGAGACTTGCTGAAGACATACTTCATCACCAACTTTAAAGGCAGGGTTCTCTCTCCTTGTCTTGTCATACTGTTTCTTATAGTTTTCCTGTGCTCTTTGCATAGTTAGCTGGAGGGTTTGGTAGTTAGTCTGGATATAATTTATCCTGTCTTGGACTGCTGGGACTCCGGAATGACATTAGGCAAAAATTAGGGGTGGAACCCATAATTAGCCCAAAAGGGTGATTGATTGGTGGAAGTATATACTGAATTATTGTATGCGAACTCTGCGCACAGGAGTAACGAAATCCAATTTTCCTGGGAGAAGGAGCCTGTTCTACAGTCTGATTTGTTCTTTCGGTTTGACCGTTGTTCTGGGGATGATAGGCCGAAGATAGGCACAGCTCGATTGACAGCGTCTTACAGAGTTCTCTCCAGAATCGGGAGGTGAATTGTGCCCCTCTATCGGACACAATATTATCAGGTAGGCCATGGAGTCTGACTATTTCTTTTATAAAAAAATTTGCTGTGTCCACAGCAGATGGTGGACCCATCATGGGCAAAAAGTGGGCCATTTTGGACAAACGGTCCACTACTACTAGGATAGTTGTGAGCTCGTCGGAGGGAGGCAACTCTACTATAAAGTCTATCGACATTTTCTTCCATGGTTGTTTTGGTATCGGCAGTGGTCGTAACAGACCCCAAGATTTAACAATGGACCCCTTGTTTCGCTGCCAGGTGGCGCAGGAGCTAACATATTCCTGGCAGTCCGATTTCAGAGTAGGCCACCAAAAAGAACATTGGATGAGATTCATTGTCTTTCGCACCCCGAAGTGGCCAGCAAGTTGGTGGTCATGAAATGTCTTTAGGACCTGGATTCTGGCTGGTTGTGGAACAAAGACTTTATCCTGATACCAAATGTACCCTCCCTGACTTCTTAAAGAGGATGCCTCTGGTTTCGGGCATTGGATGAATGCTTGTTCAAATGAGGACCTTAGATCAGATTGGATCATGAGGAAGTTCTGTGGTGATAGGATTGTACTGGGTGCTGTTTCCTCGGGGGTATCGGGAAACATCCGGGACAAGGCGTCAGCTTTTCTGTTCTTGGAACCAGGGCGGTATGTGATGTGAAAATTGAATCTTGAGAAAAACAAGGCCCAGCGTTTGGCAGTGCGGAGGTACTCTAAGTTCCTGTGATCTGTGAATATCATAACAGGGTGAGAGGCGCCTTCGAGAAGATATCTCCATTCCTCTAAGGCTGTTTTAATGGCCAACAGTTCACGGTCACCTACATCATAGTTCCTCTCTGGCTGGCTAATTTTCCGAGAGGAGAAAGCCATGGGGTAAAGCAACGACTTAGGTCCCTGGCGTTGCGATAGTACTGCTCCTGTGGCTACTTCTGAGACATCGACCTCCAAGATGTAGGGCAGAGCAGGATCAGGATGTTTTAGGATGGGGGCAGAGATGAACAGAGACTTCAGTTCTTCAAAAGCGGATTGCGCCTCTGGGGACCACTGGAACCAGGTGTGTAGGCAGATGACTTGGGTGATAGGTGAAATGATGGAAGAAAAGGTCCTTATAAACCTTCTATAGAAATTTGCAAAGCCTACAAATCTCTGCACCCCCTTCTTGTCTGATGGAGTTGGCCAATCCAGGACTGCTTGTACCTTTTGTGGATCCATAACTACCCCGCCAGTGGATATGATCAGCCCAAGAAACTGTATCGAGTCTTTTTCGAAATCACACTTTTCCGCTTTTGCTTAAAGTCCATGTTTCCTTAGTGTGAGTAATACTGTCTTCACATGTGTCCGATGGAGTTCCATGGTAGCTGAGAATATGAGGATGTCATCCAGGTAGATGATGACGAAGTAATCTAGATATTCCCGGAAAATATCATTAACGAAGTGCTGGAACATTGCTGGGGCGTTACAGAGACCGAAAGGCATCACAAGATACTCAAAATGTCCGAACCGCGTTCTGAAGGACGTCTTCCACTCATCACCCTGCGAACAAGGTTGTAGGCCCCCCGCAGATCAAGTTTGGTGAATATCTGAGCGGTGCGGAATCTCTGAAAGAGTTCAGGGACCAGTGGAAGTGGGTAGCGTTTTTTTATGGTAATCCTATTAAGTTCCCTGTAATCAAAACATGGTCTCAAAGTCTTATCTTTTTTTCTACAAAGAAAATGCCGGCACCGGCTGGAGAGGAGGAAGGGCGGATGAAACCCTTTGCCAATGTTCATCTATGTATTGCCGTAGAGTTCCTAACTGCATCTCAGAGAGAGGAAATATGCGTCCGAACGGGATTTCAGCCCCAGGGAGTAATTCAATAGGACAGTCGTATGACCGATGCGGGGGTAGGGTATCTGCTTTTCTCTTATCAAAGACATCCAGGAACTCTTGATAGGCTGGTGGTATATTCTGGTTATTGGCAGATGTGGGTTGAACTGTCAGGCAGCTGGTGGTATTTCCTTGGTGCTCCAATTGACCTGAGGATTGTGTGCTTGGAGCAAGGGGATCCCCAAGATGACTGGAAACATAGGTGAACTCAAAGCGTCAAAGCGTAGAAATTCTCGATGGCCATCAGGCGTAGTGACAAGAAGAGGAGCAGTCTCTAGGGTAACAGGACCAGAACTAGGCATCTGCCAGGCGAACTTCCAGTCCCCGTTCCTTGTGGAGAAGGGGCAAACTAAGGTTATTTGCTAGGCTTAAATCCACAAAGCAGCTACATGCCCCAGAATCGATTATGGCTCGGAGGTGCACTTCCTCTTTCCCTAACTGCAACGTAATGGGAATAACAATATGGGAAGGAGAAGTTCCGGAGACCTGGAAGTACACTGGGGTGTATGACTGTGGCTTCTTGGGCCTTATGGGGCAGTTACAAAGGAAATGTCCGTTTCCTCCGCAATAGAGGCAGAGATTGGCTTGGCGAAGACGACTGTTCTGACTGTCGCTCCCGCAGGCGTCGGTCAAGCTGAATGACCAATTTAATGAGGCCCTCAAGAGTAGTGGGGATACCGACTCTGGCTAACTCATCCTTGAGGGACTCGGAAAGACCCAGGCGGAACTGGTGTTTTAGAGCCGCTTGATTCCAGTCTGTGTCTGCAGACCATCGACGGAAGTCCACGGTATAGTCCTCCACTGGCCGCTTCCCCTGCTGCAGAGAGTGCAGGTTGGCCTCTGCAGTGGCCGTTCGCTGGGGGTCTTCGTAGAGCTGTGACATGGCAGAGAAGAAGGAGTCCACCGTGCTGATGACTGGGCTCTTCTGTTCCCATAAGTAGTGGGCCCAGGTCTGGGGTTCATCAGACAACAGGGAAATGGGAAACCCGACCTTAACAGTCTCTAGAGCAAAAGTCCGGGGTTGCAAGGCCAGATGTAGTAAACAGGTATTTTTGAAGGACCTAAACGTTTTCCGATCTCCTGAAAATCGTTCAGGAGGAGGAGCCAACATCGTCAGGGTCGCTGGGTTTTGTCCTTGGACAGATGCTGAGGAGATGGCCCTGGTTCCACAGGAGCAGGTGACACTGTCACGTGTTGCAAACGACCTTGAAGCTGAGATGTGCTTCCTGCAGTTTCTGGACTTCATGGGCCAAAGTTGCGGCTTGTTGGCACAGAGCCTCTAATGGGGACGCACCTCTGCCGACCTCAGACATGGCTGGATTATACTGTCAAGTCTCTGGTGTGAGGCCGGATTGCTGAGAGGGCACCCATTGCAGCTAAGTGCACCGCACCCCTGGGGATGAGACAGGGAGTGCGGGGCCCAAAGGTGCACGGATTGCCGGTACTTTTGCTGACTGGGTAGATGCAGGCAGAAGGCAGCTGGTGTGTGCTGGAAGAGCGGAATCAGTAGCCGTGCAAGGAAGGGTTCTGGTGTGGAACAATAGGTAAACCACGAACAGAGTCTGTAGCCAGATCAGGGGACAAACACAGGAATCAGTCCAAGAGGATTACAGGAACAAGCCGGGTCATACACAGGAGCAGAAGATAATGGAATAGTCAACCAAGCCGGGGACAGATGCGAGGAGATAAGCAGATGCAAGCCAAGGGTCAAGCCAGAGGAGATTCAGGATACACAAGATACACAAGATACACAAGATACATTTGGCTCGTTCTCTGGGCTCAAGATCAACTGGGAGAAGTCACAAATTCCCCCGCTTGATCTTGCCCCCCAGACTGAGCTACAGACCCAATTACCCCTACAACTAGTCAATAGTATCAAATACCTACAAGTGAGCGTGACTAGGTCACTGATCGACTATATCTCTCTCAATGCGGAACAACTGTTTGCCCTGATTAAGTCTAAAACACAAATATAGACATGTCTCCCTCTCGGGGTACTAGGTCGTATCAACCTCATTAAAATGATACTCCTCCCTAAAATTCTATATATACTGTGACATACGCCTGTATATCTCCCGTTGAAATTCTTCAAGACCATAGATGCAATTCTCAAACCCTTTGTTTGGGGGAAGAATAGACACAAATTAGCATGGCGCCTACTCAAAAATCCCTCGGATCTGGCCGGTACGGCCCTACCAGACTTAAGTCTATACCACTTAGCATCCCAACTATCCCAATTGTTTCATATAGATAAGACTGCCAGGAAGAGATTCACTTTACTCCTATCCCCTACCTGTGCCCAATTAACAACGGACCCCATCTGCACTATAGCAGCAGGCATTGATGAAATTACAAAAACAGAAGAACGTAACTCCCTTCTAAACCATTATAGAAAGATATGGAGACTGGCCACTGCCAAACTGGACATACCCTCACATAACGATTATTCCCCCAAATGGCATAACAAAGCACTCTTGGGAGTTCTTGACAGTGCCAGACTCGGAAGCCTGGTGTAGAAGTGGAATTTTCTACCTCTCGCACTTACTCACTGCTGGCACATTGAAAACTTTTGATGCACTAAAACTAGAATTCGCCCTCCCGAAATACATATTTTTACGATTTCTACAAGTCCGTCAAGCTACTCATTCCCAATTCCCAGAATTAATACCTGATTCCACACGCAATCCTATAATGGATGTAGTCAAAAGTGAAGACCCCCAGAAATTAATATCGATATTTTACAAAATGTTACATACTCCCTCGTCCACGAAAATAGCCTATAATATAAAAACACGATGGGAAGGAGACCTGGGGAACCTAGAGGATGAAGACTGGAGTGAGGCACTTGATACATGCAAAGCTGTTTCACCCAAATTATCTGATAGATTAACCCAAATATACATGCTACACCGAACATACCTCACACCCGTAAGGATGGCTAAATTTAATCAGGGGCAGCCCTCCACTTGTCTACTATGTAATCGAGATCCAGGTACACTTTACCACCTCCTGTGGTCCTGCCCCTACATCCAGGGATTCTGGAAACAGGTGGTGGACTTCCTTCATGACAATATGGGGTCTCCGCTGACTCTCGACCCCAAACCGTGCCTATTGGGTATTTTTCCAGATGCTGACACCGACAAATATACCAAAACCTTTATGCATGAGACTAGTTTCTGCCCGAAAAACAATCGCTAAACTTTCGATGAGACAGACTCCCACCCAGACTATCTAAATGGAAGACTGACATAAACATCACATTACCCTATAAAAAATTCATCTACATTAATAGAGGGTGCCCTGCAAAATATAACACAATTTGGGACCGCTGGCTTAATGCATCTGATACACGTGCATAGCACAGCAGAACACGTCTCCCTTGTTCAGGTATTGTCCAGCTGGACTCGGGTCATATATGCCGCTGTTTCCAAGTATATATAACTGCAAACTGTGTGTTGACGCTCACTGTAATTGATCAAGAACTTTATGCATCACCAATACATGTCATAAATAGAATGATTGTACTGAACAAAGAAAATGTTTGTGCATTGAAAATTGTACACTTTTGTGGGAAATAAATAATTAATAAAAATACTCTTTAAAGTACCCACATTTAACTGCAAATTTCGCGGTCACACAACGCTTTACCTAAATGAAATTTATCTCATCTTTTTCCCACAAATAGAGCTTTCTTTTAGTGGTATTTGATCACCACTGCGGTTTTTATTTTTTGCGCTATAAGCAAAAAAGGCTGACAATTTTGAAGAAAAAAACTATATTTTTTACTTTCTGCTATAAAACATATTCAATACAATTTAAAAAAAAATCGAATTTCTTCATCAATTTAGACCAATATGTATTTCGTTACCTCATTTAAAGTCCCAACAACCCCTTTCCCCCTTTTTTTGTCATTTAATTAGGGATGGAGACACACGGCCACATTAATATATAATGTATTCTATTAATTTTCCATACATGGCTGCTCCGCAGTTGACAGGTTCTTTAGTTCTCGTTATATATATTTATTTTTTCAACAATAGTTTCTGTATAGAACAATTGACATATGGGAGGTTTCCTCCAGTAACCTATTCTCCTTTATTCATTTTATTATTTATTTTCTTCCTTAGGCGTGTGCGCGCTGGTGGCTCTGGGCATGTTTTTCACTGGATCTTGCCTTTGCTGTCATTTCCGGGAGCTTCCTCACCGTGACACGATCGTGGGTATGCCCGCGGACATCGAGTCCGCGGGACCCGCGGTCGGAGTCACGGAGCTCCCGGCGGGCGCTCACGCGCCCACAATGCCGATTCTTAAAGGGGACGTATATATACGTCCTTTTGCCTGCCCATGCCATTCTGCCGACGTATATCGTCGTGTGGCGGTCAGCAAGCGGTTAAGCATGTACACCCATTCTGTTGTCATTAGTCACACTTAGTATCACACCAAGAAAAATGTGTTTACATTAATTCTTTAACTTCAGTAGAACTTTCCATAACAATAACAATAAGGCACATAAGTTCAGAGCAACACTCCTTCCAGCTAATATAGCCTCATTTCAATATCTGGTAGAATTGTTCACAAATGTAAGTCTAGCGTCCACAGCTATGCCAACAACTCACAATTTATGAATTCTTGACAGGTCCCATCTAAATATAGTGCCGGAAGGGAGGGTTGCTGTGTGCCATAATTTCTCAGACTTAGTCTCTTTACTTCCAGGCCCTAGGCCTCGTCACGTGCCCCTCTGAAGAGGTCCATACCCCCTCTTGATTCACACGCTCTCTCTTCTCTTTTTGACTCACTCTACTTGACTCATTCCCGTCAATATATAGGCCTGGTTCCCAAAGCCATTCAATGGGGAATACAGAAACAACCAGGGCAGAACCCCTGCTTACGAGCAGCTATGTTAACTCAGCACTTTGTCCCTCAGTAACTCCAATATAACTTTATAGTTTACCTTTGGAAGAAAAAGCAATCCTCCACTGCAAAGTTACGCTCCCACTGCCTCCTTGAAGATGGGTGTCACACTGAAAGGGAGCAGTTTGAACTCCAAACACACCATGTAAGAGATACTCAGCCGCACAATGATAAAGTCACTGATGCCAACAAAGACTGTCCCCACCCACTGAATCTGATACATTTCACCAACATGACTTAGTCACAGAGATGGGAGAATTAAGAAGAGGATTTATTATATATAAGTGTAGGGGACCTGGATTAGACAGCAGGTGGTGCCAAATTGTCTCAGGATCTGCCCCAATCCTCGTTTGATAGAGCACCTGCATACCTTTCTTTGTGGCCACCATCTTGGACCCATTTCTTCCAGCCAAAGGCCTGAGGCTTATCACTTGTAATAAATGAGTCCACACTCAGATGTGGTTTTCAGCACTTTACTGAAACTTAGTATTTCTTCCCATGATACGTCACATTTGGCATATTAAAAGAATCTTCAGTGCAGAATGCTACTAGCATAATATCTTCAAAGATGTGGCATGAGTGGGTGCAAATGTTGCATCCATAGAGGCACCATGTCACTGGAGATAATAAAAAAAGCCTCCATTGAACAGAAATTTGTTGGGCGTTAATAGAATCTGGATTGATTCCACTATAAACGTCTTGAGATCAAGAGAATAGTCTGTATAATGATCAAGGTGATGTCGTAGGGCCCTCAATACAAAGTTGAGGTATACATGAGAACAAAGAAATGACATTGCAAGTGATTAAGTGAACTGTTTATTATCAAATTCTTTTTTTTTTTTTTACAATCAGGTTGTGTTTATTGAGCAGTTATATATACATGAACATAAAAACAGAACTCGGCCACCATAGCCGAGGAACATGACATTACATCTAGTGACATACAAACCAGTATATTCAGCAGGCATTAGTGACATTTAAGGAATAACTTAAAGAAGAATTCTGCATGGGGGGCCCCCTGCCAGTTTAAACTAAGGCTAGAATTTCCCCGATGGCGAAATTACCAGGAGACCACGAGCCTCCGCCAGAGAACCCTAAACCCCCCCAGGACATCCCAGGGCCCCCCCCCCCGTGAGGTCACAGGACCTCAACTAAGCACAAGGGATCTAGAAGGGGGTTCTAGGATCGGTCAAGGTGATATCCAGGGCAACCACACCTTGTCAAACTTCCAGGGGCATCCTCTGCTTATATAGGTCAGCCTGTACATTGGAATGGCAGCATCAACCATGGCCAGCCAGGCGGACACTGACGGGGGGCTAGGGGATATCCACCTGCAAATAATAGACTTTTTTGCATAGAATAACAAATGCGCAATCAACAGTTTTCTATGGCGGGGCCTCTGCTCATCATCTGGGACCCCAAACAAGGCCAGCTCCGGCGACACGGGAAGCTCCAAGTCCAGCTTCAGGTTAATCAATTCAAAAACCTCCCTCCAAAATACCTGTATCTTAGGACATTCCCAAAGTAGATGTATAAGGGTACCAGGGTGGGCCCGACATCTTGTGCAGCAGGGATCCCTGTCAGGGTATATCCTATGGAGCCTAACCGGTGTATAATACACCCTGTGCAGCAGTTTGATTTGTGTCATTTTGTCTCGGGAGGAAATCACTAACTTGGGACATTCCTCCAACGCCTCCTCCCATTCCTCTTTCCCCAGAGATGGAACATCCACCCTCCACTTATCCCAAAGCCTGTCCAGTCTCAGGGTATCTAGCTTGAGCAATGTCCCATATAGTACAGAGAGCGGCTTCTTGAGGTCTTCTTGGATCAAGAGCGACTCAACAGGGTCAAGTTCCAACAGGGGCCTAGTGGGAAACTGCGCCCTAGCTGCATGGCGTAGCTGTAGGTATCGGAAGAGCATCCATCCCGGCAGCTGGAACTGACTGCTAAGCTGTGCAAACGTTAAAAGTACCCCACCTGGCATAATATCTTTCAGTGTTTTTACCCCGAATCTGGCCCAGACCTGCGGATCAGGAATCGATCTAAAGTGTGGCAGTCCAGGATTACCCCACAATGGCTGAGCCGGGGCCCACCTGTTGGGCTGGGAGAAACGTTTCCTAGCAGCCGCCCAAACCTTAAGGGTAGTTTTAGTGGGGTCCGGAACTGTAGAATATGCCCCCGCCCCTCTGTATACCAGGTTTCGCAGGTCCGTCAAGGAGCCCAGACAGGCTGCCTCGAGGCACACTGCCGCATTTGTTCTATCACCCGCCACCCACCAGTGTGACGTCACCAGGACAGCTGCCCAGAAGTAAACCAGAAGATCTGGTAAAGCAAGCCCCCCCAGCCACGTAGGAAGATGAAGGGTAGACTTAGCTAGCCTGGGGACCGTCCCATTCCACAGGAAGGAGGTAATGCACCCATTAACAGCTCTAAAGAAGGAGGCCAGGATCCAGACTGGGCTGTTCCGAAAGATATAATTAAACTTTGGTAGCAGAACCATCTTAAGAATGTTGACGTCGGCCTATGAGGTTCAAGGGGAGACCAGCCCAAGCCAAACACTTTTCCCTTACTACAGTCAACAGGGGGAGAACATTACGGGTATAGTATTGGGCAGCCTCCCTCGTCACCACTACTCCCAAGTATTTAAAATCAGTGACCCACTTTAAGGGGGACAGGCTAGACAGAGAGGGGGCCTGAGCATCCAACGGAAAGAGCACCAACTTGGACCAGTTTATTCTAACTCCGGAAAACCTCACAAAAACTTTGAACGTCTCCAGGGCAGCCAGCAGCCTGGGACCAGCATCATTTAGGTATAGGAGGGCATCGTCCGCATATAGGGATATCCTTTCCTTCAGCCTCCCAATCGATTGCCCGGTAATCGCAAGGGACTCCCGGACAGCAATCGCCAGGGGCTCCAACACAAGTGCAAAGAGGCCGGGGGAAAGGGGGCACCCCTGACGAGCACCCCTGAATAGTGGAAAGGGCTCTGAGACCCACCCATTGGTACGTACCCTCGCCACCGGCCCCCCATACAGCATCCGAATCCAGTGTATAAAACGGGGACCGAAGCCAAACCTGCCCAGGACCTCCCACAAATACCCCCATTCCACCGAATCGAAGGCTTTCTCCGCATCCAGAGAGGCCACCACACGGGATCCGACACGGTCATGCTTCACAGAGAGGTTCAAAAATAGTCTACGAATATTGATGTCGGTGCCCTTACCCGGCATAAACCCAGTCTGATCTATGTGGATCAGCTCAGTAATCACTCCTGATAACCGGTTCGCAATGATTTTGGCAAGGACTTTAGCGTCCACGTTCAGTAGGGAGATGGGCCTGTAGGAGGCACAATCTAGAGGATACTTACCAGGCTTGGGCACCAACACAATAACCGCCTCCGCCATGGAGTCCGGCAGGGCACCCCGGTCACTAAATTCTGAGAAAAGGGTTGTCAGCTTCGGGGCAAGGGTCTCCAAGTTCTGTGAATAAAATTCTGTCGGAAGTCCGTCAATCCCAGGGGTCTTACCACCCTGCAAACCCCCTATGGCCCCCTGAACTTCCTCCAGGGTGATGTCTTTCTCAAGGTCGGCTCTCACAGTCTCATCAAGTGTAGGGAAAGGAACAGAATCCAAAAAGGCCTGCAGGTCAGAGGGCGAGTACTGAACTCTCGAGGAGTAGACCCCCTGAAAGAATTGGGAGAATCAAGCATTAATATTGCCCAGGGAAGTGAGCACTGTCCTCATCCCACACACCCACTATATGTGTAGACAGAGTCAAACCCCTGGAGAGCCACGCCAGCAAACGCCCATTCTTGTTGCCATGTTCGAAAACCCGTTGGGCAGAGTGTAACATAGATTTCTTGGTCTGATCAATCCGGCACAGGGAAAGCTTCCTAAGGGCCTGTTGCCATGTAAGGTAGGCTGCATCTGTAGGGGCCTCAACATAGGATCTCTCGCACCCACTAGCCTCCTCCTCCCTGTCAAGCAACTCCTTCTCACCCTCCCTCTGCAATGTGGATATCCGGGAGATATATTCCCCCCTAACCCAGGCCTTAAAAGCATCCCATTGCACGCCGGAGCCAGCCGAGTCCCTGTTTGCAGACCAGTAATTACAAATAGACTCCGCCATATCCTCCTGCAGCCTGTCATCCATGGCCCAGTACCTGGAAAGGCGCCACAGCCTCAAACCCCCAGAGTCCGCAGGTGATAGATCCAGACAGACGGGCGCATGATCCGATATGCCCCTAGATAGATGACTAGTGTCCCAAACCCAATTGAGGGCCGCAGTAGAGGCATATACTAGATCAATACGAGACAAGGTTTTATACGTAGCAGAATGGCACGTAAACTCCCTAGTATGAGGGTGAAAGTGTCTCCACACGTCCGTCAGTCCATATGCATCCACCCAGCGGGGGAGGTCCGAGGAGGGTCGAGTCACAGAGTGCAGCCTGTCTATGCCCTGGGAGGGCACCATATTAAAGTCCCCAAAAACATAAAGCACCGGTGCATCAAATTCAAGAATTATCCCCATTAGATCATACAGCAGTTGTACCGAGGCCGGGGGGGTGTAAATACACCCCAGCCAAGACCATCCGCCTATCATAAATACGGGCATGTAGAACCACATATCTACCCCAGGGGTCTGTGCGGACATCTATGATCTGAAATGGCAGAGACTTCCTAATCAAGATACTCACTCCCCGGCCATAGCAGGAGTAGGTGGAGTGGTAGGCCGCTCCAACCCAGGCCCTGCGCAAAGCAAGAATACGTGAGCCCGTTAAGTGAGTCTCCAGTAGAATACAGATGTGGGGGTTAACCTTTTGAAGATACTGGAACACCAGAGATCTCTTGACCGCAGAGTTGAGGCCCAGAGTGTTCCAGGAAACAACTCTAACCTGAGCCATTAGGGCGAGTAACAATTAAAGCGGAGGTTCACCCACATATTTAACTTTAAATACATTAATTGCTCTTAGCACATACATTAGCATATCACTAACCTTTTTTTTTTATTTTAAGTAGTTTTCCAAATATATGTTTTATACGATCCTGCTTCCGGTATTTACTCCCGCGGGAGTAGGCGTGTCCTTTCCTACCTCCTATTCGCGCAGTGGCTCCTGGGAGCAACTTGCCCTGCTTCCGATTACTAATATCTACACTCATTTCAGTGAGATCTCACGGTAATTGTATCGTCACGTGACTCGTCTAGCCGGTCACGTGACGGGGCGGATCTAATTCCGCCATTTTAGATAAGGGCATGCAGGTGTATTTATGCAGGTTGTCATGGCAACCAGGAAGTGTTGACGGCGCTGCTCGCCGTCAACACAGTGCGTGCGCGAGATCAGCGCTGAATGCCGGGAGAGAGGAATTCGTCTCTACCCGGAAGGATATGCTTGTGGGCTTCAAGATGCCCACAAGCAAAATGGCAAAAGGAGAAAGAGTTTTATAAACTCTTTTTTTACCGCGAAACGGACGGGGGGTGTTTTAAAGTGCCGCAGACATTGCTAAGGTAATTACATTCATAATTGATAACAATGAATATAAAAAAAAAAAAAGTATGTTCCGCAGAACCTCCGCTTTAAAGATATCCCCACCCCCCACAGACCCAAGCAAACACAGGGACTCCCCCTCACCCCCAGAATATCCTCACCAATGAACCTGCAAATGAAAATGATTAGGCATGTAATGTCACAAAGAAGCAAAGCAAAAAACTTCCCATCCCACTGCAACAGCAGTATAACAACCAGATCCCAACATATCCCTACCCCCCCCACCCCGCAACCCCATCCCAATCATGGAGAGCATATATCCCCAAACTCCAGACAACAGGTCTGCTAAAACAAGTCACTAGTGTAGAGGGCTTTGAACCAGAGGAGACCACACACTAGTCCAAGTGCTAGTTCAGCACCAGAGCCGCTGGCCACCACATCAAAGTACATATCAATGCAGGTAGCAGCATTTTATCTCCAAGGCATTCCATGGCAAAGTTCAGGAGCCAAAAAAGGAAGGGAGCAGTCCAATAGGCCACCAATAATATATGTGGTTCCCTAGGGACAACAGGAGGTAAGTCAGGCAAAAAACATCTCCTGCAAGCAGGGGCACAGTACTTGAGAGGACTGTACTCGAGGTATTGGAAGTACATACCCAATACAGCACTGGAGTCCCCAAACAGCAGCAGAACCCAGACCTCTGTAGGGTCCAGGCAGAGTTGAAGGCAAAAAGGTGAGGGGGCAGCAGTTTGTAAGACAGATATGACATCACATACATAGAAGGAAGGCAGCTGCCAGATCAGTGGCGAGGTGGTAGGGTGTCAATCCAGGAGAAGGCTTCCCTTGGCAACGTGAAGATGTGAACAGTTTCACCGTCTTGTACCCGGAGGCGTGCAGGGAACATCATATTGTACCGTATATCACGGGTGCGGAGCTGGGCCTTGACCTGGTCGAATGATTTCCGCAACTTCTGGGTCTCCATCGAATAATCTGGGAAAATTAGAACTTTAGCGTTCTCAAACCGAAGTTCCCCCTTACTCCTTGCAGCTCTCAGCACCTCATCCCTATCCCGAAAATTCAGGAACCGGAGGATAAACGTGTGGGGGGGACCCCCGGCAGGATTCGGCCGCGGAGGGATCCGGTGCGCTCGCTCCACCGCATAGAAGGGGGAGAAGTGAGCCTCAGGCAGGAGATCACGCAGCAGGCTCTTCACAAACCCGGTAGGAGACTGACCTTCCGCACCCTCCGGAAGACCAACAATCCGGAGGTTGTTTCTCCTGTTGCGGTTTTCGGTGTCGTCGGCCTTGTATTCCAGTGCTTTGATCCGGTTGTGCATGGCCAGGAGGTCAGACGAATGGCTTGACACTGTGTCCTCCCCGTTACCAACCCGCCGCTCAGCCTCCGAGACCCGGGACCTTATCTTGTCCACGTCCTGCCTCATGATCCCCATCTCCATTTGCATAGCCTCAATCTTAGAGGTAAGTGTCGCTTGGCAGTTCGCTATGGCCGCCATGATATCGGCTACATAGCTGGGCTGTGACGGGGCCTCCTCCGCCTGCACTGTCTGGGACGCCATCTTGGAAGGCCGCTCACCACAAGGCCGCACACAGGCCGGGGGAGAGTCCGCAGGGATCTCGAACGACGGAGGGAACCGAAGCGTCTTACCTCCACCTGAGCCTCCCCTGCATGTACGGCGTCTCATCTGCCAGAAGAAGGGAGCCACGAACAGAGCCTAAACCCACCTGGATAGGATAAAAAGCCAGGTAGCCAGCAGAGCTCCGTTATGTGCGTCTGTTCAGGTCTCCATCTTGGCCACGCCCCTATTATCAAATTCTAATACTCACATCACATAATGATGAGGGCAATTTTTTTAGCCAACAGTTAGAGAACATTATCTTCTAGATTTCCCAAAGACACCCGATGCTAGCCACAGTGGTCTTTTTGGCTCTGCAGAATAAAGTTTTTCCTCTCTAATGTAACTTACCTTCTGCTACTTGAGTGCTTCTATCATCAGAGTCCAGCTTCTCCAGGGGGGTCACGACAGTCAGCCAATGCCATTCAGGAACAAACCAGATTCTGTTAATCTCTCTGCGTACGTGCAAGCTGCCTCAGTCCTGCTGTGTTAGCCTGTGAGGTAAGTGGCAGACATGGGAGTAAGTCACACATGTACAAGTCACAAGCAAGTCTCAAGTCTTAACCTTCAAGTCTCAAGCAAGTCCCAAGTTACTGTGACGAAAAGCAAGCAAGTCAAGTCGAGTCTCTGCTAGAAGTCAAGCAAGTCAAGTCAAGTCATTTATTTTGGTCAAGTCACAAATCAAGTCAAAATACTGATCTACCCCATACTGTATAAAAATAATAGGAGGGATAACAATAAATAATATTGGTTATGTGCCCATGCCTCACTGTGCCCATGCCTCACTGTGCCCATGCCTCACTGTGCCCATGCTTCACTGTGCCCATGCCTCACTGTGCCTTACTGTGCCCGTGTCTCACTGTGCCCATGCCTCACTGTGCCCATGCTTCACTGTGCCCATGCCTCACTGTGCCTCACTGTGCCCATGCCTCACTGTGCCCATGCTTCACTGTGTCCATGCTTCGCTGTGCCCGTGTTTCACTGTGCCCACGCTTCACTGTGTCCATGCTTCCCTGTGCCCAAGCTTCACTGTGCCCATGCTTCACTGTGCCCATGCTTCACAGTGTCCCCTTGTCTCACTGTGCCCATGCCTCACTGTGCCCGTGCTTCACTGTGCCCAATGTGTATAGAAAGTAATTCCGCGCTACTATAATTAAAAAGATCATCTGCTGCAAAGCACTGAAAGGTATAATCCGTGACCCTGAGTGTGAATAGATATAAAGAAATAGTGCTGAGCTGATGGGAATGATATGTGATGTTTTGTGTCAGTAATGCTGGTTCTCAAATATCCAATATAAAATTACTAAAACTGGCATCCATAAATACTTATTGAGATAGCATAAAATAATAAAACATAAATATTGTGCCTTAATATACTCCTGTACTAGTAAGGTGCTTATATTACCAGCAAGTGCTGGAGCAATGATAAAGTGCAAAAGTGCAAAGGATCCGTGACACAAGAAAAATAAAATAACTGAGACAGTAGTAAAAGGCGCATGTATCCGTGAAGAGAAAAAATGGTACTAAGCAGTACCTGTACTACCAGTAAGGTAAAGTGCAAAGGTGCATGAATCCATGACACAAAAATTAGTACTAAGCAGTAACAAATACTCGTGTAAACAATTGCTGTGTTCATACAATAAAATGACTGTCCCTTTTAAAATCTGTGAGAGAAAAAGCTTTAAAATAAACGTGCAACAGAGCAACTATGTTGCTGCGAGAAAGTCCAAAAAAGGATTCCTTATGGACTGAAAGCAGTGCTGTGATAAGGTGCTAGGTGATGAGTGGTTTAAACTTTGTGCCTTCCACACTGTGACTCCTGTGGTATATGGATGGCCACTTACCTCACTGCTGTGAGGTTACAGCATATAAGAGATACCCTCTGTTTGTCCGACCTCCTCCTGCCTGGATGGTCCCTTGGAACCTGGGGTAGTTGTGCTGCCTGGTATGGGGGGGGGGCGAATCCTCTAGCCGTGGAGACTCCAAAGTAATGTACACAGTGGCGGCCCGTCCATAGGGGGCGCCCGGGCGCCGCCCCCCCCCCCCTCCTGTGGTCAACAAAAAAAAAACGGGCCCTTTAAGAGTTTTTTTTTTAATGTCTTTTTTTCACACATGGCGGCGTGACCATAGTGGGCGCAGAGGCGCCGCTACCGCTCGCTTCTGCGCCCGGCCGTCACTCACAACAATACATAGGTTCATGCATTGCATGAACCTATGTATTGCTGCCGCCCAGTATTCAGATGGCCAGCCCCTTGAGCGCCGGCCATCTGAATAACAGCGTCTGATTGGCCTTTAGAAGTGCCTATCAGAGCCAGCGGCTCTGATAGGCTTGCCGACTACAGCCTGAGGGCTGTAATCGGCTTCTAAATATCTAATGAGAGGACGCATGGGGGTGCGTTCCCTGGCCAATCAGGTTCACCGGGTCTGGTTACCGGTAACCTGATTGGCTGAAGTGACATCGTGGGCGGGAGAAGACATCGAGGACGGAAGAAGGACGGCGCTGACTCGAAGAAGGTAAGTGCAGGGCTGGGGGGGAAAACTGGCTGCATATGGGGGACAAACTGGCTGCATATGGGGGACAAACTGGCTGCATATGGGGGACAAACTGGCTGCATATGGGGGACAAACTGGCTGCATATGGGGGACAAACTGGCTATATTATTGGGGGAGAAACTGGCTGCATTATGGGGGACAAACTGGCTGCATATGGGGGAGAAACTGGCTGCATATGGGGGAGAAACTGGCTGCATATGGGGGAGAAACTGGCTGCATATGGGGGAGAAACTGGCTGTATTATTGGGGGAGAAACTGGCTGTATTATTGGGGGAGAAACTGGCTGTATTATTGGGGGACAAACATGGGGGAGAAACTGGCTGCATATGGGGGAGAAACTGGCTGCATATGGGGGAGAAACTGGCTGTATTATGGGGGAGAAACTGGCTACATATGGGGGAGAAACTGGCTGCATATGGGGGAGAAACTGGCTGTATTATTGGGGGAGAAACTGGCTGTATTATTGGGGGAGAAACTGGCTGTATTATGGGGGAGAAACTGGCTGTATTATGGGGGAGAAACTGGCTGCATATGGGGGAGAAACTGGCTGTATTATTGGGGGAGAAACTGGCTGTATTATTGGGGGAGAAACTGGCTGTATTATGGGGGAGAAACTGGCTGCATATGGGGGAGAAACTGGCTGTATTATGGGGGAGAAACTGGCTGTATTATGGGGGAGAAACTGGCTGTATTATGGGGGAGAAACTGGCTGTATTATGGGGGACAAACTGGCTGCATATGGGGGAGAAACTGGCTGCATATGGGGGAGAAACTGGCTGCATATGGGGGAGAAACTGGCTGTATTATTGGGGGAGAAACTGGCTGTATTATTGGGGGAGAAACTGGCTGTATTATTGGGGGAGAAACTGGCTGTATTATTGGGGGACAAACATGGGGGAGAAACTGGCTGTATTATGGGGGAGAAACTGGCTGCATATGGGGGAGAAACTGGCTGCATATGGGGGAGAAACTGGCTGCATATGGGGGAGAAACTGACTGTATTATTGGGGGAGAAACTGGCTGTATTATGGGGGAGAAACTGGCTGTATTATGGGGGAGAAACTGGCTGCATATGGGGGAGAAACTGGCTGCATATGGGGGAGAAACTGGCTGTATTATTGGGGGAGAAACTGGCTGTATTATTGGGGGAGAAACTGGCTGTATTATGGGGGAGAAACTGGCTGCATATGGGGGAGAAACTGGCTGTATTATGGGGGAGAAACTGGCTGTATTATGGGGGAGAAACTGGCTGTATTATGGGGGACAAACTGGCTGCATATGGGGGACAAACTGGCTGCATATGGGGGACAAACTGGCTGAATTATTGGGGGACAAACTGGCTGTATTATGGGGGAGAAACTGGCTGTATATGGGGGGAAACTGGCTGCATTTGGGAACAAACTAGTGGCGTTGGGGCACAGTGGCTGCGTTTAATGGGCACAGTGGCGGCAATTGATGATTTTTTTTTTTTAGTTTGTTTGCGCCCCCCCAAAAAATGTGAGCACCAGCCGCCACTGAATGTACATAAATGGGGGAAAGAGCGAAGGAATCCCAAGATTAGTGTAGTATTGTTATGCAAAAGGTTTATTTAAACAGTAAGGTTTGCAAGTACTCACATTTAAAATGTATAAACAGGTATATCAAATACGAGCGCCGAGCTCGTCCGCTTCACCTCCGGTGCTTGTGTTGTCCCTACGCGTAACGTCATTGTGACGCCGTGGGAAGAGGACAGAGGGACGCCGTGGGAAGAGGACAGAGGGACACCGTGGGAAGAGGACAGAGAGAGATGTTGTGGCAGTCAATAGGGCCTAGAGAATAGCAGGCTAGGTACTTCCTAATGGCTCAGTCCCTGGGAACAGTAATGGATAATGGCCAACAGGCCCTCTTCCCAGACCCAGCGAAATCGCAACAGTGATCCCTCTGGCTGGACGTTCACTGGTGGTGCGGGGTACAGCGCGGCTCCCTGGTGGTGCGGGGTACAGCGCGGCTCCCTGGTGGTGCAGCCGCCCCCCGCAAAGTGCCGCCCTAGGCCTGGGCCTTGTCGGCCTAGGCCAGAACACAGCACTGAGTACAGGTACTGCTTATTACCATTTTTTCTCTCCACGGATACATGCACCTTTTACTACTGTCTCAGTTATTTTATTTTTCCTGTGTCACGGATCATTTGCACTTTATCATTGCTCCAGCAATTGCTGGTAATATAAGCACATTACTAATACAGGAGTATATTAAGGCACAATATTTATGTTTTATTATTTTATGCTATCTCAATAAGTATTTATGGATGCCAGTTTTAGTAATTTTATATTGGGTATTTGAGAACCAGCATTACTGACCATCGCATATCATTCCCATCAGCTCAGCACTATCACTGTGCCCAATGCCTCACTGTGCCCGTGTCTTACTGTGCCTGTGCCTCACTGTGCCCAATGCCTCACTGTGCCCAATGCCTCACTGTGCCCGCGTCTCACTGTGCCCATGTCTCACTGTGCCCATGTCTCACTGTGCCCATGCTTCACTGTGCCCATGCTTCACTGTGCCCGTCAGCCGTGTACCTGATCGGCGGCATCCCGGCGGCCATTCCAGTATTCAAAAGGTGCGCCTCCTCCTCGTCTGTGATAGGCGGAACACTCAATTTCCCAGCATTCAGTGTTCCGCCTATCACGGACATCCACTCATCCTCATAACACAGACGAGGATAAGAGGATGTCCGTGATAGGCTGAACACTGCCTGCTGTGAAATTGAGTGTTCCGCCTATCACAGACGAGGAGGCGCGGCTTTTGAACACTGCAATGGCCGCCATCTGTCTGCATTACACGCTGATCAGGTAGGCAGATGGCAGCTTGCGGTTAGTGTTAGTGGTGCCAAGTCATTGCAAGTCATATAGCCCAAGTCAAAGTCAAGTCGCAAGTCATTAGTGACAAGTCAAAGTCAAGTCGAGTCATTTATTGAATTCTGTCAAGCAAGTCGCAAGTCCTCAAACAGGTGACTTAAGTCTGACTTAAGTCAAGTCATGTGACTCAAGTCCCCCACCTCTAGTAAGTGGAGAGACTGGGCTTACACTGTGTGAGGAAAGAGGCACACCCCCCCTCCACATAGGCAGAGGAACGAAGAAACGTGTGGAGCTGTAGTCTGAATAGACAAGCTCAGTGCTTATCTCCCTATAAGCTCCCTCCTTGACTCAAACTTTCAACTCATGTTATCTTGTGTGTAGCGGGGTCCTCAATTTAGGGGTAGTGTTTGAGTGGTAGTTATGCTCAAACACCTAAATTGTTAGGACATTATCAACCATTTTTGTCTGCAGGAAGAGTATCGGTGTACTGTTTGTTTCCTGTGGCCTGCAGGTGGCGCTGCCATAGTGGGCCAGGGTTGAACCGCTGATACAGTGCTGTGCCTTGTGTGTCCTCTCTCGGCAACCATACAGTGGGAGTGGTCAGCCTGCTGTGTATGCTGGGAGAGGATATAAAAGGGGCAGACGCTGCCTGTTCGGGTGTTCGTCGTCGGGAGTCCTACCCCCAGGGAGTGTGTGTTCCTGTCCGCCCTGGGCACCTTTGGCCCAGGGGCGGTGGTCAGTGAATCAGTCCCAGGCATCTTTAGCCCTGGGGCTGCAACTGAAGGCCTTGGGCCCAGCACCTTCGGCTGGGGCCCATCAAGGATCGAGGAATCTCAGGGTGCCGCCTTGCGAGGGGATAACAACATGGCCTGGGGAATGCCCAGGGAAAAACCAAGCCTACTTACCGACCAGCTCGCTGACAACCAATTAACCTGTCTAACAGTATGCGTTAAAAACAGGGGTTTGTCCGCACGCATTTGCAAACGCATGCGTGAGCCACAGAGCCACGCCAAGGCCCCCTGGAGTCTGTGGTCCTACACTAACATTGAGTGTCCCCACAATGGAGGCACATGCATTCTGATGGTTAGATGAGGGCAGGTGGACTGAAGGGGAGCCACCCCTCCTTAAAGGTACAGGAGCACACCAAACACCCAGCGTAGCACAATGGCAGCAAAGGTGTTGGTGCACTGCTGGACCAATACAAGCACCATAGGTGAAAACAAAAACATGTCCACCGCCCCCATCTATAGCTGGCTATCACGGTAAGTAGCATTGGAAGGCTAAAGCAGATAACAACATGGCCTGGGGAATGCCCAGGGAAAAACCAAGCCTACTTACCGACCAGCTCGCTGACAACCAATTAATCTAAGATGCGAGGGGACCCGCATCTTAGACGAGGAGGCCGGGGAAAGACCGTTCCGAGGGACTGGTGAGAAGTCACAGTGAAGGAAGGGGCCCGGAAACTCTTTGGAGTGGTTTGTCCCGGATGCCAGGGACTGGTGGTGCACCTTCGGCCTTTTGGAAGATGTGAAAGATGCAAGGAGTTCTTGTTCGAGGTAGAGCAACCCACAGAAAAGCCTCGGGCCTTCCGGCTGAATTGCCTTACAGGCGCCACTACTCTTGTGGAGGAAACCTGCGCTTCTACAGTCACCCCTACGCGCACTGTCGAGACTTCGGAGGAAGTCGTTATTGAGAATGTTCCGGTAGTTGAGGAACCGGAGACGGAGAAACCGGAGGATGCTGCCTCGGTTGTTACAGAATCCTCGCTCCCACCGCCAAAGCAGAAGGTCGGCTATGTGAAAGCCTCCTGGGGTCGTGGTCGAGCTATACCCCAGCGTTTACCTGTGTCGGATTGCCCAGTCGGAGGGACCTCAAGACGATCCGAGACAGCTACAGGTCGAGGTAAGCCAGGGAAGGGAGCAGAGAAAAGCGTCCAGAGTGTTGGGGATGCTTGGGTCCCGGATCCAAAGAATTTGAACTTGCTAGAGATAGTGATTCCCCTGCTACAAGGAATTACATACTGGCAGAGGACTGTGATACCTCGGATCTAGAATCGTCTTCTGATGTGGGAGAAGACACTGAGATAGATGAAATATTCATCAAAAAGGGCTGGGACAGAATACCACTATCCTCCGCCAGAAGTAGAAGGGACTCACCCAAGTCTGCTGGGGATGTTGCGCCCCGGGTGGAAGTCCATGTGTCTGAGGAAGGACCTGACCCCATGCCTATATTTTATAGATACTTTATTCTCCAATTGAGGTTCGTCCCTGAGGAAAGGGTATAATCCCTGAAACGCGTCAGCAAACCATCCCCATTTGGAAAGAATGAATCTTGTTACTATTTTTTATATATATTTCTACCTGTTTGTTTAAACGCACATTCAGTTGTTACATACTGCCATTTATTTGGCTTCTTAAAACTAATAATTTAATACATTTTTGTACTCATATACTTTATTGTTACATTTGTTTGCCTTAAAGTCCCAACCCCTTGTCAGGGGGACATTTCCTATTGTTCTTGAACACACGGGATGTTGGCAACACTTCAAATCAAATTCTGGTGTATAAATCCTTTGGTTACATACTAAACTCGGGTAGCAAATACCCACACCTGCAACCTCTCTCTTGGATGCATGTCCCCCTCCATACACCAGAATTGATTTTCTATTATTTATTTGGTTAAACTATATAATTTTACCTATCACTGCCTTCTTTTTTTTATATCTGTTTTACAATTGTTTTGATCGGCAATGTTTCAGGGGCAGGAATGGGAGTCCCTTATGGCCAGGGCCGCCATCAGGGGGGTACAGGCAGTACACCTGTAAGGGGCCCGGAGGTCCCCAGGGGCCCGGATGGCCCCCCTTTTTTTTTTTTATTTGTAAGGGGCCCAGAGGTCCCCAGGGCCCGAATCCCCCCTTTTTTGTATTTAAAAAAATATATATATTATTAATTTTTTTATTAACATTTTATTTATTTATTTTATTTTATTTTATTTTATTTATTTTTTTGTAAGGGGCCCAGAGGTCCCCAGAGGCCCGGAGGTCCCCAGGGCCCCGGATGGAAACCTCCCTTTTTTTATTTATTTTTTATAAAAAAAAAATTATTATACATTTTTTTATTATTTTTTTTTAATTTTTTTATTTTATTTTTTTTGTAAGAGGCCCAGAGGTCCCCAGAGGCCCGGAGGTCCCCAGGGCCCCGGATGGAAACCTCCCTCTTTTTTTTTTTTTATAAAAATGATTATTATTTTTTTTTTATAATTGTTTTTTTTTGTAAGGGGCCCAGGAGGTCCCCAGAGGCCCGGAGGTCCCCAGGGCCCTGGATGGCAACCCCCCTTTTTTTTAGTTTTTTTGTTTTTTTTGTGTTCGTCAGCACCCAAACCCCCTGCTTCTCAATTCGTGGCACCCCCCCTGCTTCTCAATTTGCGGCAGCCCCCCCACTTCTCAATTTGCGGCGGCAGCACCCCCCCCCCCTCGGTTCTCCTCTGCTCCAGGGGGGCCCCATGTCTGAAGCTGTGTAAGGGGCCCCAAAATTCCTGATGGCGGCCCTGCTTATGGCCGGTTTGTACAGGCAGCATGGTACACAGGAAGCCTCTCAGACTGAGATTCTTTCTCTTTTTTCTCAATTAGAGAAACTAGTGGAAAAGAAAGCTGTGCTCTTCTGGCATATTGAGAGCTTTGAGCGTTATCTGAGAGAGGATATTAATCCTTTTGGACAAAGGATCCAAATTTTTCCCATGCTTGATGAAGTAGACTCTATTTTTTAAAAAAAAGTGGGAAAATAATCTTCAAAAGTCCACAGCAGGGATGATGAAACTGCTGAACGAAGAGTACCGCAAACGCATCAATAATTTAGACAAAGATATGGACGCAATTTACACTAAGTTGCAACCATTTAAAGGTACTTCTAATTTCAAAGCACAGGAAGACAAAGTAAAAAATCATTTAGATCAGTTCACCCGCGAGACACTTGTTACCAAAGAAAAAAAGTTTTGGACAGACAAACGTGCCTTTCAAGAAGCCAAAGCATACAGGTGGCATCAGGGAAATAGACCGAGTAATCCCTCTAACAAAAATAGAGACTATCAACAGAATAAGTATGGTGATAATTCTATTCCTAATTCCTCTACACCTCTTGTTTTTCAGAATTCAAAACAAGCTCTGAGACGCTCTAAAACCAAATGCTCTGGCTCACAAGAAGACACTGATCAAAGGAAACGGACAGCTGAGCTAACCCCTATACAGCACTCCTCAACTTCATCTGTATCTGGATCTCTTTCTCTGATGGGTAAAGGTAACACGCACGGTGGCTCAACTATCCGCCCTTATGGGCAATCTGGTGATGGTTCTATCTCTTCGTTCAACACGGGGGGCTCTTCTTCCTTACAAGACTCTATGACTACAGGTTTACCCCATCAGGGGGATTTTTCCACCCACGAATTAAGAACAAACACATAGATAAAGAGGAGGCTGTGCATGTCGATGCTCTGAGTATTATCAACCTCTCGGAGCACCGACTCTCACAGTCGGAACATTCCCTCCTAAGTAAGGGGCTGGGCTTTTGCCCCACTGCAGATTGTGACACCTTTGAACTCATCAAGGATGTCCATTTATTTGCCCGCAAACTGTACTTCAAAAGCCTTTATACCAAAGAGATTAATATCACTGCTGATGTGGCTGTGTTAGAAGTAGGACAATCTTCTCATGATCAAGCCCTTGACACCTTGGTTAGTCTTCTGGAGGAATCTGATCCCTCCACACCTGTTGACAATCTTCAGGCCTCCCCTGATGTCATCAATGTTAAAAAATATGAACTGTTCTGCCCATATTGTCATAGTAATATGTGCTATGTGCTGTTACAGATTATACTGCAATGTTGGTTTGACATTGTTGCCATCTAGTGGCCAGAGTTAGTTATTATTTTGTCACAGGAAAAGGAATTCCTTCACAGTTAAGGCAGTAACCTTTAACCTGGAACTGTATTTCCTTCATTTCATGCCTGCTCTCTGATCCAAGCAGACTGCATGTAGAAGAGCTCCTGTCTATTCTTGGACTAATGGTGGAATTGTCTGTGAGTACTTTCACTGGTAGAGTGAGGCTGCTGTATAATGTTTTAATGTACTGACACATACGTTTGTTTATGCTTATGTTGTAGTTTTACAAAGTTATTCGGAAAAAGAATACATACAGATTTGATGTCTCCCGTTTCTTGACTTCTGAATTATTGTTAAGCTGTCTGACTAGTGTTATACAACAGTTCAATAACGCGAAGCAGAACAGTAAAAAGACAACCACGTGGCAGTCTGGAATAAACTGAGACGCCATCAGTACAGCATGAGTCTAAGATCAGGAACAAAGTACCAGGCTGATGACACGCTATCGCCAACACAGCAAGACAGGGAGAACATTCCCAGTGCCCAGCAAGAGGATGCACAATCGCATGTGTCCAGATCTTCACGGGCTAGCAAGATGTCCTCAGCAAGTTCCTCAGCAGTTAAAGCTCGTGCCAAGGCAGAAGCTGCCCACATCCAGCTACAGTACGCAGAAAAAGAAGCCATGATGATGCGGGAGTTAGCAGAAAAGAAAGCTACCATAGCACAAGAAGAAGCAAAATTGCTCATCCTGAAGCGACAGACCGCTGCTGCAGCTGCTGAAGCTGAGGCCGCTGCCTACATGGGAACTAGTCGGTCAGAAAGTGAAAAATCGTATAAAGACCCAGAGGTTCCAGAAAAACCTCTATCCTCTACAGATCGTACAAGTAAGTACATCCAGAACCTTACTGATGCGCATGCAAAGGAAAAGCCTCTTAAACCTGAAGCAAAGGAATTCAGGCCGAGATCAACATGCCCCCTGAGCAGGCCCAATCAACCACATGAGGTCATCGGCTGCCAGCAAATCAAGAGGGAAGCACCAGAAACCCCTAAGAACAAAAAACAAGTGTTCCCATCACCTCAACATATAGATTACATGGGCGAACAACAATGTACAGTGGATGTCACCAAATATCTCATCCGCAAAGAAATGATTAGCTCAGGTTTTCTCCAATTTGATGACTGTCCTGAAAACTATTGGGCATGGAAATCCTCCTTTCTGAATGCAACTGAAGGTCTGAACTTTTCATCAGCAGACATACTTAATTTGATGATAAAATGGCTCGGTACCGAGTCAGCAGAGCATGCTAAGAGGATGAGAAGAGCAAACCTGTTCAACCCTGCAGCAGAACTCAATATGACCTGGAAAAGACTAGAAGAAACGTATGGATCCCCTGAGGTAATAGAAGGAGCACTGTTGAAAAAACTTGAAGTCTTTCCCAAGGTGGGCTACAGAGACAATGTGCGTCTACAAGAACTAAGTGATCTTCTATTGGAGATAGAATATGCCAAAGAGGATGGCTACTTGCCAGGACTTTCATATCTAGATACAGCTAGAGGCACCAATCCCATAGTAGAGAAACTACCCTCAAATCTGCAAGACAAGTGGATGTCTGTGGGAGGTAAATTCAAAGAAGATTATGGTGTTGCTTTCCCCCCTTTCTCTGTGTTTTCTAGATTTGTCCGACAGCAAGCGAAAATCTGAAGTGATCCTAGTTTCGCCTTCACCAGCAGTGGCAATCAATCGCACAGACCTGAGAAACCTCACAGACCTCACGGTAGGACTTCTGTATCCACACACAAAACAACTGTACCTTCAGAAGACACAGACTATCAAAGCATCCACAAGGTACACACCATAGAAAACCCTGATAGACATTGCCCGATACACAAAAAAACACATCCACTAAAGAAATGCAAAGGCTTTAGAAGCAAACCCATTGCAGAGCGGATGTCCTTCCTTAAACAGAACGGCATCTGTTTCAAGTGTTGCGGATCCACTTATCACATTGCCAAAGACTGCAAAATACAAGTAGAATGTACAGAATGTGGCAGTGAGAGACATATAGCAGCTCTACAGCCAGGTCCTGCTCATGTCTCACTAGAGACTGTAGAACCCGGGAAAGATCAGGGCAGGGAGCAACAAGAGACCCCACTCTCCTCAGTGATGTCTAATTGCACTAAAGTATGTGGACAAGGCAAGAGTGCACGTTCATTTTCGAAAATCTGTTTAGTGACTGTGTATCCCACTGGCAAGAGAGAAAGGGCAGTGAAAATGTATGCAGTGCTAGATGAACAGAGCAACAGATCCCTTGCAAAGCCAGAATTCTTTGATATCTTTAATCTTAAAGCAAGTGCGGTTCCATACACTCTAAGGACATGTGCGGGGACAATTGATACCACAGGGAGAAGAGCTTCTGACTTTACCATTGAATCCTGCAATAAGAAAGTACAGCTCCCACTTCCTACCCTAATAGAGTGTGGCATGATACCTGACGACAAAACTGAGATTCCCTCTCCAGAAGTAGCCCAACACCACCCTCACCTCCGCTCAATTGCTCACCTTATCCCAGCTGTTGAGCCAGATGTTTCAATTCTACTACTTCTTGGGAGAGACATCCTTCAGGTACACAAGGTGCGCCAGAAAATCAATGGACCTTATAATGCCCCCTATGCACAGAGACTGGACCTGGGGTGGGTCATTGTAGGAGAAGTTTGCCTGGGAACAGTGCACCAGCCTTACAATATCAGCACTTTGAAGACGTCTGTGTTAACAAATGGACGCACATCTCTTCTCAGTCCCTGTCACAACAGCTTTGTTGTCAAGGAAAGCTTTGATAGGTCAACACAACTCTTGGACTCTCCTACACTATGTGGTGAAGAAGAAGTCAATTCCAACATTGAGACAGACAATCTAGGGATTACAGTGTTCCAGAAAACTAAAGATGACGATAAACAGGCCCTCTCTATAGAGGATCAGACCTTCTTGCAGATTATGGATAAAGAGGCTTACCAAGATGACAATCACAGTTGGGTAGCCCCTCTTCCCTTTCGCACACCAAGACGTGTTTTGCCTAGTAACAGGGAGCAAGCCATGAAGCGTCTGCATTCACTCAGCAAAACTCTGCAGAGAAGGCCAGAAGTGAAAAGAGATTTCACTGAATTCATTAAAGGGATGCTAGACAACAATCACGCTGAAGTGGCAGGACCACTTGAAGCAGACAGGGAACACTGGTATCTACCAATGTTCGGTGTTTACCATCCACACAAACTCAACCAAATAAGAATAGTTTTTGATTCCAGCGCAGAGTATAAAGGAGTCTCTTTAAATGATGTACTGTTGAGTGGCCCTGACCTAAACAATACTTTGCTAGGTGTCCTCATGCGTTTCAGAAAAGAGCCCGTTGCCTTCACAGCAGATGTGCAACAAATGTTTTATTGCTTTCTTGTAAGAGAAGATCACAGAGACTTTCTACGTTTTCTCTGGTACAAAGACCATGACATAGACAAAGAAATTGTCGAGTACAGAATGAAAGTACACGTATTTGGTAATAGCCCTTCTCCTACTGGCGCTATATACTGCATGCAAAAGGCTGCTCAGAAAAATGCAGAGTGCTATGGACAAGAGGCCAAACATTTTGTATTGAGACATTTTTATGTAGATGATGGACTCGCTTCTACTAGCACACCTGAAGAGGCAATTTCTATCCTTAGTAAAGCAAAGCAAATGCTGGCAGAATCCAACCTGTGTCTTCATAAAATCGCTTCCAACAGCCAAAAAGTAATGGAAGCCTTCCCTGTAGCAGACAGGGCTAAAGACCTTAAAGATCTTTGCTTGAGTACAGACACCCTTCCCCTGCAGAAAAGCCTAGGCCTAAGTTGGGATCTAGAAACGGATAGTTTCGTTTTCAGAGTTTCCTCAGGAGAAAAGCCTTTTACACGTAGAGGCATTCTATCCACCGTAAATAGCCTTTATGATCCCCCTAGGATTTGTATCACCTGTAACAATAAGAGGCAAGGTCTTAGTTCGAGAACTGTCATCTGGAAAAAGTGAATGGGATGCATTGCTTCCACAAGAGAGACTAAGTGAGTGGGTTCAATGGACAGAATCCTTGCAAGCATTAGAGCACCTAAAGATAGACCGATGCTATGTGCCAAAGTCTTTATCATCAGCTTGCAGGAAAGAACTGTGCATCTTCTCAGACGCATCTACCACAGCTATAGGTGCAGTAGCCTACTTAAAAATTAATTGATGCAGAAAATGTGTGTCATGTTGGATTCGTCATGGGAAAGTCCAAATTAAGCCCCAAACCAGCCCACACTATTCCTCGTTTAGAGTTGTGTGCTGCTGTGCTAGCAGTTGAAATGTCTGAGCTAGGGATGAGCTTCGAGTTCGAGTCGAACTCATGTTCGACTCGAACATTGCCTGTTCGCCCGTTCGCCGAACAGCGAACAAATTGGGGTGTTCGCGGCAAATTCGAAAAAATCTATGGGAGAAATCTAAAGTGGTAATTATAAAGGCTAATATGCAAGTTATTGTCCTAAAAAGTGTTTGGGGACCGGGGTCCTGCCCCAGGGGACATGTATCAATGCAAAAAGAAGTTTTAAAAACGGCCGTTTTTTCGGGAGCAGTGATTTTAATAATGCTTAAAATGAAAAAATAAAAGTGAAATATTCCTTTAAATTTCGTACCTGGGGGGTGTGTATGATATGCATGTGAAGTGGCGCATGTTTCCCGTGCTTAGAACTGTCCCTGCAAAAAATGTCATTTTTGAAAGAAAAAAAGTCTTTTAAAACTGACTCGCGGCTATTAATGAATTGTCGGCTCCCGGCAATACATACAAAAGTCATTGATAAAAAAAAAAAAAAAGCGTGGGGGTTCCCCAGAATTCAATTACCAGGCCCTTCAGGTCTGGAATGGATATTAAGGGGAACCCCGCCGCAAATTTAAAAAAAAATTGACGTGGGGTTCCCCCAAATATCCATTCCAGGCCCTTCAGATCTGGCATGGATTTTAAGGGGAACTCCACCCCAAATGTAAAAAAAAATGGCGTGGAGTCCCCCTAAAAATCCATACCAGACCCCTTATCCGAGGACGCAACCTGGCCGGCCGCAGGGGAAAAGGGGGGGACGAGAGAGCGGCCCCCCCTCCCTCCTGAACCGTACCAAGCCACATGCCCTCAACATGGGGAGGATGTCCCCATGTTGATGGGGACAAGGGCCTCATCCCCACAACCCTTGCCCGGTGGTTGTGGGGGTCTGCGGGCGGGGGGCTTATCGGAATCTGGAAGACCCCTTTAACAAAGGGGACCCCCAGATCCCGGCCCCCCCCCTATGTGAATTGGTAAGCGGTACGTTGTACCCCTACCATTTCACGAAGAAAGCGTAAAAAAATGTTTAAAAAAACACACAAACACCTTGAAAAAGTCCTTTATTAAAAAAAAAAAAAAAAAAAAACATTCCAGCGGTGAAATCCAGTGTCCCGCGGCGATCCCGATGTCCAGCGCTGTCCTTCATTGGTTGTGCCTGAGCGGACCTGATGGGGAACTCCCTCTCAGTATTTTAAATGTATAGACCCGCCCCTTCTAAAGTTCCCCATCAGGTCCGCTCCCTCGGTATGTCGGACCCGCCTACGTCATTGGCTTGAGCGGGGAACTTCCTTCACTGTGTAATTTAAATTTACATAGTGAAGGAAGTTCCCCGCTCAAGCCAATGACGTAGGCGGGTCTGACATACCGAGGGGGCGGACCTGATGGGGGACTGCTCTCACTTTGGTAATACATGTATAGACCCGCCCCTTCTCATGTTCCGCATCTGGTCCGCTGAGCGGACCTGATGGGGAACTTTAGAAGGGGCGGGTCTATACATTTAAAATACTGAGAGGGAGTTCCCCATCAGGTCCGCTCAGGCACAACCAATGAAGGACAGCGCTGGACATCGGGATCGCCGCGGGACACTGGATTTCACTGCTGGAATGTTTTGTTTTTTTTGTTTTTTTTTTTAAATAAAGGACTTTTCAAGGTGTTTGTGTGTTTTTTTAAACATTTTTTTACGCTTTCTTCGTGAAATGGTAGGGGTACAATGTACCCCTTACCAATTCACATAGGGGGGGCCGGGATCTGGGGGTCCCCTTTGTTAAAGGGGTCTTCCAGATTCCGATAAGCCCCCCGCCCGCAGACCCCCACAACCACCGGGCAAGGGTTGTGGGGATGAGGCCCTTGTCCCCATCAACATGGGGACATCCTCCCCATGTTGAGGGCATGTGGCCTGGTACGGTTCAGGAGGGAGGGGGGCCGCTCTCTCGTCCCCCCCTTTTCCCCTGCGGCCGGCCAGGTTGCGTGCTCGGATAAGGGGTCTGGTATGGATTTTTAGGGGGACTCCACGCCATTTTTTTTTTAAATTTGGGGTGGAGTTCCCCTTAAAATCCATGCCAGATCTGAAGGGCCTGGAATGGATATTTGGGGGAACCCCACGTCAATTTTTTTTTAAATTTGCGGCAGGGTTCCCCTTAATATCCATTCCAGACCTGAAGGGCCTGGTAATTGAATTCTGGGGAACACCCACGCTTTTTTTTTTTTTTTTATCAATGACTTTTGTATGTATTGCCGGGAGCCGACAATTCATTAATAGCCGCGAGTCAGTTTTAAATGCATTTTTTTCTTTCAAAAATGACATTTTTTGCAGGGACAGTTCTAAGCACGGGAAACATGCGCCACTTCACATGCATATCATACACACCCCCCAGGTACGAAATTTAAAGGAATATTTCACTTTTATTTTTTCATTTTAAGCATTATTAAAATCACTGCTCCCAAAAAAACGGCCGTTTTTAAAACTTCTTTTTGCATTGATACATGTCCCCTGGGGCAGGACCCGGGTCCCCAAACACTTTTTAGGACAATAACTTGCATATTAGCCTTTATAATTAACACTTTAGATTTCGAACGTTCGAGTCCATTGTATTTAATAGGGTTCTAAAGTTTACACGAACATTTTGTCTGTTCGCAGGTTCTGGTGCGAACCGAACAGGGGGGTGTTCGGCTCATCCCTGGTCTGAGCTAATCACAGATGAACTAGACACTGACTTTGATGCTGTAAAATTCTTCACTGATAGCAAGACCGTCCTAGGATACATTTGCAGCACCACTAGGAGGTTCCATCTGTATGTCTCCAATAGGGTGAATAGAATCAGGCAATCTTCACACCCAGACCAGTGGTTCTATGTATCTACAGAGCAAAACCCTGCAGATTATGCCACTAGACTTACTCAAGCAGCATGCCTTCAGAACTCTATATGGTTCTCAGGCCCATCCTTCCTGTACCAACCACACTGTGAGCAAATAGACACTGCTAATGCTTATCCACTCATAGAGCCCGAAGCTGACCCCGAAATCAGATCGGAAATTACGAGTTTCAGCACCAAAGCTTCTGAAGCCACACTTCACCCACATTGCTTTGATAGGTTTTCTTGCTGGAAGATACTAGTTAAGACCCTAGCCAGACTCATCCATGTCGCTAAAACTTTCCGGATAGAAACTAACAGCGATCAAGTCAGAAGGTGGGAAAGTTTCCATGAACAGGTCAATCTAGTAGAGCTGGCTCAGGCAAAGTCTGTTATAATTTCTTCTGTTCAAAACAAACATTTCCAGAAGGAAATTGACAGCATCAAAAAACAAAAGACGTTCCCAAAACAAAGCCGTCTTAGGAAGCTTAGTCCTTTTCTAGACAAGAATGGGTTGTTGAGAGTATGTGGACGTTTGTCTCTTGCTGAAATTTCAGAGGAAGAGAAACAGCCTGTCATCATACCTTATGATCACCACATTGCAGCACTGCTTGTTAGGTACTATCACGAACAAGTAGTTCACCAAGGGCGACACATCACAGAAGGTGCAATTAGATCCGCAGGTTTCTGGATTCTTGGTGGCAAACGCTTGGTATCAGCTGCTATACACAAATGTGTCATCTGTCGCAAGCTGCGGGGAAGATTACAAAATCAAAGGGTGGCAGAGCTACCAGAGGACAGAGTAATTGCTTAACCACCTTTCACCAATGTGGGCTTAGATGTATTTGGTCCATGGTCTGTTTTAACCCGTTGCACTAGAGGAGGCAGTGCAGACAGTAAACGATGGGCAGTCCTTTTTACTTGTTTGTCTACCCGAGCTGTACACATAGAGCTACTTGAAGCCATGTCAACATCAAGCTTTATTAACGCTTTGAGGAGATTCTTCTCAATTCGTGGCCCAGCAAAACTGCTCCGTTCTGACAGAGGAACAAACTTTGTGGGAGCCTGCAAAGAACTTAACCTTTTTGACAGTGAATCACAATTGCAAGACTTTCTCCAAGACAGAGGATGTACATGGGTCTTTAATCCTCCACACTCCTCACATATGGGTGGTGTCTGGGAGAGACTTATAGGTATTGCTAGACGAATCTTGGATGCTATGTTGCTACAAACCAAACCTGCTCACTTGACCCATGAGACTTTAAGCACCTTTATGGCAGAGGTTTCAGCTATTATGAATGCCAGGCCTATAGTTCCTGTGTCTTCAGACCCAGATACTCCTATGGTCCTTACCCCAGCAATGTTGTTGACTCAAAAGGTGAACTCTTTGTCTGCCCCATCTGGAACCATAAGTACAACACAAGTTCATGCAAAACAATGGAAGCAAGTACAATGCTTGGCAGACACCTTTTGGAAAAGATGGAAGAGGGAGTATCTGTCAAATTTGCAATGCCGCAGGAAATGGACTGAGGATCGCCCAAATGTAAAAGTGGGTGATGTTGTTCTGTTAAAGGACAACCAAGAGAGCAGAAATGAGTGGCCCGTAGGACTTATTGTCAATGCTCTACCAAGCAGAGATGGCAAGGTCAGAAAGGTGGAGGTCAAGATTGTGAAAAATGAGACCACCAGAATTTATCTCAGACCTGTAACTGACATTATAGTTTTGATCTCGGACTAGCTAGGATTCCATTTTCTTGTTTATATGTTTTTCTGCATAGCAGTGGTATTTATGTAATGACATAATAAATTATGCCAGGCAGGGAGTGTTCTGCCCATATTGTCATAGTAATATGTGCTATGTGCTGTTACAGATTATACTGCAATGTTGGTTTGACATTGTTGCCATCTAGTGGCCAGAGTTAGTTATTATTTTGTCACAGGAAAAGGAATTCCTTCACAGTTAAGGCAGTAACCTTTAACCTGGAACTGTATTTCCTTCATTTCATGTCTGCTCTCTGATCCAAGCAGACTGCATGTAGAAGAGCTCCTGTCTATTCTTGGACTAATGGTGGAATTGTCTGTGAGTACTTTCACTGGTAGAGTGAGGCTGCTGTCTAATGTTTTAATGTACTGACACATATGTTTGTTTATGCTTATGTTGTAGTTTTACAAAGTTATTCGGAAAAAGAATACATACAGATTTGATGTCTCCCGTTTCTTGACTTCTGAATTATTGTTAAGCTGTCTGACTAGTGTTATACAACAGTTCAATAACGCGAAGCAGAACATGAACCTTTAAGCTCCATGCCACTTTTTAAACTTAAATCAAATAAATTCCCTCAACTGTCTGAAAACAAAAATATTCTGGCTTTTGTCAATGCTGTCAGTAGCGACTTCAATAAAATACAGAAACATAAGCAATCAAATCTTTCAAAACAAGAAATCAAGGCATTGCGGTCACTATGTAAACAACACTCATTGACAATTAAGCAGGCGGATAAGGGGGGAAACATAGTGGTTATGACTAATACACAATATAAGGAAATGTGCTTAAAAATTCTACAGAACGAAACTTGGTACAAGAAGATCACTCTAACTACAGTACACAAGTTCTATGAGGCTTTTTATGCCCTCGTTGATGATGTGTTCTCACAGGGCGCCATCAGCAGGGACATTTGGGAATTTATCCCCACTAAGCACCCGAAAATTCCAACATTGTACTATTTACCAAAAATTCATAAACAAGCCCCCCTTCCACCTGGTAGACGTATAATCTCTGGCCGGGGAAGCGTCAGTGATAATCTTAGTAAATACATTGATGCCCTGCTTAAACCACATGTCATCAATCTCCCGTCTTATATCAAAGACACTATACACCTTTTACAGGTGTTGGACAATGTATCTCTCAATCCTGATAGTCTGCTTGTTGCAATAGATGTGGAGACACTCTATAACAGCATCCCACACCATATTGGACTTGCTGCCATGCAACACATATTGTCCCAATCCCATTGTGATGACAAAAAAATCCACAATTTCATCATTTCAGCTTTGGAATTTATATTGACGCACAATACATTCACTTTCGATGGGTCCCACTACCTCCAGGTACAGGGTGTTTCTATGGGGACGTCTTGTTCGCCCTGATATGCAAACCTGTACCTGGGGGAGTGGGAACATTCCCTCCTTGACGATGATGACCTAGTTCCCCTGATGAGCCACATCACCAGCTGGTACAGGTATATTGACGACATGTTTGTTATTTGGGAGGGCTCTGTCACCAGTTTAAATGCATTCATGACAGAGATCAACAAAAATTAATTTAATTTACACTTCACTATGTCCTATAGTGCTACCCATATTACGTTTCTGGACGTTACTATTTACAAACATGAGGATGGTCGTCTCTCCAGTGGGCTTTTTAGGAAGCCCACTGCGGGAAACACCATCCTGCATGCTTCAAGCGCCCATCCTAAATCCTTAATTAATTCCATTCCTTTTAGCCAGTATCTCAGGCTTAAGAAAATCTGCTCAACAAATGAATCATTCAAAATCGAGGCCAATGCCTTGAAAGAACACTTATTCTTACGCGGATACTCTCATAAATGTCTCAAAAAGGCATTCAAACGAGCCTCTGATAAATTGAGACCTGAGCTTCTCTTCCCTCTAAAGATCAAACCCTAAAAATTGCAACACACCAGATTAATTACAAAATGTTCTAATCAGCACGACTAGGTCAAAGCCATCTTAGGCAAACATTGGGATATTCTACGCTCTGATCCTTTGATCTGTCCCCATATCCCTATGCTGCCTTCGATTACATTCAAAAAGGCTACTTTATTAAAAGATAGACTGGTCCAAACAGAATTTGTTGGGAGTTTCAGAGATGACCCATGTAAGCGACAAGGCACCTTCACATGTGGTGGGTGCAATATATGCCGCTACATGAATGTACAATCACAATTTATATTACCAAACGGAAAGGAATTAAAGCCCAGGCATTTTGCCAATTGCAAGACTGCTGGCGTAATTTATCTTTTCAAATGTCAATGTTCAAGCTTTTACATGGGCAAAACGAAGTTGGAGTTTCGTAAAAGAGCCATGAGACATATCAATAGCATTACTAAAATTAATCCACAGTGACCACTTGGTAGGCACGTTAGAGACTTTCATGCCAGTGTTATTCCAAAATTCTGCTTTGTTATCCTTGACAGAATACACCCTAGTGCTAGGGGGGGGGGGGGGGACTGGAACAAAGTCCTCCTCCAAAAAGAATCCCGTTGGATTATGGACCTACATGCCACCTCTTCACCAGGATTGAACACTGTGCTGAGCTATAGACCCTTCCTCGAGGGTTTTAGCTGTGGTATATGTGAAAAAGATATGTAAATTATCTGACTTATGACCTCTTGTTGTTCTTTGCATTTTTTACTTTTGATTTTCACCAAATATGAACATCACACTATATATCTGGTGATGTTGTGTTTTTTCAATTGTCAACAACTGTTAGAGCCGGTTCACACCAGGGTGACTCAGGATCCGACTTCAGGTCGCCCCGAGACACCCCAAGTCGCCCCAAGTCGCGCTGTAATGTTAGTCTATGGAGCCGTCTTTATGCACACTACAGAAGTCGCTCCGACTTCAAAAAAGGTTCCTGTACTACTTGAAAACGACTTCTAGGCGACTTGTACCCATTGATTTCAATGGAAGTCGCCTCCAAAGTCGGATCAGTGTCTTAACTGAAGCAACTTTACAGGAAGAGAAAACAGTTTTCTCAGGCAAACCCCTCCCTTCCACAGAGCTGATTATTGTTTGATTGGCCACTGGCAAAGTCGCCTGTCCTGGAGGAAACTTGAAGTTGCCTCGAAGTTGCCTCGAAGTTGCCTTGTAAAGTCGCGCTGGAAGTCGTGTTACCCCAGTGGGAACCGGCTCTTATGCTTATACACCTGTATGTTTACATCTTGTCATCAGCAACAATATATATTTACAGTCTGTTTGTTCCGCAGTGTTTGGGCGGCACTGTGTTCATTATGTTTGTCTTATCGTATCATCCCTTGAGAGAGTTAAGTTCATGCATTTGGCTACATGCTGCATGCACTGTCTGCACTGGTGCTTTATTTTTTCCATTGATTGACCTTTCTCTCTTTTTTTTTGTGTTTTTTTGTTTTCCCAAGTTCTTTGGCTTTTTTTTTTATTTTATTTTTTATTCAATCACAATTATTTTAAATTAACTTCCTTCATCACATTTTTTACATTCCTCTATGAGCATATTGCCGTCTAACAACTCATATTTTTCAGTTTCACTCTTTTTTGCAGAGTTTGCCAGAGTTGTTTTTTTTTTTTTTTTTTTTTTTACTACAGCCCCTATGCACTGACTTGGTGTCAGCAGCAAAGGTTATCTTTAACCCTGCACATGCGCTGTCAATGTTTGCCTCGTTCATACAATATATGTCCCTGGCTCCTGGCTATCCTTTGTGATGGCTTAGCTGCATACCGACATTACCAGCGAATTTCAAGTCTACATGTCCACTGTCTGTAATCGCGCAGTGACATGATTGACAGCGGCTTTCTATGACTACTTTCACCCATTGTTTACACAATGACGTGCTTGAGATGTCTCTGCCATAGTTTTTACTTGGCATCATCTCATTAATGTGAAGTGCAATCAGCTGGTATTCCCTTTCTGCACATGCTTGTTACACTGATGTCTGTAGTTATAAGACAATCAGTCTGTGCTCAGACACAGGCTGCCACTGAAGAGTGAGACTGCTGTGTGTGCAGAGGCGTATCTAGTGAAAATGGCGCCTATGGCAAGCACTGAAACTGCGCCCCTGTCAAAACATTTGAAACCCATCTTTCAGGCAACCTTAAAGGGGTTGTAAAGCTTTGTGTTTTTTCACCTTAATGCATCCTATGCATTAAGGTGAAAAAACACTTTGCAGTGTCTGGCCCCCCCCCGAGCCCCCGTTTTACTTACCTGAGCCCCGAATTTCCGCAGGCGCGATCCCGCGCCATTCTCCCCATGGCTGATCGGCTCTTCATTGGATAGATTGATAGCAGCGCAGCCATTGGCTCCCACTGCTGTTGATCAAATCCAATGATGCTGCCACCGGGGGGCGGGGCCTTGTCATACAATCGGCGGCTATGGACGCCGATTGTATGACACGGGAGCATGCCTGCAAGGGAACCCCCTCGGGAGAGAGCTTCCCAGGGGGGGTTATCTGATGTGGGGAGGAGCTGCGAGAGCCGCCGTGGGACCCCAGAAGAGGACGTTCGGGGCCACTCTGTGCAAAACGAGCTGCACAGTGGTTGTTATTTAAAAAAAAAAAAGTGAACCTTTTAATATCACTTTCAAAACACCTAACAAAACAACAAGGCAAAATTTTAAAATATAAAATTGTAGTATATTAGTGATGGTGACACCCACTATTGTAAGTGGAGTTATTTTATTTCTTGAGGGGGTGTTACCATCACTTACATATTGCAACTTGTTATGAAAAATATTTTGAGGGGGTGTTAATATCATTAATATGCTGCAATTTTATATTTTGATATTTTTATTTGTTTGAAAGATATAAAGTTGTATATTTGGTTTACAGGACACCACATATACAGTATATGGTATTCAGAGAGAGGGCTGCACCATCACTTAAAGTGGAAGTAAACTTCCTTTACTGCCTTTTACATATAGGTAAGCCTTATTATAGGCTTACCTATAGGTACAGTAAATATGTCCTAAACATGTACGGTTTAGGAGATATTTACATTACATGGAGCCAGTGACATCACTGACGCATGCGCTCTGAAGGAACGGCCACTGGTGCTGTTCCTTTAGAACCCTGTGCCATGAACTGTGGCTCCTGCACGCATGCACACGAGTGACTTCATCGTGACTCAGGCCAGTCACAGAGCCCACAAACCTGGAAGCAAAATTAGTAAAAATTAGACTTCTGGGTGCGTGAGGGCTTTGTGTTAAGGTAAGTTTACCATAATGTGCTAGTATCGCACACTAGCACATTATACCTTTACCTTGCATGGTAAAAAAAAAGAAAGCCCAGCAGTATACAACCACTTTAAATTATGCAATTACATTTAAATTTAAACACGAAGGTGAAGAAGGAAGAACAACATTGTATATTTTATTGTAATATTTACTGTTTATACTGGTTATGGCCAGAGGGAAAAAAAGGGGGGGGATGGAAGTGGTGAAAGAGAGAACTGGGGGGGGGGAGGGAGGAGAGAGAGAGGAGGGGGGGGGGGCAGGGGAGAGAGAAAGAGAAAGTAGGAATACAGAATACATCAGAAAGTACAGAGAGAATAAAGAGAGGAGCATTGTAGTAAATGTCTCTTCCTGTGCACATTCTCCACATTACCTTCACCTGAATGCATTCTTCTGCTTCTCTTACTCATTTCTCCTCCTTCTCTGCCCCCTCCCCCACTCCCCATGGCAGCTCAGTTCTCTCTCCAGGCTCCAGCATGGCTCCAGTACTCTGTTCTTCTCAATCAAAAGGGGCGGCATGAGAAGGGGGCGGGTTACAGCATCGCTCATTGGCTCAGTAAGCAGCAGGAGGTGGATCAGCTCCTGCTTTTAACTCTTTCTTGTCCTGTGGCAGCCTTCCTATAATACGAGGTTGCTGGTTCCTTTCTGCTCTTTAGGGATGAGCTTTGTGTTCGAGTCGAACATACGTTCGACGAAGAACATTGGCTGTTCGATCGTTCGACGAAGAACGAACGATTTGGGCCGTTCGCGCCAAATTCGAGTGACGCGAACGGCCCACAATGCACTACGCCATCGCAGTGTCATCCAGGCGCTGTGATTGGCCAAGCATGCACTGTGACCCCGCATGCTTGGCCAATCACAGCGCCGGCAGCGAGGAGAGCAATGATTGGCCACAGGCAGGATGCCTGTGGCCAATTATTGCTGAGGGGGTTTATTACACGCCCCACACTATATAAGGCCGCCAGCGCGGCGGCCTTGTGTAGTGTGTTCCGGAGCAGGGAAAGAGAAGCATAGGCAGGGACAGTGTCATTTTTTTTCCTTTACTAATCCTGGATTCCTTGTGTTTAGGGACAAATAAGGATAGGTAGGGAGAGTGTCAGTGTGTTATTCTGTGCTAAACCTTGTTTGTAGGGACAGAGAGGTACAGTGAGGGAAAGTGTCAGTGTGCTATTCTGTTCTAAACCAATCTTGCTGAACCATCTTTGAAATCCTTGAGTTTAGGGACAGAGAAGGACACTCGTGGAAACTATCAGTGTGCTATTCTGTGCTAAATCTTGTTTGTAGGGACAGAGAAGGACAGTGAGGGAAACTGTCAGTGTGCTATTCTGATCTAAACCAATCTTGCTGAACCATATTTGAAATCCTTGAGTTTAGGGACAGAGAGGTACAGTGAGGGAAAGTGTCAGTGTGCTATTCTGTTCTAAACCAATCTTGCTGAACCATCTTTGAAATCCTTGAGTTTAGGGACAGAGAAAGACACTCGTGGAAACTATCAGTGTGCTATTCTGTGCTAAATCTTGTTTGTAGGGACAGAGAAGGACAGTGAGGGAAACTGTCAGTGTGCTATTCTGTTCTAAACCAATCTTGCTGAACCATATTTGAAATCCTTGAGTTTAGGGACAGAGAGGTACAGTGAGGGAAAGTGTCAGTGTGCTATTCTGTTCTAAAACAATCTTGCTGAACCATCTTTGAAATCCTTGAGTTTAGGGACAGAGAAGGACACTCGTGGAAACTATCAGTGTGCTATTCTGTGCTAAATCTTGTTTGTAGGGACAGAGAAGGACAGTGAGGGAAACTATCAGTGTGCTATTCTGTGCTAAATCTTGTTTGTAGGGACAGAGAAGGACAGTGAGGGAAACTGTCAGTGTGCTATTCTGTTCTAAACCAATCTTGCTGAACCATATTTGAAATCCTTGAGTTTAGGGACAGAGAGGTACAGTGAGGGAAAGTGTCAGTGTGCTATTCTGTTCTAAACCAATCTTGCTGAACCATATTTGAAATCCTTGAGTTTAGGGACAGAGAAGGACACTCGGGGAAACTATCAGTGTGCTATTCTGTGCTAAATCTTGTTTGTAGGGACATAGAAGGACAGTGAGGGAAACTGTCAGTGTGCTATTCTGTGCTAAACCAATCTTGCTGAAGCATATTGCAAATCCTTGTGTTTAGGGACAGAGAAGGATAGGCAGGGGACAGTGTCAGTGTCATTGTTGCTAAGCCTCCTGCACAGTATACACCTGAAGGTAGCCCTTATTGCTGTTTTTCCCATCTCCCTGCAGGCCATCCATTAAAATGTCTGGAAGGCAAACAAGGAGAGGCAGACAGTCAGGAGGCAAAAAAAGAGGGCAAGCAGGCTCTGTGTCTGGGGGCAACAGTGCTGGTCGTGGACGCGGTGCATTGTCATCAGCACATGGCCATGGGACACGCTTGTCCTTCTTTTCGACAGCTGGACATGTTGAGCCACATCATGCCGAAGACTTGGTAGAGTGGATGACCAAGCCCACCTCATCCTCCTCATCCTCTCTCACCCAGGCTCAGGGTACTAGCAAAGCAGCTGCCAAAGCGTCCTCTTCTCTGGTATCATTATCTTCATTAGTCAATCCTTCCCTAGACCCACCATGTCCTCCTCCTGAGGAGTCCCCCGAACTGTTTGAGCACAGTGTTGGGTACATGCTCCAGGAGGATGCCCAGCGTTTCGAAGGATCTGATGATGATACCCAGATAGAGGAAGGCAGTAGCGTGAGCGCAGAGAGAGGGGATGCTCAAGAAGGACACCAATCTGGCAGTCATGCTCCAGCAGCTGCAGCATACTGCCAGATTGGCTCCAGTGATGAGGAGGGAGGGGATGATGAGGTCACTGACTCCACGTGGGTGCCTAATAGGAGAGAGGAGGAGGAAGAGGATGAGGAGGAGGCACATCTCCAACGAGGCAGGATGCCCTTTGGTGGCCAGCGTATGGGCAGCACACCGACGGAATCACACCGCAGAGCTCCGCCTGTGCAGGGCGCTGCCTCTGCCCGTTATTCAAAAAGTTCTTTGGTGTGGGCCTTTTTTGAGGCGAGTGCATCAGATCGCACAGCTGCTGTTTGCAACATATGTCTCAAGCGTATATCGCGTGGCCCAAACATCAGCCGCTTGGGCACCACATGCTTGATCAGACATATGTTGACCTGCCATGCAGCTCGTTGGCAAGCCTACCTTAAAGACCCACACCAAAGAACAAAGCGGACCTCCCCTTGCACCGCATCAGCTGGGATCTCCAACCCCACTATACCTTCAGTCCTCTCTGAAACCTGCACTGAGAGGAATGAAGGTGTAGAATTAGGTGTGTCACAGCCAAGTACTTGCGGCCACTCTGCTAGCAGTACACCGACGTCCGATTCTAGCAGGCAAATTTCCCTGCCCCAGCTGCTGGACCGTCGAAAGAAGTTCACTCCCAGCCATCCACATGCCCAGCGGTTGAATGCTAGCTTGGCTAAATTGCTAGCGCTTCAACTGCTGCCTTTTCAGTTGGTAGACTCGGCCCCCTTCCGTGAGTTTGTGCAATGTGCGGTTCCTCAGTGGCAGGTTCCCAAACGCCACTTTTTCTCACGGAAGGCGATTCCGGCTCTCTACAGGCATGTGGAAGGCAATGTCTTGGCCTCGCTGGACAGGGCGGTCAGCGGTAAGGTGCATATTACCGCTGACTCATGGTCCAGCAGGCATGGACAGGGACGTTACCTTTCTTTCACGGCTCATTGGGTCACTCTTTTGGCAGCTGGGAAGGATGCAGGACAAGGTGCAGTAGTGTTGGAGGTTGTTCCACCTCCACGCCTCCAAAATGCTACTACTGGTTGTGACACACCTCTCTCCTCCATCCCCTCCTCTTCTTCTTCCTCCATGGCCTCTTCCTGTGCTTTGTCCTCGGAACCAGCGGTGCTCCGTAGGCGTTCAAGGGGCTACGCAAGTACGCAGGCAAAAAGATGCCATGCCGTGCTTGCGCTGGTGTGTTTGGGGGACAGGAGCCACACTGGGGCAGAGGTCCTGTCTGCTCTGCAGGGGCAGGCCGAGAGGTGGTTGACGCCACGCCAGCTTAAGCCAGGAATGGTGGTTTGCGACAATGGCACCAACCTCCTCTCCGCCCTCCGACAGGGACAACTGACCCATGTGCCCTGTGTGGCTCACGTCCTTAACCTGGTGGTGCAGCGGTTCTTGGGCAGGTACCCGGGCTTACAGGATGTCCTGAGGCAGGCCAGGAAAGTCTGTGTGCATTTCCGCAGATCTTATAATGCCAGTGCTCGCCTGGCTGAGCTGCAAAAGGAGTTGAACCTGCCCAAGAACCGCCTTATATGTGACATGCCCACCAGGTGGAACTCAACGTTGGCCATGCTGCAGCGGCTGCACACGCAGCAGAGGGCCATCAATGAGTACCTGTGCGACTACGGCACCAGGACAGGGTCAGGGGAGCTCGGGTTTTTTTCACCACGCCAGTGGGGCATGATCAGGGATGCATGCACTGTCCTGGCACCATTTGAGGAGGCCACGAGGATGGTGAGCAGTGACAGTGCATGCATCAGTGACACTGTACCTCTTGTCCACCTGTTGGAGCACACGCTGCGTGGAATAATGGACAGGGCACTTGAGGCAGAACAGAGGCAGGAAGAGGAGGACTTCCTTGCCTCTCAAGGCCCCCTTTACCCAGACAGTGTTCCTTCTGTCCCACCCATCGCACAGGAAGAGGAGGAGGAAGAGGAGGAGGAGGAGGAGGAGGAGGATTGTGTCAGCATGGAGGTGGAGGCTGGCACTCAGCATCATCAGCAGCAGTCTTTTAGGGCTGATTTACAGTCCCAAGAAACCAGTGGACTTGTACGTGGCTGGGAGGAGGTGGCTGCGGATCATGTCGTCCTTAGTGACCCAGAGGACTCCGGACTGAATGCCTCAGCTAACCTACGCTGCATGGCCTCCCTGATCCTGCAAAGTCTGCGGAAGGATCCTCGTATTCTTCGGATCAAGGAGAGGGACCATTACTGGCTGGCCACTCTCCTTGATCCACGGTACAAGGGTAAGGTTGCGGACCTTATCTTACCGTCGCAGAGGGAGCAGAGGATGAGACAACTCCGGGAGGACTTGCAGAAAGGTCTGTGCAACGCGTTCCCAGAGACTGGGAGGTTACAAACTCCTGGTCCTGGACAATGAGTTGCTGAGGCTTCGGGCAGTCAAAGAAGGAGCGGTGGGGAAGGTGGCCGTCTGACCGATGCGTTCAGACAATTCTTTAGTCCGCAGCCCCAAAGTATGATCGGTTCCAGCAACCATCGCCAGCGTCTGATATACATGGTGCAGGAATACCTAGGGGCAAGGTCAGACTTGGACACCTTCCCCACCGAAAATCCTCTGGCTTACTGGGTCTTGAGGATGGATCACTGGCCAGAGCTTGCACAATATGCAATTGAGCTACTGGCCTGTCCTGCATCCAGCGTTCTTTCAGAACGCACATTCAGTGCTGCTGGAGGATTTGTCACGGATCACAGGGTGCGCCTGTCCACCGACTCGGTTGATCGACTGACTTTCATCAAGATGAACCAGTCTTGGATCACCACCAGCTACCACACACCAGATGCTGATATAACAGACTAATTGATTTTAAAATGTCACATCCCTTCAAGACTGATGCTGATGCTGAGTGCCTGTGCTGTGATGTTGACTGGCTATCCTCCTCCTCCTCCTCAATGATCCGATTAATGATGATAGCTTGGAAGATCATTTTGGTTTATGGGTGCCGCCACCAGTGGCTAAGGCCCAATTTTTCAGCCCCTGTTTAACAGGGGCGTGTAATTACAATTTTTGATGCAATACTTTGCAACAGGCCTCATTGCTGTGCTCCAAGTACAGTATCTGTGAGGGGTTGCAGTGTTGTGCCACCAGTGCCTAAGGCCCAATTTTTCAGCCCCTGTTCAACAGGGGCATGCAATTATAATTATTGATCTAATAATTCACAGCAGGGCCCATTGCTGCGCCCACCAAGAGTAACTGTCAGGCCTTACAGTGTTGTGTCAACACCACCACCACCACCACCACCACCAAAGGCCCAATTTTTCAGCCCCTGTTCAACAGGGGCATGCAATTATAATTATTGATCTAATAATTAACAGCAGGGCCCATTGCTGCGCCCACCAAGAGTAACTGTCAGGCCTTACAGTGTTGTGGCACCAGCACCACCATCAAAGGCCCAATTTTTACTACCACTGTTCAACAATTATATGTTATTACAATTCCTGATATAATAGTTGACAGCAGGGCGTTCCAGCACCCACCAAGAGTAACTGTGAGTGCTTACAGTGTTGTGCCAACACCAACACCTAAGGGGCCAATTTCTGCAGAGTATATACGGCAGGTCCCTACTTTCAAACATCCAACTTACAAACGACTACTACTTGCAAACGGAAGAAGACAACAGGAAATGAGAGGAAATCTACCCCTTGGAAGGAAAATTCTCTCCTGTAAGAATTAATATGGGAGAAAGGTGTCTCCTCTCTACTGATGCTTTATCACCAATCCTTGTTTCAATAAAAACACCACATTTCAAAAACAGTTGTCATTGGGACGCAAAGTGAGGTGAAATGTTCTGAACAGGGGCACAGACAGCAAAACAAATGTTACAGGGGTGATAACCCTTCCCTATGTTTTCCAAAAAGCTTAAAAATAGGTATTTGGGCTGGAGCTACACTTAAACAATGTAGCTGTTCAAAATTACAAACAGATTCTACATAAGAACAAACCTACAGTCCCTGTCTTGTATGCACCGCCTGTATACGGCTGTTCAGAGTATATAGGGCCTTTTTTATTTTGTGTGCGGGGTTCCCCTTAATATCCATACAAGACCCAAAGGGGCTGGTAATGGGCTGGGGTAGGGGGGGGGTGATGGGGTAGCTATGCCATTTTTCTTAAAGATTTTCATCCATATTACCGGGACCAGACATTACATTAAAGCCGCAAGCAGTTTTAAATGTTTTTTTTTTCCTTTAGAAATGTAATTTTGTGCAGGGACAGTTCTAAACACGGGAAACACGTGGCACTTCACAGGCATACTTTAGACACCCCCCAGGTACAATATTTAAAGGAATATTTGACTTTTTTTTTTCACTTTATGCATCATTAAAATGACTGCTCCCGAAAAACTGCCATTTTTAAAACTTCTTTTTGCATTGATACATGTCCCCTGGTGCAGAACCCGGGTTCCCAAACTCTGTTTAGGACAATAACATGGATAATAGTCGTTATAATTAGCACTTTAGAATTCGAACGTTCGCATCCATTGTATTTAATAGGGTTCTAATGTTCGTGCGAACTTTCGGTCCGTTCGGGGGTTCTGGTGCGAACCGAGCCCGGGGGTGTTCGGCTCATCACTACTGCTCTTTCTATAGAGTCAGGACAGGAGGGGGGAAGCTGCAGGGCGCTCCTATTCACACAGAGCCACTGGGAGAGAAGAGCTGCAGTTTTAGGACTGTAAAGCTGGAGAGGAGGGAGAGCACAGCGCACCTCTCGGCTCCTTTCCCCTCTCCTGCACAGCAGCCTAGTTTGCAGATTTTCTAGGGAGACACCAGGAGCCACTGCCTAAACTCCTCTCTCCCTTTGTGTACTGCAGTCAGGGTCTTATATGTTTCCTGTGCATGTCGGAGAAGATGCAGGGAGGAGGTGGGTGGGGCCAAGCAGTGGGCGCGGAGGAGGAAGTTAAATTTCTTCGCTCTGAATGCTGTTCTCTGCCTCTCTCCTCCTCATGACGTCACTGGTTGTTAGACGCGAGGCGGGCCGTGGATAGCAACCAGTTTGGGCAGTGAGCCAGGGGCCAGTGGTGAACGACCTTAAGCAGTCTCCGCCGGCCAGGATCCCACCCCAGGCTGACAGTGAGTAACAGTGGCTATATCAGGGCCATTTTAAGAAGAGATCTCTAAGTGCCTTACTGCCCAGCCACTCAGGAGCGCCCCCTTCATATAGCGCCCATGGCACTTGCCATATCTGCCATACCCTGGATACGCCACTGTGTGTGTGTTTGCTGCTCCAAACAGGTATGATTCCTTGTTTCTCTGATTAAATAGCATTCCCTTTCATGCTTTACAATTCCTTCATGATTAGTGGACTAAAATGTTTTTTATATACATGTGTTTTATTATTATAAATAGCCCAGCCTTTTATCATTAGATATTTCAGTTAATTAACCATTTTGGAGATTTATACTAATCTCCTAGTGATGTTTTTGATAGGGTGTTTGTATTAATCCCCTGTTTCAATAATGATAAATACAAGGCTCTTATCAAAATTAAAATAATATGTAGCTATACCTTATGAATACCGTAATGTATATTATATTCCAAATCAAAAAGTGTGCTTTATCATGAGGACTATAACTTTCAAAAGGTCATATGTATGTTTTTGTTTTTGTGTTTTTTTTTTTTTCCATAGAACTATTTTGATAAACCCTGTCTCTTCTTTCAAACACCCTGACCATCCATGGACAGTGGTGAGGTGCAAACCTAATCTCCTGTTGCAGCACTCCTAGCAGTCTCTTACTTCATATTCTCATTTATTATTTTATTTTTATTTTTATTTTACAAGTATTTTTCAACTAACCTTATGCAAATCATCAAGATTCTCATAGGTGTCTCGACACCTTTAGTTTTTTGCTGATCCATCATAATTGCAACTGGCAGTCCCATCAGGTTAGAATTTTCAATCAATGTGGAAAGATATTGTTGTGCGGCTTGACCCTGCATGTTTTTGTACCATCTGTTTGCTCTTTTCTTTCTCAACGATGCTCATTGTTCCTTTGTATGCATTTTACAGATCATATTTTTTGTATATTTTATAGATACTTTATTCTCCAATTGAGGTTTGTCCCTGAGGAAAAGGGTATAATCCCTGAAACGCGTCGGACAACCATCCCCATTTGGAAAGAATGAATCTTGTTACTATTTTTTATATATATTTCTACCTGTTTGTTTAAACGCACATTCAGGTGTTACATACTGCCATTTATTTGGCTTCTTAAAACTAATAATTTAATACATTTTTGTACTCATATACTTTATTGTTAAATTTGTTTGCCTTAAAGTCCCAACCCCTAGTCAGGGGGACATTTCCTATTGTTCTTGAACACACGGGATGTTGGCAACACTTCAAATCAAATTCTGGTGTATAAATCCTTTGGTTATGCCTGAGTCGTCCGGACCTGTGGTGCCCGTGCACATTACCACAGATGACTGTATATTGCTACGTGCTGCTGAAATGGGTCCCAGGGCAGTGAAAGTGCCCAGGCATCCAGAGGCCATTGTTTTGCCGGGTGCGGGAGACCGTGCCACACTTCCACCACTCTCCAGGCTGCAGCGGCTGTTTAACCAAAAGGTGGCTGCTGATTATGGATGGGAAAACCCGTATGTCACCAGAGACCTACTGTTCGAGGTGGAGGCCTACAGAGAGAGATGGTACGCGGACTTCCTGTGGAATCACTTGAAAGTCCAACATGCCCACAGGTATCTCTCTTGTTCCGCGGCTGTTGCCGAGAGATATCAGGGGTGCAAGAAAGAATGGCTGTTGGGTCGGCACATTCATGCGGATCGGGTAGTTGTGTGTCGGAAGGAGCATGAAGATGCAGTCTATTCCATAGAGACCTTTGACAAAACCCGGAAGCTCCTCATTCTACCTGATCCAAAGTTTTGTTTGTGAGAGACTGAACTCTGTGTTTTTTTTGTGCTTTTGTTTCGGAGTGTACTCTCCTGGAGTTCAGGAACTTTGCCCTTGCAAATTGGGGTAGTCTACTTAGCTGGAGAGCAGGGGAGCTGTTGATTTTTTTCTCTCCGCTCACAGCGTAACAAAGACAGAGACTTTGGGGTACAAATAGTTCAGGGCCACAGCCAAATTCAAGAAGAAGAGGAAGATTTGCCATCAAAGCAAGAAAAGTTTTTATTTTTTTGGGACAAGTGTCTTGACGGTGGCACTTCCACTAGGTGGCGGTGTTGACTGAGTTTGAACTGCTTTTAAAAGTGTTTTACTTTTTAGAGGAAAAGGATTTTTCCCTTGGGAAGAATTTTTTCTCTTCTAATGTACATAGAAGGTTAGGATGCCTAATTTGTTGGTTATGTGTGTGTTTTCTCCCTCTGCAGGTGGATACCAAGCGGCCACTGAGTATGGGTGGGTTTAGCTATTGCAGGAGGGGAGGGAAATGTGAATGATAAAAAAATGTGTTTGCTTTTAAATATGTGACATTTGAGAATGGGATGTACACATTTGTTTTCTACTATTCTTCCTTCATCTCTTCTTTTAACTCCCTTTCCCCATGTTCAGGTTCCGGCACAAACAAACATTTTTCCAAATTGTTTTTTTTTTTCTACATAGTTTCTGGATTAGGTCTATGTTGACTCAGGCTTGAGAGGCATAGTGTCAGGGAAGGCTTTACCCACTGGTGGCGCTGTCGGTCCTATGGATCGTAGTACTAGTGTCCACCAGCAGGTGTCCTCCCGCAGCCTGTATCTTTGACAGAGGATCTCACCTGCTGGTGGTAATGCCTGATCCATGGGCTGTAGTACCGGCGTCCACCAGCGGGGGCATTCCGGCAGTGTGGGGCAGGCAGTACTTCCTTCGATCAGCTGTGACATGAGGGCAATTATAGCAGTCCTATAAATACCCGGCGAGCCCTTACATGCTCGCCTTGGTATCTTTCTCCTGGAGCCTTGACCTTGAAGCCTGTATCCGGACCTTGAGCCTGTACCTGTCCTGTCCCGTCCCGACCTGACCTGAGCCTATCCATCCGTCTTCTGCCTGCCTTTGTTCCCTATTCCCATCTGCTGACTCACCGTGTATGACCTTGGCCTAGCTACGTTTATGCCCCTGGAACACTCCTCTGTCTATCTTGTGATCTGCTGTATATGACCCCGGCCTGGCTTTCATTCAAGATTCTGGTACTGCCCTTTGTTGTATATATTATTTGTTGTTTGTTAGTTGCACTGTTTGTATTTATCCATACCACCTTTTCAATAAACCCCATTATATTTTACTCTACATGCAATTTGGTTATCTCTGTGCAGTCCACACAGTCTGGTCAATTAATTCCCTGATACATAGGTTTGCTCCAGACACTGGGGACAGTGTCTATTTAAGTGGGGGGAGTGTAGCGGGGTCCTCAATTTAGGGGTAGTGTTTGAGTGGTAGTTATGCTCAAACACCTAATTTGTTAGGACATTATCAACCATTTTTGTCTGCAGGAAGAGTATCGGTGTACTGTTCCCTGTGGCCTGCAGGTGGCACTGCCATAGTGGGCCAGGGTTGAACCGCTGATACAGTGCTGTGCCTTGTGTGTACCCTCTTGGCAACCATACAGTGGGAGTGGTGGGCCTGCTGTGTATGCTGGGAGAAGATATAAAAGGGGCAGACGCTGCCTGTACGGGGGTTCGTCGTCGGGAGTCCTACTCCCAGGGAGTGTGTGTTCCTGTCCGCCCTGGGCACCTTTGGCCCAGGGGCGGTGGTCAGTGAATCAGTCCCAGGCACCTTTTAGCCCTGGGGCTGCAACTGAAGGCCTTGGGCCCAGCACCTTCGGCTGGGGCCCGTCAAGGATCGAGGAATCTCAGGGTGCTGCCTTGCGAGGGGACCTACATCTTAAACGAGGAGGCCGGGGAAAGACCGTTCCGAGAGACTGGTGAGAAGTCACAGTGAAGGAAAGGGCCCGGTAACTCTCTAGAGGGATGTCTTCTCCTTACAAAGGGGCCAAGCTTTAAAGAAACCAAGTTCACCAGGTCTGTGGCAGAGACCAAGTTCGCCAGGTCTGTGGCAGAGACCAGTGTACCAGTTTGTGTAGTGATTGTGCGGTTAGTTTGAGTACCATTTTGGCTGCTAGTCCCTATCTAGGGAGACTATCCAAATGGGCTAAGTCTGCTTGAGAAGCCAAGCAGTGAAGTGTATTATGTTTGTGCCTGGACCTCTCCCACACCTTATGCTGTCCTGTTCTCTCTCCATCCTTTCCTATCAGACTGTCGAATAAAGAGAATTAACTCTACGTTGGAGTTACAGCTGGTGTGGACATTGAAGTCATTGGGGGAAATAGAGACTTGTCTTTATTGACTATAGAGATAAGAACCATCCTGTGGGAGAATATTGCTGTGGAGACCCATCACAAAACTGCTCAACCTCTTCACACAGGAGGGTACGGGCATATAGAGCTGGGTGTGCCCTTTCTTCCTGCGAGGAGCCAAAGACGAGGAGAGGGTGGTAAGCGCTAAACGTGTTTTTGGAGAACTTGTCAGAAATTACTCATGCTGATAACAGAGGACCGGAGCACCAGAGAGAAACAACACTTGGAGCTTTGGAAAGGGATAAATAACACTACAGATATATGTGCTTAGTTCAATTTTCATGAATGGGGTTTACAACCACTTTAAAGAGGAAGTAAACCCGTTTTTGTTTTTCCTACAAAAAAAAAAAACCCTGCAAGAGAAAGGCATAATGAGCTAGTATGCATAGCATACTAGCTCATTATGTGGCACTTACCTGAGATTGAAGCCCCCGAATCGCTCCTCGTTCCCCTCCACCGCCGCCGCCATGTCCCCTCCGAGCGTCTTCTGTGTATCGCCGCTCCGGTGCTTTGACTGGCCGGAGCGGCGATGACGTCACTCCCACGCGTGCGTGCGGGACCGACAGATCCCCGCATTATCCCATTCAGAAAACCGGCACACGCAGTGCGCCTGCGTCATTGTCTATGGCGCGCATGTGCCGTAAACATCGGTGCAGGGTTTTCTGCAAATATCTCCTTAACCGTGTAGGTTAAGGAGATATTTCTTGCACCTACAGGTAAGCCTTAATCTAGGCTTACCTGTAGGTGCACGTTGTCAGAGTGGGTTTACAACCACTTTAAGGTGGAATCCTCTGCTATTTTGTTTATTGGGTCCTGGACTCCTGCCTGCCAGCCGTTTCACTGAAGGAGCTACAACCACAACTGCAGTGCCGGTTGTGCTCTGTGAATCACACTCATGCAAGTAGATTACCAGGCTGGGAACTTTATTTATTAAATGGTAACACATTCAGGATCACCTTTTTACAGGTAAAACTTATTGAAATTGAAAACTGTCCCCAGAAATCAGGAACAATCTTAACCTAACCATTGAACGTACTAGGACATTTTCTGCAAGTGTCTAATAACTGTTGAATCAGCTTCTCTGCCCCTTCCACCAATTCTCTAATTTTTGATGTAGCTGTCAGGGGGAAGAGCAAAGGGGAATACTACAGTGTCACTTGACTGATACTCCAGAGTCTGTTTAGGCTGCTGATATCACATCCAAGATGACTGCACCCAGCAGCAGTCACAGGGATGTTGTATATCCACTTGACCTCCGGAAGATGCACCCCCCTTCATGACTAGGCCATTTTTTGTGATACGGCACTGAGTTATTTAAACTGCAAATTTCGCGGTCACGCAACGCTGTACCTAAATTAAATTTATCTCATCTTTTTCCCACAAATAGAGCTTTCTTTTGGTGGTATTTTATCACCACTGCGGTTTTTATTTTTTGCGCTATAAACAAAAAAGGCTGAAAATTTTGAAGAAAAAAACTATATTTTTTACTTTCTGCTATAAAATATATTCAATAAAAAAAATGTAAAAAATCGAATTTCTTAATCAATTTAGGCCAATATGTATTCCGTTACCTCATTTAAAGTCCCAACAACCCCTTTCCCCCTTTTTTTTTTTTTTGTCATTTAATTAGGGATGGAGGCACACTGCCACATTAATATATAATATATTCTATTAATTTTCCATACATGGCTGCTCCGCAGTTGACAGGTTCTTTAGTTCTCGTTATATATGTAGCGGGGTCCTCAAATTGATGGGATACACCTGGGCAATAGTGTAACCCAGGTGTATAATTGTGTTAGGATTCAGACCCCTTTTTGTTTCGTGGAGGATTGGAGGATGTAATATTCTCCTTTGCCTGTGGGTGGCGTAGTACCCACAGGCTTCAGGTAGAATCATCCCCTGCAGTGCTCCCTGTTTGGTCTCTTCCCGGAGATGGTATGGTTGGGGCGGGGAACCCGCCGGGCCGTTGAAGGGAGGAGATAAAAGGGGGAGACGCCCTGACCACGAGGTCGTCGTTTTGCGGAGAAGGAGGTCCTCGGAGGAGGAGGGTTGCGGTCCGCACCCAGGGCCCTTAGGCCTGGGTGCGGGAGATCCAGGAGTCTAGTCCAGGTGCCCATGGCCTGGTCCGGAGTCATGTTGGCGTCCATCCCAGGCACCTTTAGCCTGGGGTGAGGTACTATCTAGGAGGCCTGGGGCCCAGTACCTACGACTGGGTCCCGCTAGGGTGGACTGTCCGAGGGTCCCTGAGCGGAGGGACTCGTACCTGAGGTGAGGAGGCCGGGGAGGTTACCCACTGGAGACCCGGAGCAGCACCAACCCGGTGACAGTGGGCCTCTGGGAACTCTCTTGGGAGGACACATCCCCCTGATAGGGGCCACAGCGTATCGAAGAGGGCTCCATTGCTGTTCATAGGGGTTGCTGGAAGAGACCCCATCCTTCCTGTTCTGTAACAGCCGGATTGGCTTAGGCGCCGCTGGTCATAGTACAGTGGCATAGAACTCAAACATTAGGAAGTGCCTCGATCTGCTCGCCCCACCGTTGGCAAGGTTATAGGTCCCAACCAGTTTGCTGCAAAAGAACTGTTTATTGTGCTTTGCGTATTGGAGTGTCAAATAAACAAGTGTTGGACCTTTCTCCGGTGTGTGAACTCCAGTTACTGGAAGCAAAGGGGAGGCTGGTGAGCTTGCAATTACAGACTCAGTGCATTCACAGAACACACCGGCCCGAGGAAACATCAGTAAGTGGCCGTCACCTCCCTACTACAATGGGGAGGACATGGGCCGTGGCGCATCTCACTCTCACAACCCAGGAACCCCTAGACATGAGTTGGTGTGTAACCGATAAAGATGGAGAGAGGGTGAGGCCGCTACACGTGGGGGCTCGTGAGTCCGGGATAGAGTGTGTTCTAAAGATGGACTTGAGAATGTCTACATTTGAACTTTGCTGCCCAGAGGAGTTCCGAGCAGATCGGCCATATTACTGGCCAAAGTGCGTCCCTGCTCGGAGTTGTGGAAATGACCCTAACACGGGAAAGGCCCATGCGGAGGAGCGGAAAAAGGGAGAGGTCCAGCCGTGTGACGTACTGCACGTGGGGACTGTTAACGCACTGCGCCACGAGGCACCCCATGGCGACATCGTTCGTGGGCGGAGTCAAGAGGAAGCCCGCGAAAATGTACAGCTCATGGGAGGAGTCTGGCCAAGTGTGGGGATACACGTGGAGACTCCGGCGCGGGGTCAGTGCATGATGGAGCAGCAAACAGTCGGGATGACCTCAAGTGCCCCGTGGATTATGGTTCCTCACCCCACGAGAATGACTTCCTTTGCTGCCCCCATCACAGACACGGGGATAAGACTTAGGCCCCGAGGGCGGTTGGCTCTGTACACCTGCAGAGACACGGAGGCCCTCGGTGTGATCTGTCCCGGCTGCTCGGGACTGGTGGTCACCCTGAAGCCATTCGGGCGATGTGAGGAGTGCAGAGAATTCCTTTTTGAGGTCGAGTCGTCCACAGCAAGGCCCCGGGCCCTTCGCCTCAATCACCTCACGGGTACTGCTACTCCGGAAGGGGAGATCAAGGCCTTTGTCGAGGTTCCTGTGCGCGCTGACCAGGGCGATGGACTGCCCAACAGAGAAAAATCTGAGGATGCTGCCTCGGTCGCCACAAGTTCCCTGCTTCCACCACCGAAGAGGAAAGTTGGCCTAGTACAGGCATCCTATGGACGTGGTCGAGCTTCACCCCGCTGCTTGCCTGGCCTGGATGGCGCCGGTCGAGATGGAAGTCCCGGACATCCCAGTCTTCTACAAGGGTCAGGTGAGCCAGGGGCTGGGACTGTGGTGGTGGTTGGAGGTGTCGGGGGCCCATTGGAGGTGGAACCCCCCAGGGAAGATGATTCTGTGTCCACGGGTAGATATCTGCCTGCGGAGATGTATGACACCTCCGACCTAGAGTCGCTGTCTGATTGCGGAGATGATGGCGAGATAGACGAACTGTTCAGCTGCAAGGGCTGGGATAGAGTGTCACTTCTTGCTTCCCGTGCGGTACGGGATTCGCCTATGTACACAGGAGATAGCACGCCTCGGGTGGAAGACCCGCAGCTTGCGAGGGAGCCTACCCCTCCACCTGTGTCCTCACCTACTGTCACCCCACCTACTTTGGTTGTGGGGATACCCCGCGCTTCTGTGAGAGCGCCGAAAGTCAGTTCCAGGGAGCTGGTAAAGGCACCTCGGCATCCAGAAGCTATTGTGCTGCCTGGAACTGGAGAGAAAGCCACTATGCCACCTTTGGCCCGCTTGCAGAGACTGTTTTGCCACAAAGTAGCTCGGGAATATGGGTGGGAGTACCCGTATCTACCCCGGGACTTGCTGTATGAGGTGGAAGTCTGGAGAACAAGATGGTATGACGAGTTTGTGTGGGACAAGTTGAAGGTGCCCCATGCCCGCAGGTACCTGGAATGTGTGCCGGCAGTGTCTAAGAGGTTTGAGGACTGCAAAGCTGAATGGAAATTGGGGCGCCATATCCATGCTGACAAGATAGTCATTTGCAGAAGAGAAGGAGAAGATGTCGAGTATTCGATAGAGGCATTTGACAAACACCTGAAACCCCTGTACCTGCCGGATCCAAAGTTTTACTTATAGGAGAAAAGAACTCCTGTTTATTTCTTTTGTGCACTTGAACTTTCTGGAAGAGCCATTCCCAGACACGCAGGACTGTGCCCTGTTTTTGTTTTTGTTTGGGCTTTTCTTTTTCTCGTTGGAGACTTGGGGACTGTTGTGTTTTCGTGTTTCCCCTTTTCTTCATGTGCCAAAGGCAAGGACATTTGGGAATAGTGGCAGAGTAGGGAAAGCTGGAAGAACGAAGATTCGTTGAGCGTCATGACCGCGGCGTTGTCACCAGGTGGCAGTGTTGCGCAACAAATGTTTGAAAATATTTCACCCACACATCACCTTGCTTGTTGGAGTGAGTGGGTCTCTCGGCTGACGGGCCCACTCATCCCAAATGACACAAAATTATGTTAGGATGTTGTTTTTTCTTTCCCCTGCAGGAGAATCGTCAATCAAGACCATTGAGAGTGGGTGGCTCTTAGACAGTGTGGGAGAGGGGCTGTGACTAGGCAGATGTTTAAAGTGTTTTATGACATAAGTTGTTTTATATGTTCCCCATTCCCTGAGCAGGTCTTGGCACTTGGGAAAAAAATTTAGAGGAATTGCTTCAGGGGTTTCACTCCATGCCACCACTTTATGGGAGGTATGGGTGTGCACCTGACGCTGGGGACCAGCGTCAAATTACAGGGGGGAGTGTGTAGCGGGGTCCTCAAATTGATGGGATACACCTGGGCAATAGTGTAACCCAGGTGTATAATTGTGTTAGGATTCAGACCCCTTTTTGTTTCGTGGAGGATTGGAGGATGTAATATTCTCCTTTGCCTGTGGGTGGCGTAGTACCCACAGGCTTCAGGTAGAATCATCCCCTGCAGTGCTCCCTGTTTGGTCTCTTCCCGGAGATGGTATGGCTGGGGCGGGGAACCCGCCGGGCCGTTGAAGGGAGGAGATAAAAGGGGGAGACGCCCTGACCACGAGGTCGTCGTTTTGCGGAGAAGGAGGTCCTCGGAGGAGGAGGGTTGCGGTCCGCACCCAGGGCCCTTAGGCCTGGGTGCGGGAGATCCAGGAGTCTAGTCCAGGTGCCCATGGCCTGGTCCGGAGTCATGTTGGCGTCCATCCCAGGCACCTTTAGCCTGGGGTGAGGTACTATCTAGGAGGCCTGGGGCCCAGTACCTTCGACTGGGTCCCGCTAGGGTGGACTGTCCGAGGGTCCCTGAGCGGAGGGACTCGTACCTGAGGTGAGGAGGCCGGGGAGGTTACCCACTGGAGACCCGGAGCAGCACCAACCCGGTGACAGTGGGCCTCTGGGAACTCTCTTGGGAGGACACATCCCCCTGATAGGGGCCACAGCGTATCGAAGAGGGCTCCATTGCTGTTCATAGGGGTTGCTGGAAGAGACCCCATCCTTCCTGTTCTGTAACAGCCGGATTGGCTTAGGCGCCGCTGGTCATAGTACAGTGGCATAGAACTCAAACATTAGGAAGTGCCTCGATCTGCTCGCCCCACCGTTGGCAAGGTTATAGGTCCCAACCAGTTTGCTGCAAAAGAACTGTTTATTGTGCTTTGCGTATTGGAGTGTCAAATAAACAAGTGTTGGACCTTTCTCCGGTGTGTGAACTCCAGTTACTGGAAGCAAAGGGGAGGCTGGTGAGCTTGCAATTACAGACTCAGTGCATTCACAGAACACACCGGCCCGAGGAAACATCAGTAAGTGGCCTTCACCTCCCTACTACAATGGGGAGGACATGGGCCGTGGCGCATCTCACTCTCACAACCCAGGAACCCCTAGACATGAGTTGGTGTGTAACCGATAAAGATGAAGAGAGGGTGAGGCCGCTACATATATATTTATTTTTTCAACAATAGTTTCTGTATAGAACAATTGACATATGGGAGGTTTCCTCCAGTAACCTATTCTCCTTTATTCATTTTATTATTTATTTTCTTCCTTAGGCGTGTGCGCGCTGGTGGCTCTGGGCATGTTTTTCACTGGATCTTGCCTTTGCTGTCATTTCCGGGAGCTGCGACGCGCACTGCGGACCTCCCCGCTCCCTTCACGCTTTGGACTGGGGTGGGCGGGGGTTCTGTCACTGGGAATCGACGTCATGCCTCGCACGCCGGCATGCCGCGTCTGTGTGGCGCTGCACTGCCGGCAGAGCGTTCTTCCAGCTGACGCGCATTGGGGGGAGGACTGGGTGGACGCATCTCGCCGGGTGTCTTACGGCCCGGTTGATGGCGCCTCCCCTACCATCTCCCCCTTTTGCGTGCATCAGCGTGACGTTGGGGGGCGGCACTGGGGCAGCGCTCCCCATATGAGCCTCTCACCATGTAGGGCTTCACACTTAAGAACACACATGTCACCACTGATCATGGAGCATTGTGCACCAGGCATAATCTGCCCTTCTCACTTTGCAACAGGTATGGTTTTCTCTCCTCACCACTCACACAGTAATTGGCCTTCTGACTCCATTCCCTTTTTCCTCTTTGGTTCCCTCCTTCCTAGTCTTTCCCTTCCTTCCTTCTCACTTCTGCCCATACTACGGTTCCTCTCTTTACACCATCCCTCCCAACACATTCATTCACACTAATTCTCACACATATTTTTTAGTGTCATAGTGGTTTTGTTGTTTGTTTTTTTATTCACAGAGGCCCCTCATTTTGGTTCCCCACATTCAGTCCAATACAATTTTTATCTATACACCTCCATCCTCCTGGTGCTTGGTTTGTGTCTCCGCCCTGCCGTGCCCCCTCAGCTCCTGGGCGTGACGTTCCTTGGATGGTCTGGGATTCACATGGACACACCACCTCCGTGCAGACGCATTTATACGTTTTATGGGTCAAGCATATGGGTGGGGGAGTTCTCCCACTCTATTGCCGCGTACACACGATCGATTTTCTTGCCATTTTTTTTCTTGCCGTTTTTCACGTCGTTTTTTTTCATGTTTCCTCTCAAGCCTGTCTTGTGTACACACGATCATTTTAAAAAACGATGAAGCAAAGCGCAGTGACGTACAACACGTACGACGGCACTATAAAGGGGAAGTTCCGTTCTAATGACGCCACCCTTTGGGATGCTTTTGCTAATTCCGTGTTAGTAAAAGTTTGGTGAGAGACGATTCGCGCTTTTCAGTCTTCATGCTTTGAAGATTGTTTTGTGGAGTTCAGTTTGTGCCTGTGGGTTCGTATCTGTTTGGCAGTGCGTGTAGTCAGTTCGTATCTGTTTATTCAGTGCGGTCTGCTCTGCTCGTTCCTGTTTTTCAGCTTTTTCTTCATTGGCCTTGCTGATCTTCTATGCGTTCTTCTAGTTCGTTCTGTTCAGCCGACCGTTATCTAGCCATGTTGCGGCTACGTACTCGTCGTAGAGTTCGTGCTGTAGTTGGTGCAGGGGTTCATGCTGTATCCCGACTCCATGCCATGAGCAGGGTCAGGAGGAGTTCATGGACCAAGAATTGGTTGCTCCAGCGGCACCAATTCTGTCACATGTCTTTGTTGCGGGAGATCAGGGAGAATAATCCTGATGATTTCAGGAATTTTCTCAGGATGTCTGACCCCGTATTTCAGCATCTGTTGGCTTTGGTGTCCCCCTACATTACCAGGCAGGACACCGTTATGCGTGAAGCCATCAGTGCTGAGCAGAGGCTCATTGCCACGTTGCGATACCTGGCGACTGGGAGAAGCCTGCAGGACCTTAAGTTCTCCACAGGCATATCCCCCCAGGCTCTGGGTATCATTATACCAGAGACTTGTTCTGCCATCCTTCAAGTTTTGCAGGAGGACTATATTAAGGTAAGTGTTCTTCTTAAAAACTTCACATTGTATGTATTTTTGTTTTGGATACTTTTTATTTTGCTTTATTAGCAGTCCCTAATTCACATGATTCTTAGCTGCAGGGAATGTCCCCTTTCTCCCCATGTTTTAATAGTAAAAGTTTTGGTTTTGAAGCCTCGTACACACGAACGAGTTTCTCTGCAAAAACCAGCAAGAAACTTGCTGGCAGAGATTTTTTGCCGAGAAATTCGTTCGTGTGTATGGTTTCTCGTCAAGAAAAGCGACAATATCTCGACGAGAAAGTAGAGATCCTGCTCTCTATTTTCTCGTCGACATGTTTCTCAACCAGAAAAGTGAGTGTGTGTACACTTACCTGTCCTCCTGGAAGCCCGCGCATGTTCGAAATTAATTCGACGCATGCGCGGTAGCTTCCTAGGCATACGTAGGGTATACCAAGATGGCGGCGACGGCATCGAATGTGACGAGCGCATGCTCATCGTAGTCGATGACGTCACCGCGTAAGCTCCATTCAAAAGAACCGCGGGTTCTTTGAATCGAGCGTCTGTACACTCGGCCAGGACAAGTTTCTTGTCCAAGAATCTCATCGAAAAAAACGACATGTTTTTTTCGACGAGAATCTCGGCCGTGTGTACGAGGCCGGAGGCCTACCTGTAAATTTGGCTTACCTAACCTCTCCAGCATGCTATCCTGGGGCCATACCTACCTTGCCTAGTCATTTTCATGTATTTTTCTATGTTCCATCGTAGTGCTTTACCCAAAACGCAACCTAAAGATTGCCTAGGAATGTTCCTTTTTTTTAACTTCATACAGAGTGCTACAGCCTTCATTTGTGATATTCCCAACTCATCTTCAACCCCCCCCCCCCAATTTTTTTTTTTATTTTTTTTTAGGTTTGTTGTTGCTTACTAATCTTTTTTTTTTTTTACAGTTTCTACCAATGTTGGACATGAATGTTTTTATGAAATCAGCTTTCAATGTTTCTGGCTCAAAGTATTAATTTATTCTTTCTTTAATTCCACAGTTCCCTTCTTCGCCACATGAATGGCAGAATGTGGCTTCCGAGTTTGCCCAGCGATGGAACTTTCCGAACTGTGGAGGAGCCATCGACGGCAAACATGTTCGGGTCGTCCCACCACCCCATTCGGGATCCTTTTATTATAACTATAAGGGGTTCCACAGCATCGTGATGATGGCAGTGGTGTCGGCCACCTACGAGTTCCTCTATGTGGACGTTGGCAAGAATGGCAGGATGTCTGATGGAGGAGTATTTGCCCAGACGGAGTTTGGGGAACGGCTCCTTTTGGATCTGCTGGCCTTGCCACCAGCAGAGCAGAATGTGGAGGGACTACCTTTTGTGTTTGTTGCGGATGAGGCGTTTGGCCTGGGACCCCATTTGATGAGGCCATTCTCGCAACGCACCCTCACCCCTGAGAGGAGGGTGTTCAATTATCGGCTGGCCAGAGCCAGAAGGGTGGTGGAAAATGCCTTTGGCATCATGGCCAGCCGATTTCGCCTCTTCCTGACTTCCATCCACCTTGCCCCATACAAATGGAACCATGTGGTAATGACTTGCTGTGTGCTTCATAATTTCCTACGGGTGCATTCCACCAGTTATATAGCTTTGAGTGGGCCTGAGGCCTCTTTACTCAATCAAGAAACTTTAGTGGCCCTGGAACCTGGCCGTCCTGGCTTGGCCCCCCCAACCGGTAACCAATATGTGGAATATTTTATGGGTAGGGGGCCATTGAAATGCCAGAAAATGTTTAAAATTTTGTTTTCAAATAAATACATTATTTTATGGAGTAAAGATTGGTTTGGTGTTTTCATTTTATAATGTTTTATGTTTCATGTAGGTTTACCTAGTGCACTTGTATTGCCATGTGTATTTATCATTCTTAATTAGCCTTCATTGTCAGTGTAAACACAAAACATTGATTAGTTCACTCAGCACCACATTTACATAATGAAGCCACAATTATTTGGAATGTAAAAATACCTTTATTTCTTTTTTTGGTGGTAAACTTCCTTTGAAATGTGGATGTTCCCTTAATTTTTGGGGTATTAAAACGCATGACCAGCCAGGCGTAAACAAACTATATTCTAAAAAATTGTGAAAAAGCTAAACATGTGCTAGTCATTAAAGGGTAAAACAACAAAAAACCTTCCAAAACTCAGCAATTTAAACGTTCTTTGGTGTAAAAACATTAGACACGCCCAAGCACAGCCATGATATTTTGGAGCCTTTCCTCCACCCGCTTGGTATTTGCCCTGATCTCTATCAAGTCTCCCTTAATTTTTTTGAGGTCACGACAGCAGACCATGAGGTATTGGATCAGGATCTGGGCACTGTGATGTGTCAACTTTTTGGGGTCTTCAGCCAGAACTGCACCTAAATGTAAAAAGAAAAATGTAGGATAGAATATGTAGGCCTACATCTATTTAACATGCATGTGTCTGGTTTCTCTCTGACCTGTTGTGGTGCCACATTCCACTTCCACAACATCACGTTCCTCTCCATCCTGGGGTTCTGGGGGTATTGTTGTAGGTGTTGCAATTATCGGCTCATCTGAGGTAGCTATTGGAATCCCTAGGGAGATTGAAATAAAAGGTATAGTTTCATTAGTAGTGACTCAATTTAAAAAAAAACTAAACATGATAATATACTTTGTAAACATTCTTTTGAAGCCTGCTCCATTTTAAAATGGACCCCCAGTGCCAACCGGAACACATGATTGGATACATAGCCAAAACCATAGCATATACTTTTTAAACACAAATTTGACACATTGTAACACCCCAAAGTATCTACACAGGATCACCTGTGTGTGACACCCTCAAGCTTTTTGGCTTTAGGCCCACACTTGTACTACTGCGTTCAGATGTTTCATCAGCTGCTGAGCATTCACTCCCTTAACATTACCATGCATATCCTTTTTTCAAACGAACAAATGTCCTTTGGATTAGCACCTAAATAATAAGTGATTACAAAATTTGCTCCCCCAAATAAAATAAAATACATGGGTGTTCACACTGGATGATCCTAAAACATCGTTTGAGGAACTGTACGGAGAAAGAGGTTTAATACGTCCGTTTACTGTGCGGACGAACCTGAAAGATGGTATCTTTCACTGTACTATATCAAAGTCAAAAATACACGACAGAATACAAGTAAATAATATGTACCATGGAAAATATTAAAAAATAATTTACTTTTTCCTAAAACATTCTTGATTCTTTTGTATTGGTCGGGCTCCCGCAACTTCAGATCAGACCAACGTTTTCTGAGCTGTTCCTTCGTTCTGCACACCCCGAATTTTTTGCGAAGACTTTTGACCACTTTGCCCATAATTTTTGCCTTGACCAGATTAGGCCTTTTATACGGCCCATGCTTGGCATCATAATCCTCCCTCTTCAAAATGGCGACCATCTCCACCATTTCCTCGAATGACATGTTGGATGCCTTATATCTCCTGGATCTGGATTTGGGCTCCTCTGGAATTTCCTCCTCTGTAGAGGTAATCTCAGCCACCTGTGTCTCTGCCATGTTTTGATAAGCACTACGACGAGCGAGAAGGGGCGGGGAAAGTGCAATATCGAACGTCAGGGGCGGGGAAAGCGTGCGGAGTTTCACGCATGCGCAGTGTATATCAAGTGAAGATCCATGTCTCGAAAATATGTTCATTTGGCGGGAGAGGGAGTTAGCAACAAACGTCTTGACGAAGGTACCTAACAATTTAAGCATTTCAGGTTCATCAGACGAGGAGATTTGTGCGTAAAAAATATGTAGAAAATGCACATTTGAGGAATGTTGCCTGAAAAATATATATTTTGTTGTTTCTCGCTTTTACAGATATCATGAATACTTTCAAAAACCCGGAATTCATGGGGGAGTTCATAGACAAATGGCAAGAGCCACCTATACTATGGCAAACCAAAAGTGGCGCGAATAAAAATAAAGACACCAGGAAAGCAGCACTGGAGAGCCTGCTTGCATTTGAGCAAACCAAGATACCCACAACAACTCTCCAAGATGTGAAAACCAAAATAGCGACCATCAGAGGGACATACAGGACCCAGAGGACTATGGTCCTGAGGTCCCAGAGGTCAGGTGCTCCAGCAGATAAGGTTTATAAACCCAGTCTGTGGTACTACAGCAAGTTATCTTTCCTGGATGACCAGCTGGAAGTGAGGGAATCTCTGTCCACCCTTCCCCCCAGAGGTCAATCCAGCCTTCCTTGTAGCCAACCCTCCAGCCTTCCCTGCAGCCAGTCCTCCAGCCTTCCTGGCAACCCTGCTCTGGCTTCCTCTGAGGATCAAGATGAGGTCCTTGAGGAGGCAGATTTGGATATATGGAGCCAGGTAAAGTATTGATATCTATATTTATATCTTACAAAATTGTAGAATTTAAATAGATGTTAGTATTGTTAGGTATGTAAACTTCTACCAATAAAGTTTTTTAAGAGCAAGATACAGTAGTGGCCTAATTTTATGTGGACAAGGCAACAAAACCAGGATGCGGAATCAATGAAAATGACATAACTTTTGACATTGATTTCAACAATGTCTAGAGGTGAACAATGTCTGTGAATGATGGTGGGCCAAAATAAATAATGTCCCTTTCTTTTTTTACAGCCAGAGCAGAGCCAGGAAGAGGGTGATGTTGGGGATCAGGAGGAGGCAGGGCCCAGTGGCACCCAGGAGGAGGCTGGGCCCAGCACAAGAGCCCAGATGCCTCCCCTGGTAGTTAAACCACGAGGGCCAAGGAGAGGTAGGCAGGTGGAGGAGGAAACCAGGGCCTTCATCAGAAAGGCAACAGCGGCCCTCAGAGAGGCACCCTCTGTTGATGAGGGATTTGCCGCAGTCCTCGCCCACAAACTAAGGCAAATGGACTTACGGCAAAAGGTGTATAGTGAGACCCTGCTTTTAAAAGTGATCAATAAGGGCTTGCTGGGTGAACTCACCATGTACAGCTATATAACGGAGGTTGTCCCTACTCCTCCACCTCCTCCTCCTCCTACTACTACTCCTCCTGCCACAACCTATCCTCCTGATCCCCAGCCTCCAAGGAAGAAACCAACCAAGACTCCAGAGAAGGCTGGAGAGAAGGCTACAAGGAAGAGGAGAAAATAATGCCTGCTGTAGTACCACAGACTGGGGACATATAGGACTTATCTGCTGTGGCTCCTGACCTCTGGGAGCTCAAGACAAGATTGGGCTCCTTTTTTTTGGTGATCTAATCTCTATTTTGGTTTTCACATCTTGGATGGTTGTTGTGGGTTCAAACGGATGCACAAATGCAATCAGGCTCTCCAGTGCTGCCTTCCCCTTTAATTTGTTATGTTCCGAAATAAAGGTTTTTTTTTTTGCCTTAAAAAACTTGACTATGTGATTTGTATTTCAAAAGAGAGCTTGCTAGGGAGCAGGCAGGGACATCTCAAATAATATTATTGTTATTATCAAGGGACACAAACCTCCCTGAGGCCAAATGAGACACATTTTGAAGGTTGGTGTGGTAACTTTACACAAGAATAATTTAAGCCAAAAAATAAAAAACAAGGCCCCAAAAATTTAAAATACAATAGTAAAATATAATTAAAAAAAAAGGATATTTACATTATTTTATTATTATTAGTATTATTTAGGAGGGAGGTGTGGCTTAGAAATAATATTTTACAATCATTAGAGCAATTTGGAATTACTTTAGAAACAAGTTTGGCATAACTCTCAATGTCATTAGCAAAAGAAGGTAATTTTTAAGCATTATCAAAAGAAGAACGGAATGCGCAGCATTAAAACGATGCTATTAATTCCACCGTGACGAATGTGCCATCTCCCGTCTCATAGTTGCTTCTGAGCATGCGCGTTTTTTTTCACCTCGTGAAAGCATACACACTATCGTTTTTCACGTCGTTAAAAAAACTCTGGAGCACACACACGATCATTTTTCAGGGCCATTTTTAAAAATGGCAGTTTTAACGGCATGAAAAACGATTGTGTGTATGGGGCATATGTCTGCCCATTTGTTTTTCATAGATTTAATAGGTTACTGGAACTTATTTGTCCTTTCTATTCCTAGATTATCACATCGGTTTTGCTCCTGATGAGCGGCCCTAAAGGCCCAAAATGCATAGAGCTAACATCTACCGAAAAGTGTATATACAGTATATCTTGAAAATTATAAACATTTTATGTTAAAATTACAAGGCAACAGAATCATTTTTATCAGTGCACAGGAGGGCCGCTCTGCTGCCGTATAACTAAGTTAGGCGGTCGGTAAGCGAATATTTACACAAGGGAGGATTTAACAGGTAAATAACATGCCTAAAAAAATTTAAATGTATATACAATATTTTGGGAAGATTTTTGTTGAAATACACTCTAAAATTCTTATATTAAAGGGGTTGTAAAGGATAATTTTTTTTTTTTTTTTTTAAAATAACAAACATGTTATACTTATCTCCACTGTGCAGTTCGTTTTGCACAGAGTGGCCCCGAACCTGGTCTTCTGGGGTCCCTCGTCGGCTGTCTCGGCTCCTCCCCGCAAGAACTAACCCCCTTCATGCGAGCTCTCTCCCATGGGGGTTAGTTCTTGCGGGCGCTCTCCCGTGATACAGCCGGCGGCTATAGCCGCTCACTGTATCACTCGGCCTCGCCCCCCGGCGTGGCGCGTCATTGGATGTGATTGACAGTAGAGCAAGCCAATGGCTGCGCTGCTATCAATCCATCCACTCTAGCCAATCAACGGCCAGACTGAGTGGAGAAGAGGACGTCGGGGGCGAGCGCAGCAGGTGAACAGGCTCAGGTAAGTAAAACGGGGGGGCCGTATCTGTCAGATGTTTTTTCACCTTGATGCATTAAGGTGAAAAAACATGAGGGTTTACAACCCCTTTTAAAGAGGAATATAGTTCTAGAGTAAAAAAAACACCCGAAGGGACAAACTCCAAAAAAATTCTCGTGCATTAACAGAACAAACGATTTTTGTTTAATGTGTACAGTTTTCATACAATTTTCATACAAGAAAAATAAGAAAAGAAAGACTGCGCATGATCAGAGAAACAATAAACAACAAAAAAAAGCCTTTGTTGTACGAAAAATTTCGTATGAATTTTCGTTCATTGATTCCGATTTGTTGTGAAACAACAAGGAAAATCAGATGATCGTTCGCCCGATTTTCTTACAGTGTGTATCTTTGATGATGAATAATATGTTTCTCATACCCAGCTATATGTTTTTGAAGTACAAAGAAGATATACAAATCAACTTCCATTCCCCATTGCTCAGTAAGCTCTTTATTAGGCAAGATGCGTCTCTGTCCAACACTCACCTCATTGCAGCAGTAATGAAAATGTGATTTCATTGGTGAGAAGAGGATGAAAAGAACACCATGGTAAAACAGATTCTTAACTAACAGGCAATCCATGGTGCTTGAAAAAATAAATCTAAGCATGAGATACAAATTTTAACAGGGTTTTTGATTTATCTTGGAGAAATGTGTCATTTTAAAGCACAGTCCCGCCAAAATTAAATAAACAAACTAAATAAAGTAACTACTTCTTTTTAGGCTCCATGCACACTGGAGCTCAAAACGTTTGTTTTGAACGTCGGATTGCTGTCAGGAAAACGCTACTTTAAAAACGCGATTTTTATCAGTGTTTTGCATTGCCGTCAATGCCGTTTAGCATTTAGCATTCAGCCGCGTTTTTCTGGCACTATTCAAAATCAATGGTTCACTATGGGAGCCCATTGATTTTAATAGAAGTTGCACCGCAAGGCGGATTTTTTTCGGTATTTTTTTTCATTTTTTCGGCGGGGTTTTCCTTCATCCTCAGCACACAAGTCGCATGATCATGATGATTTGACTTGCGGTGCGACTTCTATTCAAATCAATGGGCTCCCATAGGGAACCATTGATTTTGAATAGAGCCAGAGAAACGCCTAACGAGGCTTAACCACTTGCCTACAGGGCACTTTCACCCCCTTCCTGCCGAAGCCATTTTTCAGCTTTCAGCGCTGTCACTCTTTGAATGACAATTGCGCAGTCATGCAACACTGTATCCAAATTACATTTTTATAATTTTTTTCCCACAAATAGAGCTTTCTTTTGGTGGTATTTGATCACCTCTGCAGTTTTTATTTGTTGCGCTATAAACAAAAGAAGAGGGACAAGTTTGAAAAAAAACACAATATTTTTTACTGTTTGCTATAACAAATATCCATTTTTTTTTTTCTTAAACAATTTTTTTCCTCAGTTTAGGCCGATACGTATTCTTATTCTTAGTTATAGCATCTACAAAATAGGGGATAGATTTATAGCATTTTTAATCTTTTTTTTTTTTTTTTTTACTAGTAATGGCGGCGATCTGCGATTTTTTTTCGTGACTGCGATATTGCGGCGGACACATTGGACACTTGTGACACATTTTTGGGACCATTCACATTTATACAGCGATCCCTGCTATAAAAATGCATTGATTACTGTATAAATGTGACTGGCAGGGAAGGGGTTAACACTAGCGGGCGAGGAAGGGGTTAAATGTGTTGCCTGGGAGTGATTCTTACTGTGGGGGGAGGGGACTGACTGGGGGAGGTGACCGGTGGTTGTCCCTATGTACAAGAGACACACCATCGGTCTCCTCTCCCTGACAGGATGTGGATCTCTGTGTTTACACACAGAGATCCACGGTCCTGCTCAGTTACTGGGCAATCGCGGGTGCCCGGCGGCCGCCGGGCACGTGCATCGGGTCCCCGGCGGCGGGCGCGTGCGCGCCTCCTAGTGGCTTCTGAAGGTGCAACGTCATATGACATCCGATCAGAAAAATAGGGTCTTCCGCCCGCCGTCATTTGACGGTGGGCGGTGGACAAGCAGTTAACGCTCTTTTTACAGCGTTAACACTGGTTTAACACCTTTTACCAGCATCTGGCGTTTCCAGGACTGCTCTTGAACGCAGTTTTATGGCGTTCAGAAAACAGCCCATAAACTCCACTGCTGATAAACGTCCAAAAACTTCCATGTGTGCATGGACACATAGGATAACATAGAGTGGAGTTTATGGGCTTTTAAAAAAAAACGCCCAAACTCCAAAAAACTGCTGTTTTTGAGCTCCAGTGTGCAAGGAGCTAAAGAAAATAATTTGTATTAATAGTTGCTACTGCAGGAACTTGTTTGCACATACTAGTCTTGTTTTGCATACTCCAGTATACATGACTGCTGAGGAGTATAGGCTCATTTTTGACCAACTAATAAACCAATACCTCGCCCCCCCAAAAAAAACATGGAAGCTGATTAATTTGGAAATAGGGCAAGGCCACAGCTTTATTGAACTTTTCAAAAGTACAACTTTCCAAATGTACCAAACAACAATGTCAGTCACAGTATACAATGAGCATCCATAAAACATAAACTCACATAGTCTAAGAGGCCTGTCCTTACCATCAGTGCCAAACCGGCATTAGACTGACCCCAGAATTTAACTTGAGGGCATAGACCATAAAGCAACACCAATTGCTGGCAAGGTCAAAGGTCAAAACCGCCAATAAAGCTGTGACAAACATCAAAACGGGGGGGTGGTCAACTCTTGTGACAGCTGAATCTCCTCAGAGCAGTTGGATGTGCCTCAGCATAGCCTTTTCCTAGATTTCAGGCTCCATCCAGTCACCTCAGGTTTTTGTAGCCAATCCTAAGGGAGATACTTAACTTCTCTTTTAGGTTCACACCCATAGAGATGCCCTGCTTCCAGCAGTCAAGGCTCCCTTTCCCTAAAGGCCTTCATAACTCTGTGGTCCAGCCAATCTCTACTCCCTTCTAAGCAACAACAGCTGGGAGTGTATTAGGGTTGTTGATACCTCTCACTGGATCATGTGACTACTGTAGGCTGGTTGCCTACAGGTGTGGGTCTTGTTACGGTCAGCATGCCCATTCGGGGGAAGGGGCTAATTAGCTCTAGGCTCCTTCCCCGGGCTTTTTGAGCCCTGCCTGTCTGATCTGTGATGTAAGTAGAGGGGGAAGGCCAGGTTCTGAAGCCTGCTCCCACACATGCCATAACCGACATGGAACACTAAGAGGAATTGTTATGCCCAGTAGTCGGAAGACACCAGAAGGCCGGAGGGCTGCCAAGCTTTGGAAGATGGCAGCAATAGAGTATCACCTTGTTAAGGTATGCCTGGGCAGCTTAGTTCAGTTAAATAGAGTTGTGTTGCACTGGGACCCATTCACACCACAGCAAGTGCGTTATTGCATTTAACGATGTTTAATGTGCATGGCACTGCATGCATTTCAGCTCATTAGAGCATGCTGCACAAAAATGCCCTACTTTTTTATACCACACACTAACACAGCAGAACTGAGTCATTAGGACATAAAGCAAATTGCTATGCTTTTGCATTGGCACCGTGTTTGGCAATGCAGCCCAAAACCTACTGGAGTAAACAGGCTCCTGAGTATCAGGATAGGAAAAAACGTCTACCCTAGTATCCAATTAATCTGCATTGATCTCTAAAATTATCCCACCAAAAATTAAATTCCCATTGATGGTGAAGTTTGTAAAATGACAAGCTCTGTGCAGACTTCTGGAAAAAGCAGTGAGCCAGTTTTATGAGCAGAAAATTAAATTTCCTCATGCATTCTCTACTCTGTGTGCAGAATACCCCCAGTTGGCATCGTAGACAAGAAGTGACATACATTTTTGGGCAGTTTTAGAAAGTCACAGTTGGCTGCAGATTTAAATGGAAAGGGAATTTTAACAACATTAAATTACAAAATGGCTTGTGTAGCAATTGATTATGTTTCATAATTTTTAGAGAGAAAAAAAACCTGAGGTTTTCTTTGAGGATAAATTAATATTAATTGCCACTTGCCAACCAGGCCAATTCTGACATCTCTCTCCTACATGTAAAAATCATAATTTTTTTTGCTAGAAATTTACATAGAACTCCCAAACATTATATATGTGTTTTTAGCAGAGACCCTAGAGAATACAATGGTGGTCATTGCAACTTTTTATCTCACACGGTATTTGCGCAGCAATTTTTCAAAGGCTTTATAAAAAACAAACAAAAAAAACACTAAAGTTATCCCAATTTTTTTGCATTATGTGAAAGATGAAGTTATGCCGAGTAAATAGATACCTAACATGTCACGCTTCAAAATTGCACACGCTCGTGGAATGGCGCCAAACTTCGGTACTTAAAAATCTCCACAGGCGACGCTTTAATTTTTTTTACTGGTTACATGTTTTGAGGAGGTCTAGGGCTAAAGTTATTGCTCTCGCTCCAACGTTCGCGGCTACACCTCACATGTGTTGTTTGAACACCGTTTTCATATGTGGGGGGGGGACTTACGTATGCGTTCACTTCTGCGTGCGAGCACACGGGGACAGGGGCACTTTAAAAGAATTTTTTTTTTTATTGTTAATTATACTTTCAATTTTTTAGTTTGACACTTTAAAAAAAAAAAATATTTGATCACTTTTATTCCTATAACAAGTGTAGCGGCCTCCACTCTCTCACTCCGCTGTTGGCTGGTTTCTGCTTGTCTAGGGGTACCTTGGAGGAGAGAGTGCGGGGTCACCACGCCAAGCCTTCACCGCAGATGTTTATGTGGTGTAAGCAAAGTTCCTTTACCTTCGGGTCGGTGTTCTGAGTTTGGAGCCCCTCGCCTCTTCTGTGTAACAGTGTCTGCCAGTAATTGAGCCCCACACCAATAAAAGTCCAACACTCCTTTATTCTTCAATGTCAGGATGAAACACAATCAGTTGGACTCCCTCAACGAACAGACAGGGGGTGTGGATACGAGTAGGCCCAGGAACAATGAACTCTCCTATTCCTCTATCAGCGAATAGGTTTGGTACATGGTCTCTACCACCTGTTTAGAATCTTGGTCGCTGCCACCGACCGGGTGAACGGTGAACCTTCCTCCTGACTGCACTTGGCCCCTGTTTGGGAAGACATCCCTCCGGGCGGTCTCCTGAGGCTCACCCGGCACGGGCAATCTGCTGCACCAGGTCTTCGGGTGAGTAACTCCTCCGGTCCCTTACGCCTCTGGATTCTGGCACCCCACTCCCGGGGTCCCCTAGGAAATACTTCCCTCGCGGAGACAAGCGGAGGACACTGGGCCCCCGGCCTCCAACCCGAGTACCTCACCCCAGGCTGAAGGTGCCCAGGGTGGAAAACGAGCTCCGGGTGTCCAGGCCTAGGCCGCCTGGACACCGACCACGAACCACAGCCCTCAGGCTAAAGGAGCCCGGGACTCGACAACCCGTGACCAAAAATGGCCGACCCCTTTATACCCTCCCCCAGCAAGCCCAGCGGAGCCCCCGCCCCGCTGTACTCATGCCACGAGAGGCCAAAAAGGGTATGCCACTGCAACGATGGCTCAACCCAGGGCCCAAAGTGACAGCGCCACCCACTGGGCCCCAGGGAACCACACATCACAGATACCCTACCAAATTCAAACATGATAGAAAAGCATATTCCCACTACACTCTCCCCCTGGTTGTTTGACACTGGTCCCCAGTGTCTGGAATAAACCATGCCCTCAACTACCTAGAGCAGTTGTGCCTGAGCCTCAACAAAAAGGGAGGGGAAGGGAACAAATAACAAATAACTTGAAACATATATCAAAAGCCACATCATTGACATTTCCCCCCATCCACATCACTAACCAAGACCCACCCCACTCTCAGCGGTCTTGACGGGATGCTCTCCTGCAGAGGGGAAAATAAATATTAAACACACACAACCCTGACACATATGTTCGTGTGAGAACGAAAAAACCTCTCCGTAGAGAAATCCTTTCCTTCTAAAAGTGTGTGTGTAAAAAGTGAATGCCGATGCACGACACTGCCACCTGGTGACAGCGTCGCGGTAACTGCACTTGTAGAGACCTCTTCTTCTTTGGCCCTCTCTACCCCAGAGTCCGAGATCACTTGTTGAAGAATGAAGAACAACAATAGGAACAGTCCTTCAATTCTTCCAAAGAGCACAAACACCCGTTAGCTCGGGCACAGTCACTGAGTGCTCCTGGGAAACAAACAACAAACCCGGAGAGTTCAGCAACATTAAATGGCAAACGGAGTCTTTATCTCTTACAGATAGAAGCGAGGGTGCGGCAGGACAAGTGGTTTCAAATGCTGGTCCATGGTTTCCAGATGGTATTCAACATCTTCCCCTTCCTTGCGTCGAATCAGCACCTTGTCCGCGTGGATATGCCGCCCCAGCATCCATTCTGCCTTGCAGTCTTTGAAACGCTGAGATGCCTTGGGAGAACACGCGAGGTACCTGCGGGACCTGAATGTGGGTCCATACAAAGTCATTGTACCAGCGCTCCCGGCAAACTTCCACTTCATACAACTCCTTAGACAAGTATGGGTACTCCCACCCGTACTCAGCAGCAACCTTCTGGCCAAATAGGCGTTGTAGTCTCCCCAGTGGAGGCATTGTGGCTCTGTCCCCTTCACCTGGTAGAACTATAGCATCCGGGTGACGAGGTGCTCTGATCACCTCCGGTCTGGGCATAGGTGCCCCTTAGCGACAGTCTCTTATCCCCGGTGTTAGGTGCAAGTGGCACCGGGAATGTGAGGGTAGGCTGGGGACGGGATCCCTCCTCAGGCGCTGGTGCCTCCACCCGGGGTGTTTTACCCCCTATTGACATGGGTGGATCCCTATTTCTGCGGGACGAGGAGAGAGGCACTTTGTCCCAACCCTTTTGAGCAAATAGCTCATCTATGGCAACATCGTCTCCCAGATCGGAGAGCGACTCCAGGTCGGATGTGTCGCACTCCTCCGCGGGTATGTAGCCTGTAGTGGAAACTGAACTGCCACCTCCTGTGGACACACAGGGCCGTGAATCCCCGCCACCTCCGCCCACACACCAAGTCCCTCCGCCTGGCTTACTTCGGCCTTTACTTGAGACGGGATGTCCGGAACTCCTCTCACCGGATCCATCCGGGCCGGGCGTAAGCGGTCAGTATGATCCACCACAACCGCTGAACGGGGCTACCATGCCGGTCTTCCTCTTGGGCGTTGGACGCTGTGAGACAGTGGTGACCGAGTCAGCATCCTCGGATTTCTCCCGTACTTCGTTGATCGCGACTTCCCCCGCGGTCATTGCAGTGCGCTCAGGGATGGCTGTCAAAGCGGTGATCCCTCCTACTTGAGTGGTGCTGCCTGTATTGCGGTTGAGGTGGATGGTTCTTGGCTTTTCGATAGCTGGGTCCACCTCAAATAAGAACTCCCCGCAGGCCTTGCATCACCCAAATGGCTTCAGCTGACACACCAGTCCCGAACAGCCGGGACAAATCAAACCCAGGGCCTCAACGTCCATGCATGAGTACAGGGTGAATCTTCCCCGGGGCTTTAGCCGGATCCCTGTATCGGTCACCGGAGCAGCAGTAGTCAAGGTCGTGGTAGAAGGGTGAAGTGGAATCCACAATGTATTTCCGAACATGGTGACTCGCTGCTGATCCATTGCGCACTGCAAGTTTGGCGCCAAAGTCCCCACGTGTAGTCCTTCACACGATTGGACTCCTCCCCTCTTGCACTCCAGTTCGCGGGCTTTCTCCTTCCCTGGGTCACGCCCATGAACTGAGCAGGGAGGGTGTGCCTCGTGGCGCAGTGCAATAGACGCCCCCAGGTGTAGTACCTCACACGGCTGGACTCCCCCCTCTTCTCGCTCTTCTGCGTAGTCCTTTCCCTTCTTAGGGTCATGCTCACGACTTCGAGCAGGGTTGCACTTTGGCCAGTAATATGGCCGACCTACTCGGAACTCCTCCGGGCAGACACGTTCAAACTCCGTCCATTCTAGCTCCATAGTAACACAAACACCATCCCGGACCCGGAGCCCCCACGTGTAGCGGCCTCCACTCTCTCACTCCGCTGTTGGCTGGTTTCTGCTTGTCTAGGGGTACCTTGGAGGAGAGAGTGCGGGGTCACCACGCCAAGCCTTCACCGCAGATGTTTATGTGGTGTAAGCAAAGTTCCTTTACCTTCGGGTCGGTGTTCTGAGTTTGGAGCCTCCGCCTCTTCTGTGTTACAGTGTCTGCTAGTAATTGAGCCCCACACCAATAAAAGTCCAACACTCCTTTATTCTTCAATGTCAGGATGAAACACAATCAGTTGGACTCCCTCAACGAACAGACAGGGGGTGTGGATACGAGTAGGCCCAGGCACAATGAACTCTCCTATTCCTCTATCAGCGAATAGGTTTGGCACGTGGTCTCTACCACCTGTTTAGAATCTTGGTCGCTGCCACCGACCGGGTGAACGGTGAACCTTCCTCCTGATTGCACTTGGCCCCTGTTTGGGAAGACATCCCTCCGGGCGGTCTCCTGAGGCTCACCCGGCACCGGCAATCTGCTGCACCAGGTCTTCAGGTGAGTAACTCCTCCGGTCCCTTACGCCTCTGGATTCGGGCACCCCACTCCCGGGGTCCCCTAGGAAATCCTTCCCTCGCGGAGCCCAGCGGAGGACACTGGGCCCCAGGCCTCCAACCGAGTACCTCACCCCAGGCTGAAGGTGCCCGGGGTGGAACACGAGCTCCGGGTGTCCAGGCCTAGGCCGCCTGGACACCGACCACGAACCACAGCCCTCAGGCTAAAGGTGCCCGGGACTCGACAACCCGTGACCGAAAATGCCCGACCCCTTTATACCCTCCCCCAGCAAGCCCAGCGGAGCCCCCACCCCGCTGTACTCATGCCGCGAGAGGCCAAAAAGGGTATGCCACTGCAACGATGGCTCAACCCTGGGCCCAAAGTGACAGCGCCACCCACTGGGCCCCAGGGAACCACACATCACAGATCCCCCACCAAATTCAAACATGATAGAAAAGCATATACCCGCTACACTAGGAATGTAAACATCCCTTGTAATATAGGGTGACCAGACATCCCCGGTTTCAGGGGACAGTCCCCGGATTGAGGACACTGTCCCCGGACCAAGTCTGTCCCCAGTTTTGTCCCCGGATTGGATTTGAACAGGGGCCATGGGGCAATTTCACAGACAGTCAGTGCAGGGGGGTGTATTTTTCCATTTTCTGTGCCCCTTTCTGATGATCATGTGCTGGTCGGAGCGAAGGTAATATTTCTTCTGTTTCGGGCGCATGCCCATTCTGCTCCACCCGCATGTTCTTCTGCCTTGGCTCAAGTCCCAGCCAGCCGCCTGCTTATCTTCTTGCCTTCCCTGGTGATCTTCCTCCACTCCCCACCCAGTAGTAGCCAGGGCCCAGAGAGTAAGACTTGACAGGCTGTGAGGCGGGCGGCGGCGATGAGCAGAGAGTCGCTGATTGCCGCCATTACTAGTAAAAAAAAAATATGTCCCCGGATTTCATTTTAAAAATCTGGTCACCTTATTGTAATAGGAATATGGCAAGATCGGACCTCTTTACAGTGAGACATGGGGGGTTATTTACGAAAGGCAAATCCACTTTGCATTACAAGTGCAAACTACAAGTGCAAAGTGCACTTGAAATTGCACTGAGGAGGTAGAGGAGTGGGCGGGGACTCCTGTGATGGAGGCTTAGGACCGGAGCTCTGCTCAGCACCAGCTAAACAGCGCTAATAACGGCGGAAAAAGAAGCCACATTGCGGTTAAAAACTACAGGGAAAGACAGCGAATAGTGCCAGGCACCTACCTATGCCAGGTAAGGCATATAAAAAAAGCGCAGAAACAGAACTACAAGCTCTCTGAAAAACGGGAGAAATCCAAAATGGCTGCCACACCTCAGAATAAAATACGGACTGCTAATGATGTCTCCTCAACTAGCAGGCAAGTTATTCAGCCTGCAACTCTCCCATTTAGCTCACAGTCATTGAGCTTAGACTCCTCTGCTACCTTACAACCTTCTGAGCTTAAATTAAACCTAAAGGAGAACTATGTGGGATCTGAGGGTCATCCACCTCATGAAGTGAATTTACCTCACATAGGCTCTCTCAATACACATCCTGAACAGGCTCCTGATATGTCTTTTAATATGACTGAACTTTTTAACAGGATTTCTGATATGCTGGACAAAAGGTTAGCTTTAAATGCTGACAGGATCACAGGAGAAATTAAAGCAGACTTTCAGAACCTGGGAAGCAGAATAGAGCATATTGAACATAAGTTGGATTTTACTATAACTAAGACAAACCAAAATTCTGAGCACTTGCAGTTCTTGCAGGATCAGCTTGATACCGCTCAAGCCAGAATAGACGACCTCGAGAATCGTTCAAGAAGGGAAAACTTTCGCATTAGAGGACTGCCTGAATCAATCACTGATGTTCATACAACTGTGAAAGATTTTATTAAAAATTTACTCCCTTCGATTCCAGCTAATAAACTGGAATTGGATAGAGCGCATAGATCCTTGGGACCCCTCAGGAAAGATGGCTCTCCACGGGACATTATAGTAAAACCCCACTTTTTTTCTGTCAAGGAAGAAGTGATGAAAATATCCCGCCAACAAGATCAGATACAGTTCCAAGGTGCTTCTATTCAAATCTTTTCTGACATATCCCCATACACCATCCAAAAGAGGAGATCTTTGAAACCCCTCCTTGCAGCCCTGACCGAAAAGGATATTAAATACCGGTGGGCATTCCCTTTTGCCCTGAAATTTACATACAATGGGAAGCAACATGTTTTTCACAATTTCCTAGAAGGAGAACGCCTGTTACTTGACTTGAGACTCATTACGCTGGATTCAAATATGGATACCTCTCCCTCTATGCAGGGGTCATCTAAACGCCAATCGCCTCCGAGCCCGACTGCGCCACTTTGGGAGATGTCCAAAATTAAGAGAGTAAAGGATAACATCCCCCCATGAAGAGGATTTACATGACTTTACTGTATTTCATCTTTTTCTTCCCCCCTGTAGGTTCCTTGGGAGGAAACACAATTCATTACATTGACTCTTGGATTTCCTGTGCAACTCTTTTTGACACATAGTTCTGTTGCTAAACTGTCAATAGACAATGGGGGTTAATTTTTTTATTTAATTTTTTTTTTTTTTTTTTTTTTTATATTTTTTTTTTTCCACACATTGCTAAATTTTCAATAGATAATGGTTTTTATTTTTTAATTTTTTTTTTATTATTTTTTTTTCCCACACAGTTTTGTTGCTAAATTTTCAATAGATAATGTTTTATTTTTTTTATTTTTTTTATTTTTTTTATTTATTTATTTATTTTTATTTTATTTTTTTTCCCCACACATAGTTCTGTTGCAAAATTTTCAATAGATAATGGTTTTTTATTTTTATTTTATTTTTTTTCACACACATAGTTCTGTTGCTAAATTTTCAATAGATAATGGGGTTTTATTTTTTTTTTTATTTTTTTTTTCTTCTCTCTTGTTTAGAAAAAATCTAAAAGTTAAACTATTCTTAATTGCTACTATATTGGAAATCCAGGGATGTTTGGTTCCGTTCATTTAATATTACATCGTTAGTTTGAGTGCTGTCACTGGCTGGTGCTGCTGCATTGTGCCTCCACCTACCGCTCAGTTTGGTTGTAAACCATGCTGAGGGGTAGGTATATAGCCCTACATCTGGGCTATACTACTTATTTTTTTCTGAATGAGGGGAGGGAGCCATACCCCTCCTCCCATTCTGGGCCGCTTATAGGCCTTTCGTTACACTGCGTTTTACAACTGATATTATTTTTATTTTAATATTTTTTTTACTCTTCTTCTTTCATTCTAACTTTTTTTTCTTTTTCAGCCTACATGTCATTGAGATTTACCTGTGAAGTGATGCTATGTATATCCTCCCCTAACATAGTGAAAGACCTTTCATTATATGCCCTTGGTTCTTCCTGGAGGAAGGTAGGTGGCTGTGGGTTATTTGGAGTTCTCCCCCTTTTGCTCCATGGCCGACACTAACACTAACTCTTTACCCCTTCGTGTTGTGTCTCACAACACCCAGGGATTAAATTCCCCAGTCAAAAGAAGGAAAGCCCTCCAAGCCTATAGATCCCGTCATATTGATGTAGTACTCTTACAAGAGACCCATTTCCCTCAGCGGTACACCCCATTGTTTCTTCATGCCCATTTTCCAGTTTTTTACTTGTCTAAGGCTGAAGATAAGACCAAGGGAGTGGCAATATTGTTTTCTAAGAATTGCAAATTCAATCTTGAGTTGGAACTCAGAGACCAGGAGGGAAGGTTCCCATTGGTCAAGGGAACTATCGATAATAAGCTATATACCTTTATATCTTACTACGCCCCTAACAGAGGACAAAAACAGTTTTTTAAACAATTGTTCCAGTCACTTGGACCGTCTATGGAGGGGATCATAGTTATGGGGGGGGACTCTAACACAGCTTTTGATTCTAGTCTGGACAAATCCAAACCCTTAAGATCACAAGTTGTTAGGCCCAATAAAACAAGTGTTCAAATTGCTCGATTAATCTTTCAATCTAGATTGACGGATATATGGAGGGAACTCCATCCAAAAAAACGAGATTTTACACACTACTCTAATCCGCACCAGTCCTATTCCCGTATTGACCACATTTGGATCTCTACTCACCATATTCCACTAGCTCTTTCTTCTTCTATAGTGGAAGCTGCTTGGTCAGACCATTCGATGATTCTATTGGCTATTAGAAGGGATATCCCTAGTACACAGACCTCACATTGGACTCTCAATCTGTCTTTATTGAAGGATCCCGCAGTAGTGGCGGAAATTCAGGGAGCTTTGAAGGATTATTTTTACTTTAATGATGGAGGGGAGGTCTCTCCAGAAACTTTATGGGCAGCTCATAAGGTTACTATTAGAGGCAAGTTGATCCAAATAGCGGCCAGAAAGAAGAGAGAGAGGGTGGTCGAGATTGAGAGATTGGAGAAAGAGTTCGCTGAGTTGTGCAAAAAACATAAGAGAAGTCCTTCTAGTGTATCTATATCCACACTGGATGCAGCACGAGTAGCTCTTAACTTGGCTCTAACAGCGAAGGCTGAAAAATCCATTAAATGGTCTGGGGCAAAATTTTACCAGATGAGAGACAAGTTGGGTCCTATGTTGGCACGTAAACTTTCACCCAGATTCCGTTCACAAGCTCTCCCAAAGATTAAACAGGCAGATGGCTCTTTTACCATGAATTCTCAACATATTATTAAGGCATTCCAGGATTTTTATTCTAAGTTATATATGGCTGAAAATCTCTCTGTCTCTACCGAGTTAGAGGAATTCTTGGATAAATTACATATTCCGAAATTAACAGAAACTCATAAAGAGGAATTGGATGCTCCTATTTCAAATGAAGAGGTTTCAGATGTCATAAAAGCTTTAAAGGGGGGAACAGCTCCTGGACCTGATGGTTTTTGCACACCATATTACAAAACATTTTCAGAGATCCTAACTCCTTACCTAACTAGACTTTTTAATTTTATGTCTAAAGGTTCCCCGATAGATAATCAACTAAATATGGCTTATATTTCTGTGATCCCAAAACCGGATAAAGATACTAGTCAAATAGAAAACTACAGACCAATCTCCTTAATCAATAATGATCTTAAAATATTAACCAAGATATTAGCGAACAGACTTGCTTCTTTTATAGGATCTTATATTCACAAAGACCAGGTCGGTTTTATACCCGGTAGGCAAGGTCCTGATCAGGTGCGAAGAGCGGTTGACCTAGTATCAATCCTACAATCTAATTGGGAGGGAGGTCATAAACAGGAGGGTATGTTACTGTCACTGGACCTCCAGAAGGCATTCGATTCGGTGTCGTGGACATATCTATTCGCTGTACTTAAACGCTGGGGATGTGGACAGAATAAGTTAGGAATTTTAGAAGCCCTTTATTCTAATCCTAAGGCCAGAATCAGAATGCAAGGAATTTTTTCCGACCCTATTCAGATTGGAAGAGGTACACGTCAGGGTTGCCCCCTATCCCCCCTGATATTCGCTATTATGATCGAATCTTTAGCCATTGCCATTCGTAGTAATCCGAATATCAGGGGGGTGCAATGTGGTCAAGATACCCATAAATGTGCTTTATTCGCAGATGACCTTTTACTTTTTGTCACTTCTCCACGGTCTTCTTTACCGGAGGTTTGCTCATTGCTTAATACGTTTTCGACTCTTTCAGGTCTCAGAATTAATATGTCTAAATCTCAAGCTCTTAACGTGTCTCTCCCAGATTCTATAGTTTCCGATTTACAGATAACTTACCAATTCAAGTGGAGCAGCTCATTCATTAAGTACTTAGGAATTAATGTTACATCTAAATTTGAAAATCTATACCAAGCTAACTACCCTCCTATGTACAAGAAACTCAAACTCGATCTCAAAGACTGGGAGTCGCACAGTATTTCTTGGATTGGCAGGATTAACTCAGTCAAGATGACCCTTTTGCCCAGGCTTTTATATTTATTTCGTTCACTTCCTATTCCAATCAAAAGAGATCATTTGAAATCTTTTCAAAGTAAGCTCACTAAATTCATTTGGAACAATAAAGGTCCACGACTCTCAAACAGATGCTTATTCAACCTTCCCAAACAGGGTGGGTTAGGTCTTCCGAATCTCTTATGGTACTACCAAGCAGCACGATTGGCACAACTATCTGCTTTATATTTTAACACAGAACTTCCTGATTGGATATCAATTGAAAATCAAGCTGTTCCATCCTCATCACTAATACACCTGTTGTGGTGCCCTCCCAGAAATAGACCTCCCATCTTATCACCATCACTCTCACAATCCTTATCTTTATGGGATTCACTTCGGAAACTTCCCTCGCTGGTCTCTAAAGCTCAACCTTTGACCCCGGTGTTCAAAAACCCCTTTTTTCATCAAGGTTTGGACCTTCAAACCTTTAAATGGTGGTACGACAAGGGGTTGTACCGCATTGGTCAATTTTTTTCCTCTATAGGCCCTTTACCTATTGAATATTTTATGAACAAATTAAATCTCCCTTTATCCGAAAAACCGAGATTTCATCAAATCGCTAATTTAATTCATTCTAGGTGTAAAACTGGATATTCATCCCGAGACTTTACAGATTATGAAAATTGGTGTGGACAGACAGTGGAGCGAAGGGGGGGGATCTCTGTGATCTACAAGTCACTGGCATCCAATTTAGTGAAACTACCATACATGTTGGCCTGGGAGAAGGAACTCCTAATTGATAGAAATATTGTAGACTGGCATGCAAGCTACTCTCGCTCGACTTCAGGCTTCTGCAATACTTCGCTCATAGAGGCCAATATAAAACTTTTTACAAGATGGTATCTAGTTCCCACGAGATTGACTGTTATGTACCCCTCTGTTTCACCTCTTTGTTATAGGGGATGTCAGGGACTGGGTACTATGATCCACATATGGTGGGAGTGCCCAAGAATTCGTGGATTTTGGAATAAGGTATTTCACATTTTACGCAATATTACAGGTTGCCCGATACATCAATCTCCCACAATTGCTTTACTCAATGGACATTTACCTCATATTCCTAAAGCCACTCGTAAACTAATTTTGTTTATTTTAACGGGAGCAAAACTAACTATTGCAAGGGCATGGAAGAAACCTTCGGTATCTATATTATCCATGAAACGAAAAGTTTCCTGGATTATGGAACAAGAAAAACTGGTTAGCTTCTTGTTAGACGAGACCTCAAATTTTGAAGCCATATGGGAACCTTGGGCGCGATTTATGGGAATCTCTTTGTCACATAACTTGGTCATCAACACCAATCACTGATCTTTAGAATGTATATTTGGTTTGTAGGCATTCTATAATCTTTTCACTTCATATCTTTGAGAAATGTTTTTTTTTTTTTTTTTCTCTTTCTCTCTCCTCTTTTTCTTTCTCTTCTTTATTTTTATCCTATACTTTATTCTCTCGGTTTTGGCTTTTATTATTTCATAGTATGTTTATTGTTTTATTACATCAGATAAAATATAATAGTTTCAGGCTCAGATTCCTTTTTTTATTGTTTGAGGCTTGGACTGTTGAACTTAGCTCTAACAAGTCTGAGAACAACACTTAATTTTCATACTTAGGTCGAGTATTGTGTTTTTTTTTGCATGTACAAATGATTTTTTTTCTATTATATATCTCCAGTTGTCTCTACCGACGATTGTTGGTGGTGACAGGAAGGCCGGGCAGGGGACGTTCTCTCCTTCCCAGTCACAGTGTGTTCCCGTTAGGGGTGGCTGGGGAGGGGAGTAGGAGCCCTTCATATTTTCGGTTTATTTTTGTGGGAACTAGATTTTCTTAATAAAAGTTATTATCAGTTTATAAGATTACTTGATTATATACTTGACCAAGATGAGGATAGATATTATTACTTTTTGTTTAAATATTGTCAGTATTGGTTTTTACGATAATAATTTGTCTAAGTTTCTATGGTAATAATACCTGAGATTTTTGTTGAAGTCAATTGTAATCATCTTTAATATTTATGATTCTGTAATGATTTTTTTCTGATGAAAAATAAAAAACTTTAATGACAAAAAAAAAGAAATTGCACTGAAAGTGCACTTGGAAGTGCAGTCGCTGTAGATCCAAGGGGGACAAGCAAGGAAAATAAAAAAACAGCATTTTAGCTTGCACATGATTGGATGATAAAATCAGCAAAGCTTCCCCTCATTTCAGATCTACCCCTCAGATTTACAGCGACTGCACTTCCAAGTGCATTTTCAGTGCAATTTCAAGTGCATTTTGCACTTGTAGTTTTCACTTGTAGTGCAAAGTGGATTTGCCTTTCGTAAATAATCCCCATGGAGTCAATAAGACCCCACATCTCACCTCTAGGCTGGGACAGCTGAAATAATAATAATAAAAAAAAAATGATCACGATTCCAAGCCGAGGCGGTGCCGTTTGTTTGAATGCAGAGGCCGGGCATGACGTCATAACATCGCACCCAGCCTCCGACGATCCTAGAGACTCCGGCGACCATCCTCCAATAGAGTTACCAGGCCCTCCTCAAGACGCCAGCCTTCCGCTTGGTCTTTTCCAGGACAGGTCCTCCCCTGGTTTCCTCCATTGAGCGGCTTCCTCCCTCAGGACGGACAGCACAGAATCACCTTCAAAGTGTAAACCCAGTCAGCATAACTGGGCCTACTTGTTGGAGTTGCAGCCTCGGACCAGCATGGTTCCGAGGCCAAAAATTACAAAATACACCCCTGACGCCAGGAGGGCCATGAGGGGACGAAGGACCCCAAAAGATGGCGTCTGCCCCTTAAGTACCCTTCCCCAGCATGCTCAGCAGGTAGACCACGCCCACTGAACAGTTCCCGGGTGAAGGTACCCAATGCACTCTGGCCTGTCAATCTTCCATACTGGCCTGAGGTGGTAACGCCACCTACAGGCAAACAGTGAGAAGTTTTTCCAACACAGCAATAGCCGGAACAGAGGCTAATTTAACATTAATTATTTACATCTGAGCCCAACTATTGGCTCAGATACCCTCTAAATTTAACATAGCACCCAGTCATTGGGAGCAGGGCGCTACACCTCTTTTTGGCATTGTTCCGAAAATTTGAGCCACTAGAGGCCGATTTGCCAAAAGTCTAAAGACTTACTGCTGCTGAGGGTCTCTGGGTTTCAGCAAAATGGCAGCCTCAAGCAAGAAGAAACAGGAGCAATGCTTCAAGCTGATTGGAAGGAATACATGCCCTTCTACACAACAAACTGTTTGTTTGTGAATAGACAAGCTCCATTCTGATCTCCCACCACACAAATTTATCTCATGTGTCAGGAAAACTTCTCAGAAGTGACTTATGCTGATAAAAGACAAATGAAGCACCAGAGAGAAAACACACTTAGAGCTTTGGAGAGAGCCAAGTAAACACCACAGATATAGGTGCTTTGCTCAAATTCCATAACTCAGGTTTACAATCACTTTAAGCTTTAAAGTGTAACTCTAGGAAAATTCTTTTTAGTTTTTAAATAGGGTGGGCAAGGGTTAAGCTGGTCATAAAGGGATCAAAATTTCGCTGGTTCAGCAGTAACCAGCCGAATTTCGATCCATGTGTGACCACTGTAGTTTGACAGAAGTTGATCTACCAATCAACTACTGTTCAACTGCCCTGTCGGTATTTTTTGCTTGTTCAGCGCTGCAGGCAATAGATTTTGGTGTTGATCAGTGTATTCTGATGGTGGGGCAGTCTCCCCACTGTCTGAATACAATGACACAGCAGACAGGATTCCCCCATCCCCTTTGAATGTGTGGATGGGGGAATTGGGTAATTTTTTTAGGTAAACCCGCTGGTTGAATGAAAAAAAACTGGACCATGTATGGATGGCTTTAGAACCACTATTAAGGTTTTAATGCTGTCTTTATTACTACTGGAGAGATTTATCTTTTATCTTCACTTCTTGGCTCGGTGACATTTGACAGGAAGTGAAGTGAGAGTTCCAGGGGACAAAGTGAGAGTTCCAGGGGACAAAGACAGCAAAAAAAAAAATAAGTGTTTTCTGTTGTGCCATTGTAAGGCTACATTCACATAGGTGACTAGCGTCAATGCGAATGACAACACAGGAATCAGCTGTTTCTGCAACTTTTGAGCAGCTATTTGAGGCCGCAGAGCCATGTACATTTCAATGACAAGTGGGCAGTGGTTGCATCTATCCACGCCTGTCCACCTAGCCAGCGATTACCTGCAGTGATCACTGCTAGACACAATTTGTGTGCATCCAGCACTGATCACTGTAGGTAATAGCTGACTGGGCAGAGAAGCACAGATGGCTCAGGCCACCGCCGACTTGTCAGTGAATTGTAAAGGGCTCGGCAACCACGGCTATCTGCTCGCAGGTGGCAGAAACAGCTGCAGGGATCAGCAGATTCCTTCCACTCTAGTTCGTACCAATGCTAGTCGCCCATACAAGTGTAGCTTTAAGGCCCGTACACACGATCAGAAAATCGTACCAAAAATACCGCTTTCAAAGCGATCGTACGATAATCTGATCGTTAGTATACAGCTTTCGGGAGCCAATCATGATCATTTATTGCAAAATTGGATGGGACAAGCACAAAAAAAAATCTCGTACGATACCAGATAGTACAATTTTCATCTAAAGCGGTTGTATACCCCGCTTTGTTATTTTTACCTACAGGTAAGCCTATAATAAGGCTTACCTGTAGGTAAAATTAATATCTCCCAAACCTGCATGCAGCCGCTGACATCAAACGCTCTGAAGGTCCGGCGTATCGTGACGGAACTTCAGAGCTCCTTGCCAGAAAGAAGGGCTCCCGCGTGCACGCGCGGCAGTAACATCATTGCGGCTACGGCCACTCACAGCGCTGGAGCCTGTGAACCCGGAAGAAACACCGGGGGAACATGTCAGCACTCTCCGCTGTGACCGGGCTTCGTTCAAATTTAAGTTTTTTTATAATGTGCTAGTATGCGATGCATACTAGCACATTATGCCATTGTCTTGCAGGATTTTTTACTACCGCTTTAACCGCTTCCCGACCATGTCACACAGATATACTGCACAATGGCTCTCCTGGGTGGGTTAGTCTAATTCCTTCTGAGATTCTGAAACACGTTGGTAACTGTACTATTTTTGGCTAGTTCTAAAGTGCTATGTTTCTTCTTCTTCGTCTAGTTCATTTTGAATTTAGTCATATCCAAAAAAAAATTGAATACTGTAAGGGGTTTTCCAGGACTTTTAGATTCCTTTTAGATTCCTAATTTAGCAGTTAAGAAGGTGAACACATTTATGTTGTGCTATATTTTCCTTTTATAGTGTTAAATTCAATTTCATTTTCAGATACCAGGCTTTGTGATTACAAGTACAGTTGAATATGGAGTAGAGTGACCCAGTTAAGCTTTCCACACTGGGGCTTTCTCTTGCTTTGGTCCATCATTTATTCCTGATGTTTCACTAGCCAGTTACTGTATCTATCGTTCTAATGAGTACAATGCAAAGTAAGTATTGTAAATTAATTCATAACGCTCAGGGGTTACTTTCACTGAAACAATAGAATTCCTGCCAGATTGGTTAGGTCTTTGAATTATTTACCTTTTCTCCCATGTGAGATACATACCATCTGACTGATAATTTTCTATGCTTCATATTCTGTATAAACAGACAGTCCACTCTGCATTACCAGGTCTAAGAAAACTCAGGGCACTAGACGTCAGCCAGAAGATTGCTGCCATTTAAAGATGCATAAACACTGCTTTTTTTGGAAAATTTTATTTTTTATTTTATTTTTATCGTGTTTACATACATAATTTAAACCATGAGAAAAAGGGAAAATCTCTGCTGTAATTGTGAATACATAAAAGCAGAAAAGTAACTCAAGTCACAGAATAATGTGAGAAGGGAAGGCAGTTGCACAACATTCAAACCTATATTTATACCCCAAAATAAATATAAAATAAAGTAACTCTGTTGCCAGAATGAACTTGATAATTAACTACTTGCTTACTGTGCACTTAAACCCCCCTCCTGCCCAGACCAATTTTCAGCTTTCAGTGCTGACGCACTTTTTTATAATTTTTTTCAGACAAATAGAGCTTTCTTTTGGTGGTATTTGATCACCTCTGCGGTTTCTCTTTTTTGTTAAAAAAAATTTATGTATCGGGTATACACTTTTCTGTGTATTTAAAACTGGCAGAGACACCAGTGATGTGCATTTCCGTGCAGCCCAGCGGGTGGCGCTGTCGCCTTGGGCTGGGGTTGAACCATTGCTGTGTGCCGTGCTCCCTTTTTGTCCTCCCTCGGCAGCGGTATGGTGGTGCGGGGAACCCGCCGTGCTTGCTGGGAGAGGGTATAAAGGGCCGGCCATCTTTGTCACGGGTTCGAGTCCCGCGCACCTTCAGCCTGTGGTTCGTGTCGGTCCTCTAGGCGGCCTAGAGGACGTTCGGAGGTCGTGTTCCATCCCAGGCACCTTTAGCCTGGGGTGAGGTACTTGGATGAAGACCTGGTGCAGCATATTGCCAGTGACAGGTGAGCCTTCCATCGGAGACCGCCTGGAAGGAAATCCCCCTTCGCTCGGAGACCGCAACCCACTTTCAGGAAGGAAAGTGGAGAGTTCATTGTGCCTGGGCCTACTCGCATCCACACCCCCCCTGTCTGTTCTGTTCGTTGAGGGAGTATAACTGTCTGTGCATTACTCTGTTATCGGAAGAATAAAGGAGTGTTGGACTTTAGTGGTGTGGGGCTCATTTACTGGCAGACACTGTTCGAGAAAACCAGGAGGAGGTCTCCAAATGCAGAACACCGACCCGGAGGTAAAAGAGGATTGTCTCTCACTGCACACACTCTGCAGGGGGACTTGGTGTGGTGACCCCGCACTCTCTCCTTCAGAGTACCCCTAGACAAAGGCCAGAGCAAGAAGAATAGAGAGGAGAGAGTGGAGGCCGCTACATTAAAAAGATTTTAAAAAAAAATATTATATTTTTTTATATTTTGTTATAAAATGTTGCAAACGGTAATTTTTCTCCTTCATTGATGTACGCTGATGAGGCTGATGGGCTGCACTGATGGGCACCGATAAGGCAGCACTGGTGGGCACTGATAGGCGGCACTGGTGGGCACTGAGAAGTGGCACTAATAGGTGGCATTGATAGGTGGTACTGATGAGTGGCAGTGATGGGCACTGATGAGTGGCAGTGATGGGCACTGATGAGTGGCAATAATGGGCACTGATCAGTTACACTGATAGGCAGCATTACTAGGTGGCACTGATTGGCATCACAGGTGGGCATTGATAGGTGGCACTTGTGGGCATTGATAGGTGGCACTGTGGGAATTGATAGGTGGCACTGCGGGCATTGATAGGTGGCACTGTGGGCACTGGCAGGTGGCAATGGCAGGTGGCACTGGCAGGCAGTATTTTTGGGCACAGAGGAGGCAGATATGCCTCCTTTCTCTTCGAGACCGATGTCCCTTGTAAACAAGCCGGTGATTGCTGTCAGCATGAGGAGAAAAAAAAAACTAATACTGATCCTTTGTTTACATCATGTGATCAGCTGTCATTGGTAACCGGCCCCCTGCGTTGCGATTGCAAAGGGGAGGACGTCTATTGACGGCCTCCCAGGTTTTCAGGCCCACGCTGTAGCCGTCATTTGACTATAGCGCGGGCCTCTAGTGGTTAAAGAAATTCCATGCAAACGAGAAAGTAAATACTCAAATCCCCTGCTGTCCATACTGCACTATTAAAGAAAAATTGTCAGGTGAAGTTTTTTCAGAAATAGTAAGTAATTTCCAGTGCTCTGTAGTGAAGTCAGGGTTGGTGGAAGGAAGCAGTTAACACAGTGGGTGACCAACCCCCGGAGATCGACATTCCCGGAAGTGTCTTGCTTCTGAAGAAACATCTGTGGTAGATTTCTCCTCAATGCAGTGGTCTTCAGTGGCACGGGCAGCAGGAGAGCTGAGTATTTACCGCCTTTCTTTTTTATGTGTTTAGCCATCTTTAGGAGGGTTATGAGAAATGGCACTCCCCAAACAGGATATTGCACTAAACCTATAGGTAAATTAGAGAACCAGAACTTTCCCTAATGCCGATCGGTTTTTCCGATGAAAAAAGACCGCAAAAAACAATCGTGTGTGGGCCGCATCGGTCTTTTTTCCATCGGTGTAAAAAAATAGAACATGTTTTAGATTTTACCGATGGAAAAAAAAACTATAGCAAATTCCGATCGTCTGTGGGGAACTCCACGCATGCTCAGACTAAATTGCAAGACAGGAGCGCTCGTTCTGGTAAAACTAGCGTTAGTAAGGGAGATAGCACATTCATCATGCTGCTAATTTTTGCATCGTTAAATGTAGCGCATTCTTTTCTTCTTTCTAATGGTCGCAAGAAAAAAAAAAATTGTTAGGGATATTCACACAGAGTTCGGACAAACTAATTTCTTTGTGATCTCATGAATCTTCCTATTTTATTTTAAAGGCAGGTCTCCAACATTTTTTTTTTTTTTTTGTGTTTTGAATCAATTTTTTTCTGGCCTTTTAATATTTTATAGTGATGTCCATATTTTTCTATGGTCAAGTTATCACAACAACATTATTATCTTGTATTATTTTTCCCTCAAGGAGGTTGGTGTTGGTGTCGCTTGTTAATTACACATTGTATTTATGAAATGTACCTTCCTACTCACAAGAAAAACACATAGGCAACTATTTAAATTAAATCAAATATCCATTTATTCTGGAAAACAAATAAAGATGAAGGCAGACATGAAGGAAAATAAAATGAATAACATGAGGAGTCCCTCGAATTGGGATCACAATCTGGTCCCCGAATCGCAGAAATCAGGAGCAGCAGCAGATGTCATACTTGTTCCCAAGCTGTGGTACTCCAACAAACTGCGTCTTCTGGCAGAGCAGCTTGAAGCCAGGGAATCACTTTCTGGTCTTGCTTGTAGCCTTCCCTCCACGCTTCCCTGCAGTATTCCCTCCATGCTTCCCTGCAGCATTCCTTCCACGGCTCCCTCCACGCCCCCTTGCAGACTGTGGCTCTGGTGGTGGGAATGTGGCAGAAGGAGGAGGAGAAGGAGGAGAAGGATGGGCCAGATTGCAAAGATGTGTGGCCTCTGTCAGCTGGCCCCTCCCGCCCTGTGAAGGGCCGTAGAAATCAGCTCCTCATAGAGGGCACGTTGGCCCTCCTCCACTTTATGTAGCTTATCGGCCACATAGCACCCATAGGATTTGACTGGGTTGAGGGGGGCCCTCATGATCTCTGCTGCTTCCCTTATTATTTGCAGGGATTCCTCCTCCACCTGAGTCATCCTACTGGGCAGGGGCGGGCTGGGCCGGGGGGCAGGGTGGAAATTTCCCCCCAGGCCGGCTACCTTATATTCAAAACGGCCGCGTTGCCTGTCTGCTATTTTTTCCCCCTGTAGCTGGTAAATGTCGGCCGCGGCAGCCACCGATTGGCTCGCTGGCTGCTGCACTGCATTCTGGGAGTTGTAGTCTGCACTGCGCTCAAGTTCCTGGTGGCGGTGGGTGGAACTGAGCAGCGCAGCAAACTACAACTCCCAGGAGTCTCGGAGGCAGGCAGAGGTAGAGCGTGCCAGGGGATGCATCCTGTGACTGGCTCAGGCTGGAGGCTGACTGGAGTGGCTGCAAGAGTGAGACAGTGCAAGTTGCAACTAGTTTCGAGCAAACAGAGAAGAACTGACTGAGAGTCTGAGAGCAGCCAGCTTACTTTCAGGGGGACGAGCAGCTTACCCCTCACTATACTCCCAGGGCACACCAGGGGACACATGTCATTGGCTATGGCTGGGCGCTGGCTGCAATTTGGAAGTTGTTATCACCCCCCAAGAGGCCGTGCAAGGACCTGCTGAGCTGCAATTGCTGAGGTGAGAGAGAGACCCAGACCCTGACATCCCCCACATCCTATTCCCCCCCCATGCACCCCATGTACCCTGCTCCAGTGCCCTGCCCACCACCAAGTAACCTCAAAATAGGAAATAGCCCTTAACACTCTCTGGCTGTCAGGTCCTGTGCTGGCCATGGCCTTTAGGCAGTGGCATGAGTGTCTCGGTATTAACAATAACCATTATTAACCCTGAGTCCCAAGGCCTGGGGTCGGATGCAAACTCAGGGCTATTGGCCACCTGCCCTGGGGCAGCTTTCGGGCCGGTGCACACCAGGCTGCCTCTGAGAGGGGGGGCGAGCGCCGCCAGTTTACACAGAGCGAGGATCTCCATCTCCCAGTTACCCGACGCGGCCGAGAGAACATATGAAGTCCTGCCTCTAGGACCGGCTCCTGTGATGGACGTCATACTGGTCCAATGCCAGGACATGTGATGTCCATCTTAGGAGCCAGTCCAGCAGGCGGGACTTAATGTGACAATGGCCGGGTAACCGGGAGATACCCGCACTGTGTAAACCGGTGGCTCTCCTCTCTCCCCATGCACTGACATGGCTGCGCTAATGGGCACTGCTGTCAGATCAGGCTGCATTGATGGGCACAGGTAAGGCTGAGCTGATGGGATGGGCACTGATGAGGCTATATTTATGGGCACTGGTGAAGCTGCATTTATGGGTACTGGTGAAGTTGCATTTATGGGCCTCAGGCACTGGTGAGGCTGCATTTAGGGACACTGGTGAGGCTGCATTTATGGACACTGGTGAGGCTGCATTTATGGACACTGGTGAGGCTGCATTTATGGACACTGGTGAGGCTGCATTTATGGACACTGGTGAGGCTGCATTTATGGACATTGGTGAGGCTGCATTTATGGGCACTGGTGAAGCTGCATTGATTGGCACTGATCAGACTGCATTTATACACACTGGTGAGGCTACATTTATGGGCACTGGTGAAGCTGCATTTATAGGCACTGGTGAATCTGCATTTATGGGCACTGGTGAGGCTGCATTGATGGACACTGGTGAGGCTGCATTGATGGACACTGGTGAGGCTGCATTGGATGGACACTGGTGAGGCTGCATTGGATGGACACTAGTGAGGCTGCATTGGATGGACACTGGTGAGGCTGCATTGGATGGACACTGGTGAGGCTGCATTGGATGGACACTGGTGAGGCTGCATTGGATGGGCACTGATCAGGCTGCATTGGATGGGCACTGATCAGGCTGCATTGAAAAACCAGGTGGGCATGAATGGTAAGCTGATTCGGTGGTTCAATAGACCGCTTGACTGGACTTGCCCCCCAGGCCGAAGGCTGCCAGCCCTCCCCTGCTCCTGGGCCTTTTTGGTCTCACGTGGAGGGGAAGCACCTGTGACTGTGTGCTGCCACTTGGCCTGGGCACCTGCTGCCTGCCACTTGGCCCTGCCTCCTCCTGGCTGCCACTCACCCCTGCCTCCTCCTGGCTGCCACATTCCGGAGCCTCGTCCTCCTGGCTGACCTCATCCTGTGTATAAAAAAAGGGACATAGTTTGAGTTTTTGGTTCATCAATCACACACAATTTCCAGCTCGTGACTGTTGCAAATTAAATGTTAATAAATAGAAAAGACTCTCATTCTGACCCCAGCATTTTTAATTCTTGTCCCAATCAATTCTGGCCACTACTGTTTTTTTTTCGGTTTATTTATTTTCTTTTGCAATAATAATGTAGCGGGGTGTCACCTATTGGAATGCTATAAGGACTACTTTATACGCAAATGCACCCAGATCCCTCCGGAACTCTATTGACTACTGTTTGACTTGGAAGGAAAGGTGCATGGTGGGACTTGTAGTACAGGGAGGGATGGACTCCAATGCCGTGGATACTATATAGACTACTGTACCCACAGTGCAGCTGTACACCCACAGTGCATTGCCCGGCGCAAGGTCTGCTGGGGAAGGGTTATTTAACCACTTAACGACCGCTCACTGTATATATACGTCGGCAGAATGGCACCGACAGGCACAATCACGTAGAGCATACGTGATTGCCTTCGTATAGTTGGGGGGTCCAATCGGACCCCCCTTCTGTACAGTGAGCGGTGGCTAAGTGTCCGGGAGCGTTCCGGGATGAGGGGGCAGCCATTTGTTTCTGGCCACCCCCTCGCGATCGCTCCCGGCGAATGGAAATGCCCCCTCTGTCTGTGTCAGACAGAGGGAGCAGGAGGAAGTGATGTCATCTCTGGTGCGGCGCTCACATATACCGAGCGCCGTACAAGAGAAGATATCAGGTCAGTGCACACAACACTACACTGACACCAGGACACATAGGGACATAAATCGCCCCCCAGGCCCCCCCAGACACCCCAGATCACCCCCCAGATCACCCCCCAGCCCCCAGTCACAGTGTCACTGATTGCAGTGACCATTTATTTAGTGATCACTGCAATCAGTGACATTTGTGACTGTAAAAGTGTCACCAAAGTTTAGTCTTAGGTCCAGTGTAGCCCCCTAACCCCCCCTAATAAAGGTTTAACCCCCTGATCACCCCCCAGATAACCCTTTCACCCCCTATCACCACTGTCGCTTAGCGATCATTTTTCTGATCGCTGTCTTAGCGTCAGTGATGCCGATCGGCAGCCAGTAATTTTTTTTAGGTTCGCCGCAGGTTTTTATAGCGTCAGGTACCCCAATATATTATCTAATAAAGGTTTAACCCCCTTGATCGCCCCCCAGGTAACCCTTTCACCCCCTATCACCACTGTCGCTAAGCAATTGTTTTTCTAAACGCTGTCTTAGTGTCGGTGATGCAGATCGTACCCAGTAATTTTTTTTAGGTTCGCCGCATGTTTTTATAGCGTCAGGTACCCCAATATATTATCTAATAAAGGTTTAACCCCCTTGATCGCCCCCCCAGGTAACCCTTTCACCCCCATCACCACTGTCGCTAAGCAATCGTTTTTCTAAACGCTGTCTTAGTGTCGGTGATGCAGATCGGTAGCTGGTAATTTTTTTTAGGTTCGCCGCAGGTTTTTATAGCGTCAGGTACCCCCATATATTATCTAATAAAGGTTTTAACCCCCTGATTGCCCCTAGTTAACCCTTTCACCAGTGATCACCATATAAGTGTTACGGGTGACGCTGGTTAGTTAGTTTGCTTTTTATAGTGTCAGGGCACCCGCCGTGTATATAACCCAATAAAGGTTTAACCCCCTGATCGCCCGGCGGGTGATATCAATTAGGTTTTAGCGTCAGAGAGGGTCTGAGTCACACCCCAGGCAGCATCAGGTTAGTGCCAGTAACGCTAACACCCACGCGTGAAGCATACACCCCCCTTAGTGGTATAGTATCTGAACAGATCAATATCTGATCTGATCTATACTAGCGTCCCCAGCAGTTTAGGGTTCCCAAAAACGCAGTTTTAGCGGGATCAGCCCAGATACCTGCTGGCACCTGCGTTTTGCCCCTCCGTCCAGCCCAGGCCACCCAAGTGCAGTATCGATCGATCACTGTCACTTACAAAACAAAAACACACATAACTGCAGCGTTCGCAGAGACAGGCCTGATCCCTGCGACTCCAGTGCTGTAGGAGGTGATTTCACCACCACAGTTAAAAAAAAAAAAAGCAAATATGCCGAATCATTGGGGCAGCAGGGGCGGAGGAGCGATTTTGCTCCTAATGCCGCGTACATACGGTCGAAATTCCGACGGAGGCTTGCCCGTGAAAAAGTCCGACCATGCGTGTGCGGCATAACTTTTTTGCGGGAGGATGCCCCCATGCTTCGGCATATATAAATGGTGCGTGTATGCCCATCATTGGAAGTGGGCGGATGAAGGGCGGTATTCTAATGGTGGGCATACCCACCGATCAATCTCTTTTTTCGTTCAGCCAACTGGCTGCATGAAATAAAAAGATTACAATACATGTCCAACAAGGACCAGCAACGTACTGGTATGTTGCTGGACTTTGAATGTTTATAACAGAATGATGCCTGCGGGTTTAGGTATCATCTTGGTATCATTCTTTTCAGCCTGCGGCCGGCTTTCATGTAAAAGCAATCCTAGCGGATAATTAGCCTCTGGACTGCTTTTACAAGCAGTGGGAGGGAATGCCCCCCCCCCCGGATATAAAAAGTGCCATTGGGAAATTGGGAAAGCATTTTATCACACCGATCTTGGTGTGGTCAGATGCTTTGAGGGCAGAGGAAAAATCTAGGGTCTGGAAGATCCCAGTTTTTTCAAAAAAGAGTACCTGTCACTACCTATTGCTATCATAGGGGATATTTACATTCCCTGAGATAACAATAAAAATGATAAAAAAAAAATACTTGGAAGGAACAATTTAAAAATAAAATAAAAAAGCAAAATTAATAATAAAAAAAAAAGAAAAAAAAAAAAGCACCCCTGTCCTGCCCTGCTCTTGCCCAATGGCGAACGCAAGCGTCGGTCTGGCGTCATATGTAAACAGCAATTGCACCATGCATGTGAGGTATCACCGCGAAGGTTAGATCGAGGGCAATCATTTTAGCAGTAGACCTCCTCTGTAAATCTACTGGGGTAACCTGTAAAGGCTTTTAAAGGCTTTTAAAAATGTATGTAGTTTGTCGCCAATGCGCGTTTGTGCGAAATTTTAAAGCATGTCGTGTTTGGTATCTATGTACTCGGCCTAAGATCATCTTTTTTATTTCATCAAACATTTGGGCAATATAGTGTGTTTTAGTGCACTAAAATTAAAAAAAGTGTATTTTTTAACCCAAAAAAATGCGTTTGAAAAATCGCTGCGCAAATACTGTGTAGAAAAAAAAAATACAACACCCACCATTTTAATCTGTAGGGCCTTTGCTTTAAAAATATATATAATGTTTGGGGGTTCAACATAATTTTCTTGCAAAAAAAAAAATGTTTTCATGTAAACAAAAAGTGTCAAAAAGGGCTTTGTCTTCAAGTGGTTAGAAGAGTGGATGTAAGCTTCCTAATGTTGTGTATAAAATGCCAGAACAGTTCAAAACCCCCCCAAATGACCCCATTTTGGAAAGTAGACACCCCAAGCTATATACTGAGAGGCATGTCGAGTCCATGGAATATTTTATATGTTGACACAAGTTGCGGAAAAACGACAATTTTTTTTTTTTTTTTTGCACAAAGTTGTCACTAAATGATATATTGCTCAAACATGCCATGGGCATATATGGAATTACACCCCAAAATACATTCTGTTGCTTCTCCTGAGTACGGGGATACCACATGTGTGAGACTTTTTGGGAGCCTAGCCACGTACGGGACCCCAAAAACCAAGCACCGCCTTCAGGCTTTCTAAGGGTGTACATTTTTGATTTCACTTCTCACTGCCTATCACAGTTTCGGAGGCCATGGAATGCCCAAATAGCACAAAACCCCCCCAAATGACCCCATTTTTGAAAGTAGACACCCCAAGCTATTTGCTGAGAGGTATTGTGAGTATTTTGCAGATCTCGCTTTTTGTCACAAAGTTTTGAAAATTGAAAAAAAAAATATATATATATATTTTCTTTCTTCATTTTCAAAAACAAATGAGAGCTGTAAAATACTCGCCATTCCTCTCAGCAAATAGCTTGGGGTGTCTATATTCCAAAATGGGGTCATTTGGGGGGGTTTTGTGCGATTTTGGCATTTTATGGCCTTCGAAACTGTGATAGGTAGTGAGGAGTGAAATCAAAAATTTGTGCCTAGAAATCCTGAAGGCGGTGCTTGGTTTTCGGGGTCCCGTACGCGGCTAGGCTCCTAAAAAGTCCCACACATGTGGTATCCCCGTACTCAGGAGAAGCAGAAAAATGTATTTTGGGGTGTAATTCCACATATAACCATGGCATGTGTGAGCAATATATCATTTAGTGACAACTTTTTGTAATTTTTTTTTTTTGTTTTTTTTTTTTGTCATTATTCAATCACTTGGGACAAAAAAAATATATTCAATGGGCTCAACAGGCCTCTAAGCAATTTCCTTGGGGTGTCTACTTTCTAAAATGGGGTCATTTGGGGGGGGTTTTGTGCTATTTTGGCATTTTATGGCCTTCGAAACTGTGATAGGTAGTGAGGAGTGAAATCAAAAATTTGCGCCCTTAGAAATCCTGAAGGCGGTGCTTGGTTTCCGGGGTCCCGTACGCGGCTAGGCTCCCAAAAAGTCCCACACATGTGGTATCCCCGTACTCAGGAGAAGCAGCAAAATGTATTTTGGGGTGAAATTCCACATATAACCATGGCATGTGTGAGCAATATATCATTTAGTGACAACTTTTTGTAATTTTTTTTTTTTTTAGTCATTATTCAATCACTTGGGACAAAAAAATTAAAAATTCAATGGGCTCAATATGCCTCTCAGCAATTTCCTTGGGGTGTCTACTTTCCAAAATGGGGTCTTTTGGGGGGGTTTTGTACTGCCCTGTCATTTTAGCACCTCAAGAAATGAGATAGGCAGTCATAAATTTAAAGCTGTGTAAATTTCAGAAAATGTACCCTAGTTTGTAAACTCTATAACTTTTGCGCAAACCAATAAATATACGCTTATTGACATTTTTTTTACTAAAAACATGTGGCTGAATACATTTTGGCCTAAATGTATGACTACAATTGAGTTTATTCGATTTTTCTTATAACAAAAAGTAGAAAATATCATTTTTTTTCAAAATTTTCGGTCTTTTTCCGTTTATATCGCAAAAAATAAAAATCGCAGAGGCAATCAAATACCATTAAAAGAAAGTTCTATTTGTGGGAAGAAAAGGACGCAAATTTCGTTTGGGTACAACATTGCATGTCCGCACAATTTACAGTTAAAGCAGCGCAGTGCAAAATTCTGAATTCACCTCTGGTCCTCTAGCTACCAAATGGTCCGGGGCTTAAGTGGTTAAGAGGAGGAGAAGTAACACGCGGTCTCTTTGGACATCGCCCGCCCAGCAAGTCGGAGCCTGTGTTGGGGCCTGTTGTGCTTGTCTAGGCCGGAGAGCCTGGGCCTACAGAATCGAGAAAGCCTGCTCGTAGGAAGGAGAGGGACCTCATCCGGAGAGCTTGCTGACATCTCGGAGCATCCAAGAGTCAATCCATCTACCAACTTCTATACGGTTGTCTGAAGGATCGGAGACTACGGGTGGAGCGGAGAGATCGTGTGCCGGTGCACCAGCTACGGAACCAGTTGAACGTATTGGCCTGGTCTGGTGAGAGGGCACTTGCCCAGGACTCTTAACTGTTTGATAGGCCTGTGATTCTTTGTTTAGGGCCCACCGCCCTCAGAGTAGTGCGTTGCGCACCAGGGGACAGTGTAATGCGCAGTAACTGCGTATTTAAAGTTGGGCATTCTATTACCCGTGATTTCATGCTCTAAAGCAGTGGTTCTCAACCTTCCTAGTGCCGTGACCCCTTGATAACATATCCCAAGTTGTGGGGACCCCTAACAGTAAAAATATTTTCGTAGTGTGGGTTGTCAGCACCCAAGGCAAGACAAGTAATTTGCTCCCCTAACCCACAGGCATTTAGCGCTCCCTGAGTCCCTTCCACTCGTACAGTATTAAAGCCCCTTGTGGTACATTTATGATGTACCACTCTTTCTTTGTTGTCCTTTCTTTCCCTTTTATCTCTCTCTATCCTAATTTCTTGTTTTTTCCCCCCATCCCTCCCTCTAGCCATCTTTCTTGTTCTTTCTCTTATTCTCTCTCCCTTTTTTTTGTTCCTCCCCCTCTTTTCCTCTCTATTCGCTCTCTTACTCCTTGGTGTGGGGGCGGGTGGGGGGAATGGGATGAGTGGCAGTGCTGGCGGGGAGTTGGGATCAGTGGCAATGCTGGGGGGAGTTCTGATCAGCCAACTTAGGTGCTCTTGATCAAGGTCATCTGCTGATCTAAAAACTGTAGTGGGGACTTTTAATGGCAACTCTAATCACAGGTAGTGTTACTCACTGTGTCTCTGACTTTGTGGTGTCTCGTAGCAGTGACACCTATGCCAAAATCAGGAGATAGGGTCTCCTCCAGCCCCTCCCACTTCACATTCCTCTCCAGTCAGCTGACCTCTAGTCTCTGCCTCCCAGCCATGCCGTGAACTGAATAGGCGGCTGCGGGCTCCAGGAATAGCCCAGCTTGGTGGCCTCAGGCTCCAGGGACAGCCCTGCTGGGCGGCTGCAAAAAGGCAGGGAGAGCAGTGTGGGCTTCAGGAATAGCCCAGGATTTGGTGACCCCTGGCAAATCATCATTTGACCCCCGAGGGGGTCCCGACCCCCAGGTTGAGAACCACTGCTCTAAAGCATAGCAGGAGTTCAGCTAACTTTTGATATCCCTTGGATTACAAATACTAAGTGCACCAACGTTTGCTAGCGAAGATCCCTTCTATTGGAGTAACTGTGTTATGAAAGTAGTCAGGCCTGACTGGAACTCACGGTGACATTATTCGGGCGCCATATTGCCCACGAGGGGGGGAGCTCGCGAGCATAGTTAATTTAGAGACATTTAATGTGTATAAGATTTCATTATATTCTGATACCTTTTATATTTTTACAACTTTGGCTTTTTGCAGGGCTCTGCATAAGTAAACGCATATTTGTTTAACCTGTCATTTCTTATTCAGTAAAAATACTTTTGTGGTTAAGCAAACATGTTGTGTGGAGTGTTAACAATTGCAGGAAGACGGCCAACACAGGTAAACCAATTTTGAAGTGTACTGTATGCTCTATTGCGGTATTGTGGTTCCTATAGCCAGTGGGTTCCACAATCCCATTTGTTGACAGCTGTGTCAGTGGAGGGTTAGAGCCAGTTTCTGGGGGTTGACAGCAGTACGGTACAGGCCCAACCAATACCAGCAGCTCTCTTAACTGGGGGTAGTGCTACAATAACATCTAGTTCCCAACAATAATTTTAGGACAATAAATATGTTGAAAAATACTAGGCTTGTGCAATTCGTTTCGTAACGAATCGAAATTCGTCTGAATTTAGCAACTTTTGGACATTCGGAAGCATTCGAATTTCCGAACAAAGCAATTATGAATAAAACCGAATCCGAAATACATTATATCGCAAATAGCGAATGCCCAAATGTCTTCGGCATAATTTGTTTTGAAAAAAGTTATGAATGTACGAATCCATTCGAAGCACAATAACACTCTGCTCTGCTCTCTGTTTCTCCCTCACCGTGCTGAACTCCCTCTCAAAATGGTGTACAGGGGCGGAGGCTATAGCCGCATGTAAAAAACAAAAGTAAAATACAAGATTTCGAATCGTTACAAATAACCGCTATGTATTTAGAAAAGTACAAATACATTCGAAGCACATTAGACATAATAGGCAGCGTCATTGTGAGAGAGATACGGAAAATTACGAATCAACGAACCCAAAAAAAGTTACGAAAGTAGGAGTTGTGTCCAGAATCAACGAAAAACAATGTACTCTACTGAAAGTACGAATTATAAATCAACGAAAAATAAGGCTTACATTAATACGAATCATTCCGATTCAACTAAAAATGTTGCTTGCGAAAATACGAATTAGTCCGAACACAAAAAATCCAGTCTAGCAAAATTACGAACGATTACGAATCAACAGGACCGAAAAGAAACAAACCAAAACTAAACAAATTTTTCCATTGTGCACAAGTCTAAAAAATACTATACCTGACTATAGATGTGAAGATCTGGCTCTTCGAGGCCAGCTAGCTAGGAAGGGTGCAGGGAACGCTGGAGGGAAGGGTGGAGGGAAGGCGGGAGGGAAGGCTGGAAAGTGATTCCCTGGCTTCAATCTGGTCGTCCAGAAATCGCAGGTGTTTGTAGTACCACAGCTTGGGGACACTTACTTGGTCTGCTGCTGCTCCTGATCTCCGGGATTCGCGGACCTCTTTGTATTTTTTTTGTAGCTATTCCTCATATTATTGATTTTATTGTTCATCATGGTATAGTCTGCCTCTGGGATCCAGGTCTTCATATATTCCGCTAATTTTTCAATTGTTGCCCTCCTAACATCACGATTGTGTTATAATGGGTTTTTAATCTCCCATAAATTGGTGAGCTCTCTATATTTATCTATGAAAGCTCTGAATATTACCATATCCTTGAAACTCTGCATATTTGCTGCAAGATAAAAAAAACAAGACAAAAACACTAGATCAGCCTAAACTGTCCTAATATTATCCCAATCTAGCCCTTTAAAATCATGAATCAGTATAGGCCACTGATGCCCCAACTTTAATTCTTACCTTCGTCAGTGACGTTCGGAACTTCCGTTCCTCCTTACTCCGCACACACAACGTCGTTACGGCACATCCCTGTTATCATTATATTCCCTGCACATGCGTGAAACTCCGCCCATGTCGGTCGCTCCTAACGTTCCCGCCCCTGATGTTCTTCCTCGGATATTCCCTGCCCCTTCTCGTTCGACGCCCAGTGGGAGACGACATGGTGGTGACACAGCAAGTGCGGGTTGTTTTAACTTCCGACAAGGAAAGCCCGGAGCCGGAAACGTCGGCCAGTAATATGTCCTTTGCTGAGATGGCGGAGATGGTGGACATCTTGCGGAGGAGAGATTATGATGGGAAGCATGGGCCGTACAACACCCCTAATCTCAGGAAGGCCAAAATAATGGGCAAAGTGGTGAGGAGTCTGTACCATAAATTTGGGGTCCGGAGATCCAAGGAGCAGCTGAGAAAAAGGTGGTTTGACCTGAAGCTGAGGGAGCCAGAGCAGTACAGGAAGATCAAAAGAATGCTAGTAAAAAGTAAGTATTTCTCCTGTGTTATTAATAATTTGATTATTATACTTGCATGTTTTGCTCCATGTGCTTTGATTGACTGGTTGGATATTTGAAAATGGCCACTTTCAGGGTAGTGGCCAAAGTATAAACGTTCGTAGTAAACATTAATCCTCCTCAAAATTTGATATTTTGCGCATATATAGGTAAACCACATTTGGTCATGCCTATTTTTATTAAAACAACGTTTATAAACATTGTTGTCTAGATGATGTGTTTTGAACTAGAATGTGAAATGCAAACTTGATTCAGTGTAAAGGAGAGGACATTCAGCAGCTGTTTCCACAGCTGTACTCTGGAGCACCTGTGTGGGACACCAGAACAACCTTTTTAGGGTGTCCCACACAGGTGCTACAGTAGATACTTTGGGGGTGTCTCTATGTGTGTAACTTGGACAAAAAGGTCAGGATTCCAGTTTAGAAATACATTTTAAAACATGTCTTCAGCTTGTAACTCTGCCAAAAAAGACAATTGTACCCCACTTCCAAGTAATGTTTCATAATCCTATTTCTGCCCTCAAATATCTGTGTGCTAAAGTATACCTTTTGTTTCATTCTCATAGGGGAGCGGAGACTTGGAGCACACCACTCTGAGGAGGCCAGGAACCCAACACCTCGGAAAGAACAGAGGGAACCCCAACCTCAGAAAGAAGAGGACCAGAGAGAACCCCAAACTCAGGATGTGGAGGAAGAAGAGGTGGAAGAAGGAGAGGTGGAGGAAGGAGAAGTGGAGAAAGGAGATGTGGAGGAAGTGTGCGAGATTGTCACCACAACAGGTCAGTGTCATACACCACAGATTCAGGGAATAGATGCATGCATGCATGCATATTTATAATACATGCGTTTTTTTGTTATTTTAGGTGATGTGCTGCTTGTGGAAGATTAATCTCCTCCTTTCTCCAGTGGGAGCGCACAAATCATAATCCAGGATCTCATGGTTATGAGTCGAGAAATCAACGTTATAAAGCACAAACTGTATCGTTTTGATCAACAAATTAAAAACATGATTGATGTTTTGGGGAGAGTATAAAGATGTTTTTCTTGCCACCATTTCAAGTATTTTTGGCCTAAGATTTGAAATTTTTGTGTGATTTAACAAGCCAAATTTGGAAGATGCACACAATGGGGGTTATTCACAAAAGGCAAATCCACTTTGCACTACAAGTGCAAACTACAAGTGCAAAGTGCACTTGGAAGTGCAGTCGCTGTAGATCCGAGGGGGACATGCAAGGAAAATAAAAAACAGCATTTTAGCTTGCACATGATTGGATGATAAAATGAGCAGAGCTTCCCCTCATTTCAGATCTACCCCTCAGATTTACAGCAACTGCACTTCCAAGTGCACTTTCAGTGCAATTACAAGTGCACTTTGCACTTGTAGTTTGCACTTCTAGTGCAAAGTAGATTTGCCTTTCGTAAATAACCCCCAGTGTGTCAACATGTGCTATCTCAGATCAGGGCAAATCAATGTACGTGTTTTGAGGGTTCAACCCCTTCCTCGCAACTCAAGTAGGTGAGAGGAAGGGTTTGCACCCCCAAAACACGTCCATTGATCCCCCATGATGGGAGATAGCACATGTTGACATTAGGCATGGGATCAGCAGGAAAATCCCCATTTTGAGGCACAATTTGTGTGCATCTTCCAAATTTGGCTTGTTCAGGGGTGACATCACCCCATCTCATGAAGGCAACAGCAACACATTTTTGAAATACTATATAATGTCTGATATTGCCTTCAGTTTTTCTAAGGTTGAACTTTGTAAGTTCCATTGTTTTTATATGTTTTTATTTTTTTAACATGCGTGTTTATACAAAACCAAAACCAAAACTTTTTTTGGGGGGGGAAAACACTGTTTGGAATGTCCAAAAATAATTTATAACGCACAAGTTGTGCACAGAGTAAAAAAAAAAAATTCTACTCAACAATGTGTGGCTTCTTCTTTCTATGCTCAATACCGTTTTGAAAAATATGTTCTTGTTTACCGTGACAATTGTGGTTATTTACTAAAGACAAAGCCACTTGGCACTACAAGTGTACTAGGAGAACCTGGGAGACAGATTCAAGAAACACAAGCAATAATGACAAATCAAGTTTTTCACAGATTTTTTTATTTTATTTTTTTAAAGTTATAAAATCAGAGATTGTCTGGCATAGCAATGGCCCCCCTACCCGTAAAGTAATCAACATATTTATCCCGCACTTCACGGGCGCTTTGGGGGGCCAAGCCAATACGGCCAGCATCCAGGCCCGTCAGGGCATTGTCTGCAAGTCCGGCCTCTGGCCCAACAGAAGTAAGATAACTGGGTGCATTTCTGCGTAAATAGTTGTGCAGCATGCAGCAGGTAAAAACAATATGATTCCGCCATATGGATAGAGGTAAGGAACAGGCGGAACCGGCTGGCCATTATCCCAAAGGCATTCTCAACAACCCTCCGGGCTCTCGCCAGCCAGTAATTAAAAACCCTCCTCTCCGTGGTGAGGGTCCTCTCGGGGAATGGCCTCATCAGGTGGGGTCCCAGCCCGAAAGCTTCATCCGTGATAAAAACAAACGGAAGGCCCTCAACTTTCTCATCATGTGGTAGTGCCAGGCCACCACTCTGGAGATGTCTGGCAAATTCCGTCTGTGCGAAGACTCCCCCATCCGACATCCGGCCATTCTTCCCCACGTCCACATACATGAATTCATAGTGTGCCGACACCACCGCCATCAACACAATACTATTAAACCCCTTGTAGTTGTAATAGTACGACCCCGAACGGGGTGGTGGCACTATGCGGATGTATTTCCCATCGATTGCCCCTCAGCAGTTAGGAAAGTCCCACCGCTCGGCAAAATGGGATGCCACAGTCTGCCGTTCCTGTGGCGATGAAGGAAACTGTGGAGTCAAACAAAAAAAAAATTAGGACTTTTGCACATAACATTGCAAGCAGATTACACAAAAACATTTTTGGCCAACATCAGTATAACATTTATTTTTTTGGGAGTAGTTATAGACACAAATAGAAGGCACAATTAGCACATTCCTCACCCCCTCTGATGGCTCATTGCACACATTTTAGGGGGGGGGGGTTCTAGCTGAGTTTGGGCATACAAAAAAAAACCCTACCACTCTGCCTGAATGTAATGAGAAGCAAAACATTTGTACACATTTTAGGGGGGGGGGGGGGGTAAAGCAATACAATGGAGCTGACAAAATACATTGTTAAGTGACTAGGCTAGGGGTGTATGGGCCCAGGATAGCATGCTGGAGAGGTTAGTGAAGGCAAATATGCATGTAGGCCAAAAAAAGGTTACAGCATGCATGAGGACAAAAGGGGACATTCACAGCATATTACAATCATGGTAATTAGGGAATGATGAAAGAAATAAAATACATTAGCATACATGAATTACATAGAATGTGATGTTAAAGAAAACTTACCTTAATATAGTCCTTCTGCATAATTTGTATGATAGCAGAACAGGTTTCTGGGATAATGACCCCCAGAGCCTGGGGGGAGATGCCTGTCGTGAACTTGGGGTCCTGCAGGCTTCTCCCAGTCGCCAGGTATCGCAAGGTGGCGATTAGCCTCTGCTCGGCAGTGATGGCCTGGCGCATCACACATAGTTGCCAACATTGGAAAAAAAACATCTGGGACACTTTTTTTGTATTGAGGCGGAGCCTTGCTATAATTAGGGGGCGGGGCATTCGTTTGTAGACGTGTCATGCTGAAATGAAAAATGCGGCAAAAAATGGGCGTGGTTTACGCACGATAGTGGGTGTGGCTTAAATGGGCGTGGTTCAAAGGGGTGTGGCTACAGTCCGAGGTGAGAGAAAGAGAGAGAAAGAAATAGAAAGAAAGAAGCCAGATCCTACACCACAATAGAAATGTGTAACAAAATTGGCAGATAAGTATACTCCAAAACACCTGTTGGCGCTTCAATCATCCGACACCATGTTTGTTATGGTGTCAGGATGATTGAAGCGCATTATTTCTATTATTACATTGTAATATAAAATTAAATCATTCAACTCACCATAATGCCGAATCACTGTAAGCCCCAAGTGTGTCACCTGCCACGTCGCCTGCCACCAGATGCCATCAGGTGCCCCCAATGGAGTCCGTCCTTACATCAGCTTTACCCAGCGGAGTCCTTCCTTACATCAGGCGTACCCAGCGGAGTCCCCCCTTACATCAGGTGTCCCCAGCGGAGTCCCCCCTTACATCAGGTGTCCCCAGCGGAGTCCCCCCTTACATCAGGCGTCCCCAGCGGAGTCCCCCCTTACATCAGGCGTCCCCAGCGGAGTCCCCCCTTACATCAGGCATCCCCAGCGGAGTCCCCCCTTACATCAGGTGTCCCCAGCGGAGTCCCCCCTTACATCAGGTGTCCCCAGCGGAGTCCCCCCTTACATCAGGCGTCCCCAGCGGAGTCCCCCCTTACATCAGGTGTCCCCAGCGGAGTCCCCCCCTACATCAGGCGTCCCCAGTGGAGTCCCCCCTTACATCAGGCGTCCCCAGTGGAGTCCCCCCTTACATCAGGCGTCCCCAGTGGAGTCCCCCCTTACATCAGGCGTCCCCAGTGGAGTCCCCCCTTACATCAGGCGTCCCCAGTGGAGTCCCCCCTTACATCAGGCGTCCCCAGTGGAGTCCCCCCTTACATCAGGCGTCCCCAGCGGAGTCCCCCCTTACATCAGGCGTCCCCAGCGGAGTCCCCCCTTACATCAGGTGTCCCCAGCGGAGTCCCCCCTTACATCAGGCATCCCCAGTGGAGTCCCCCCTTACATCAGGCGTCCCCAGTGGAGTCCCCCCTTACATCAGGCGTCCCCAGCGGAGTCCCCCCTTACATCAGGCGTCCCCAGCGGAGTCCCCCCTTACAACAGGCGTCCCCAGCGGAGTCCCCCCTTACAACAGGCGTCCCCAGCGGAGTCCCCCCTTACATCAGGCGTCCCCAGTGGAGTCCCCCCTTACGTCAGGCGTCCCCAGCGGAGTCCTTCCTTACATCAGGTGTCCTCAGCGGAGTCCCCCCTTACAACAGGCGTCCCCAGCGGAGTCCCCCCTTACATCAGGCGTCCCCAGCGGAGTCCCCCCTTAACCAGGTGTCTCCTGTCTCGACCGCCATTACCGTTTCCCCTTCCCCGAGGGGGAACAAAATAGAGGCGGAGCCGACCGCGTGGCTGCACAAAAAATTAAGCTGTGGCGCCGCCCACCCCCGCCCCTTTCCATTACAGACAGACCTGCAGCGGGGCGGGGCGGGGCAGGTTGGGGTGGCCGGCCGGCCAGCCAAAACACGGATGTAGTACAATAGAAGATAAAGCTGCTGCGGCGCCGCCCACCCACGGGGAGACGCGGGGTATGGGCGGCGCCGCAGCAGCTTTATTTTTTATTGTACTACATCCTGGTTTTGGTCTTCTTTAAAATGGCGGCCGGCGGAGACATTGTCTCCGCCGGCCGTGGACCTCTAGCGGCGTCGGCCCGCGGCGGCCAAAGTCGTGGAAACCGGGAAAAAACGGATTGGCCGGGACATTGGCCGGGACAAAATAAATCCGGGAAAAGGGTTTGAATCCCGGGAATGTCCCGGCCAATCCGTGACTGTTGGCAACTATGATCACAGTGTCCTGCCTGGTGATATAGGGGGATACCAAATCCAACACACAGTGAAAAACGGGGTCCGTCGTCCGGAGATAATTCCTGTAGTCATCAGGATTATTCTCCTGGATTTCCCGCAGCAGAGGCATATGAGAGAATTGGTCCCGCTGGAGCAACCAATTCTTGGTCCATGAACTTCTCCTCACCCTGTTCATGGACTGAGCTTGGGTCAAAGTTTTAACCGCAACACCAAGCGCATACGCAGCATGAGCTCTACGATGAGAACGTACTTCGAACATGGCTAGAAATCGGTCGGCTGGTCAGAACGAACTTAAACAGAACGCACTGAGGAACAGCAAGACCTATGAAGAACGACCTGAAAACCAGTAAACAAGCAGACAAGAACGCACTGAAAAACAGATACGACCTGACTACACGCACTGAAAGACATATACGAACTCACAAGCACAAACTGAACACCAGAAAACGATCTGAAAAGCACGGAGACTGAAAAGCGCGAATTGGCTAACACCAAACTTTTACTAACACGCGGTAACACGAAATCAGCAAAAGCAGCCCAAAGGGTGGCGCCGTTGGATTTGAACTTCCCCTTTATAGTGCCGTCATACGTGTTGTACGTCACGGTGTTTTGGACGGTCGGAATTTTGTCTGATGGTGTGTAGGCAAGAATGATGAAGGTCAGCTTCATCGGAATTCTGACGGAAAAATCCATCAGATTTTATTCCATCGGAAATCCAATCGTGTGTACAGGGCATTAGTGGAAGAGTGGGTTTTAGGCCTCATTCACACTGGGCGGATCCATTGCAGTGGAGTCCGCCAGCTCGGCGGGAGATCTCTCTGTTGAACTCCGCTAAACCGGCAGATGACAGGTCCCTCTCTGCTCACTGAGCGGGGAGGGGCTTGTCGAGCGCCGCTGATTTCTATGGAGAGATTGGACGAAAATGGACAGCATGTCCGTTTTCATCAGATCTCACCCGATCCGTTCCACCAGGACAGATGGCGAATGTATCGCCATATGTCTGATTTTAGCGGATCGGACCAGATCGGATGTCAGCGAACATGGTCACCGCTGACATCCATCGCTCCATAGACTTGCTTGGAGCGCCCGTTCAGGTCCGCCAAAAAAACTGACAGGCGGACCTGAAAGGGGCCTAAAGCCCTGTACACACGATCGGATAACCTATGGATTTTCGTCCGATGGATTTGTCCATCGGAAATCCGATGAAACTGTTTTTCATCAGTCTTGGCCACACACCATCAGTCTAAAAACCGACGGCAAGAAAACGAGGGCACGCACAACACGTACGACGGCGCTATAAAAGGGCCGAACAAATCTAATGGCGCCACCCCTTGGGTTGCTTTTGCTGATTTCGTGTTACCGCGTGTTAGTAAAAGTTTGGTGAGAGCCGATTCGCGCTTTTCAGTCTCCGTGCTTTGCAGATCATTTCCTGGTGTTCAGTTTGTGCTTGTGGGTTCGTATTTGTTCTTCAGTGCATGCAGTCAGGTCGTTACTGCCTTGCAGTGCCTTCTTGGCCGTTCGTTTTATGTTTTTCAGGTCGTTCTTCTCAGGCCTTGCTGTTCCACGGTGCATTCTGTTTGAGTTCGTTCTGACCAGCCGACCGGTTTAAGACCATGTTTGAAGTGCATTCTCGTTCTCAAGCTCGTGCTGGCTTTGGACTTGGTGTTGCAGTTAACACTGTAACCCGAGTTCAGTCTGTGAACAGGGTGAGGAGGAGTTCATGGACTAAGAATTGGTTGCTCCAGCGGGACCAATTCTCTCATATGCCTCTGCTGCAGGAAATCCAGGAGAATAATCCTGATGATTTCAGGAATTATCTTAGGATGACGGACCCCGTTTTTCACCATCTGTTGGATTTGCTGTCCCCCTATATAACGAGGCAGGACACTGTGATGCGCCAGGCCATCACTGCCGAGCAGAGGCTTATTGCCACGTTGAGATACCTGGCGACTGGGAGAAGCTTGCAGGACCTCAAGTTCACAACAGGCATCTCCCCCCAGGCTCTCGGGATCATTATCCCTGAGACGTGTTCGGCCATTATTCAGGTCCTGCAGAAGGACTATATGAAGGTAAGTTTGCTCCTTTAACATCACATTATATGTTTGGATTGTTTAATAATGTTCTAAATTTTTATCCTCCTTCCCAAATTTGCCTGTTTGTAATATCCTGGTAATGTCCCCATTTTCACCATGCATGTTTTTACCTGTAAAGGCCTTTTTTGGGCCCTACATGCCTATTTCCCTTCACTAACCTCTCCAGCATGCTATCATGGGCCCAAACCCAGCTAGCCTTCTATTTTCCTTTTAACATTTTTGGGGTCAGTGCCCTCGTAGTTTGACAACCCTCCCTCCCCCCCCCTAAAAATGTAAAAATAGTTTTAGTTCTCAATCAAGATCAGCAGAGTGGTAGAGCCTTTATTTGGATCCCCCACAATCACCTCAAGCCCCCCCCTTAGATTATTTTAGAATGTCCACCCAGCGGGGGTGAGGCATCTGCTAAGTGGGCCTTTGTTTATTTGTAGGAAATACTCCCTTAAATAATAATGTTAGAATGATGTTGGTCAACAATGTCTTTGTGTGTAATCTGCTTGCACTGTAAACATAAACCGTACTAATGTCTTCTTTTTGTTTGACTCCACAGTTCCCTAGCACACCACAGGAATGGCTGACTGTGGCAGATCAATTTGCCCAGCGGTGGGACTTCCCCAACTGCGGAGGGGCAATTGATGGGAAGCACGTCCACAAAGTGCCGCCATTCCGTTCGGGGTCATACTATTTCAACTATAAAGGTTTTAATAGCATAGTGTTAATGGCGGTGGTGTCGGCACGGTACGAGTTCCTGTATGTGGACGTGGGGAAGAACGGCCGGATGTCCGATGGCGGAGTATTCGCAGAGACGGAGTTCGCTCACCGTCTGCAGGCTGGGGGTCTTGCACTGCCTCCAGATGCAGACAACGTGGAAGGACTACCGTTCGTTTTCATCGCGGATGAAGCTTTTGGACTTGGACCACACCTCATGCGGCCGTTTCCCCAACGCACCCTCACCCCGGAGAGGAGGGTTTTTAATTACCAGCTGGCCAGAGCCCAGAGAGTTGTGGAGAATGCCTTCGGGATAATGGCCAGCCGGTTCCGCTATTTCAGACAGTTATCCATTTGGCGGAATACAAACTGAACAACATTGTGTGCTGCTGCTGCATAATGCACAATTTCCTAAGACATTATTCAACAACATATGTGTCAACAGTTGGGCCTGAGGCCGGTCCATCCGAGATGACCATTCTGACCGGCCTCAACACTGCCCGTACTGGCTTGGCCCCCCAAAGTGCCCGTGAAGTACGTGAGAAATACATTGAGTACTTCACGGGTAGGGGGGCCATCCCAATGCCAGACCACATCTGACCTTTATAGCTTTTTGATAATAAAAATATTTTTTATATTTACTACAAACTTGTTTTGTCATTCTTGTATTTTGGGTTTATGTGTCTCCCAGGATCTAGTAGTGCCAAGTGTATTTGTCCTTAGTAAATAGCCTCAATTCTCACAGGTAAAAACCTTGATTTTGCATCTTCAGAACTGCTATTGAGCATAGAAAGAACAAGCCACACCTTTTTTAGACTTCCAGAATCTTTTTACTTTGTGCACCACATTTGTTGGTGGTTTTCTATATTAAGCATTTTTTTGGAGGCTTTTTTTGCAGAAACATGCATGGGTCAAAATCCCAAACTTTTTGTTTAAAAAGTTAAAAAATAACACAGTGAAAAACACAAACATGAGATGGGGTGATGTCACCCCTGATCCATCCCAAATGTGAAGAACCACACTTTCTTTTTGGGGCTCAAATGGGTATCTTCAACATGATCCCATGGCTAGGGTAAACATGTGCTATCTGCCATCATGGGGGATCAATGGACATGCTTTGGGGGTGAAAACCCTTCCTCTCACCTACTTGAGTAGGGAGGAAGAGGTTGCACCCCCAAAACAGGGACATAGATATCCTGTGACGGCAGATAGCACATGTTGAGTCACTGTGTGCATCTTCACATTTGGGCAGGTTGAAATACCGTTGCACATTTTGGATGCCAAATAGCACACTTAAAAAGGGGGGCTCAGACTATTCGGCCCAAAATATCGATTATATTTTTATATTTCTGCTCAATCACATTAATTCGAGTTCGCATAATGTCCATTTCGCTACTACATTCCATTATTTCCTGAATGATTATTTTGGCGCTAGCACTCGAGAATGGAGGATTTGGAGTTCCTGACACACCACCACGTTCAATCCCTAAAAAAATTTGAACTATGCAGGCCTAGATCTGTATTTAACTCGAAACTGTGGTGACAGACACTGACCTGTTGTGCTGATAAGCTCCACCTCTCCTTCCTCCACCTCCCCTTCCTCCACCTCCGCTTCCTCCACCTCCGCTTGCTGAACATGCTGATCTTGGTCTGCTTTGTGATCTTCGGGGAGTTTCTGTGGACTTTGGTTCCTCGTCTCCTCAGCTTGGTGTCCTCCCAGTCTCCTCTCCCCTATGGGAATGTCAAAAATAATGTATCCTTTAGCACACAGAGATTTTAGGCCTGAAAATGGATTCATTGTTTTGAAGTGGGGTACAATTTATATTTGGCCCTGAGTTCCAAGATGAACATATGAGATCTTGCGAACTCTACAAAGCAACATGTTATTTTTTAGGACACTCACAAATACACTTGGATAACCACCAAGGTATCCACTGGACCACCTGTGTGTGACCCCGTTTATAAATTTGGTCATGTGGCCCAGACTATAGTATCTTGATCCAGAAAAAAAAGCTGAGTACACAACTGCTGGAGTGTCATCTTTTTTACCCAGAATCCAGTTTAGCCTTTCATTCACATTCTAGTTTTACTTACAACACATCATCTAGCCAACAATGTGTAGATAAACATTGTTTAATTAAAATGAGGCATGCCCACATGTAGTTTACGTGGATATGTGACAAACATGTTTTGGGGAAGACCATCAAGTGTTTTTTACAACACATTTACCAAATAAGTGGACTCTCAACTTAACATAAAAGTTGACATTTTAAAATGTGAAACCAGTCAAGCCAAGCACATGTTGCAAAACATGGAAGAATACATATTACAATGTGAAAGAACACAGTAAAAAAAAGCTTACTTTTTTCTATGCTTTTTTGAAGCTTCCTATACTGCTCCGGCTCACTCAGCTTCAGGTCAGACCACCTTTTACGGAGTTGTTCCTTGGATCTCCTGACACCATATTTTTTATAGAGAGTCCTCGCCACTTTGTCCATAATTTGAGACTTCCGGAGATTAGGGGTGTCGTATGGGCCATGCTTGCCGTCGTAATCCTTCCTCCGCAGAATGTCCACCATCTCCGCCATCTCAGCAAATGACATATTAGTTGCCTTGTATCTTTTTTTACTGGATCGGGACGTTTCCGCCTCCGGGCTTTCCTCGTCGGTAATTTCTAAGAAAGAAGCCACCTGTGTCTGCGACATGTCGCCGTCTCACACTGTGCGCCGATCGTTAAGGGGCGGGGAAATGCAGAAAAAGACCGTCATGGGCGGGCGACGAGGGCGGAGTTACACGCATGCGCAGGGCAGTGTTGCCAACCGTACGTTAATTTACGTACAGCACGTAAATTTAACCCCCTTTTTCGGGTGTACGTAAAGTCCGTTGTGGGCATCGGCTGCCCATAAAAAAGATGGCCGTGAGCCGACCATGCAACGGCGCATGCGCCGTTCCGAAGCCGGCCGGACTCGGGAAAGCTCGTATGCGCTCGGCCGAGCGGCGCATGCGCAGTAACATAATGGCGCCGCCCGGCGCCATTTTTGAATAGAGTTTCAGCCAGGACGGGACTCAGGAGTGCTCGCGGGGCTACAGTGTCTCACAGTCGCCGACGCTGTAGGAGGAGAGGACTCGGCCGAGCAGGGGTGAGGAGGAGGGGGGGATATAAAGTAAGAGGAGGAAATGGAATGCGCTGGGAGCGGGAGCCCGGAGGGTGAAGCGGCCATGGCATGCAGGGGAGGGACAGAGACTGATGTGCTCTCTCTGTCCACCATCATATAACTTCTCCTCTACATCATCAGTATGCTGTGTCCTCCTTCCGTGCCCTTTTCACCTCTCCACATGTCAGAGCTGCCCTGACCTGTGGAGAGGTGAAAGGGGCACAGAAGGAGGACACAGCATAGCATACTGATGATGTGGAGGAGAAGTTATATGATGGTGGACAGAGGAGGAGGCCACTGTGAGGGGGTAAGGAGGACCCTATCATGTTCGCAGCCTCTGTCCCCCTCCTGTGTCATGTCCGCAGCCTCTGTCACCCCTCCTGTGTCATGTCCGCAGCCTCTGTCCCCCTCCTATGTCATGTCCGCAGCCTCTGTCCCCCTCCTATGTCATGTCCGCAGCCTCTGTCCCCCTCCTGTGTCATGTCCGCAGCCTCTGTCCCCCTCCTGTGTCATGTCCGCAGCCTCTGTCTCCCTCCTGTGTCATGTCCGCAGTCTCTGTCACCCCTCCTGTGTCATGTCCGCAGTCTCTGTCACCCCTCCTGTGTCATGTCCGCAGCCTCTGTCACCCCTCCTGTGTCATGTCCGCAGCTTCTGTCCCCCTCCTGTGTCATGTCCGCAGCCTCTGTCCCCCTCCTGTGTCATGTCCGCAGCCTCTGTCACCCCTCCTGTGTCATGTCCGCAGCCTCTGTCCCCCTCCTATGTCATGTCCGCAGCCTCTGTCCCCCTCCTATGTCATGTCCGCAGCCTCTGTCCCCCTCCTGTGTCATGTCCGCAGCCTCTGTCCCCCTCCTGTGTCATGTCCGCAGCCTCTGTCCCCCTCCTGTGTCATGTCCGCAGCCTCTGTCCCCCTCCTGTGTCATGTCCGCAGCCTCTGTCACCCCTCTTGTGTCATGTCCGCAGCCTCTGTCACCCCTCCTGTGTCATGTCCGCAGCCTCTGTCACCCCTCCTGTGTCATGTCCGCAGCCTCTGTCACCCCTCCTGTGTCATGTCCGCAGCCTCTGTCACCCCTCCTGTGTCATGTCCGCAGCCTCTGTCACCCCTCCTGTGTCATGTCCGCAGTCTCTGTCACCCCTCCTGTGTCATGTCCGCAGCCTCTGTCACCCCTCCTGTGTCATGTCCGCAGTCTCTGTCACCCCTCCTGTGTCATGTCCGCAGCCTCTGTCACCCCTCCTGTGTCATGTCCGCAGTCTTGTGAATTGAGAAATATGTTTTTTTACTTTTGTTTAACTGAAACACATTGATATTAGCATTAGTTGTGTGTTTATATTTGAAATATTGATATTTGCACTGTTTAGCAGTAAAAACAGTCATTTTATGTACTTTTTTGCAGCGCCAGTAAAAAATGTGACTCTGCCAGTAATTGTCATGATTTTTGGTGCCGTACAGAAATTTTGGCATCCTTGCCAGTAAATTTCACTTCAGGGGGTTGGCAACACTGGCGCAGGGTATAAAAAGGGAAAAGAAGTTATTAGGGATGCGCGGAGTGCACAAACGAACTCAACTAAGGTAAGAAGGGAACTCGGGCCTGCAGTGGCCTATAATGGTTCATGATTGTAAAGGGCAATATTGTGATAAGTTGAGGAGAATCAAATCTGATCTGTCTTTTTTTATCCTTGTTTTTTTACTTGCTGATCCAAAAAGATGCATAAACTACGTGAGCCGGAGGTCATGTTGATTTTTATTGATAAATATAAGGAACTGCGCAACCTGTGGGAACTGAAACACCCAGCGTACCACAAGAGTGATGTACGTCGGGCAACTATTACCAAATTAGCAGAGGATATGAAGCCATGGATCCCAGATGCAGACTACACTATGATAAATAATAAAATCAACAACCTGCGTAATTCATATAAAAAAAAAATACAAGGAAGTGAGCGAGTCGAAGAGATCAGGAGCAGCAGCCGACGATGTAGTACAGCCTAAGCTGTGGTACTACAAACATCTTCAATTTCTGGATGACCAGATCGAGGCCAGGGAATCTATTTCCAGCCTTCCCTCAACCCTTCCTTCCACCCTTCCCTCCAGCGTTCCTTCCACCCTTCCCTCCACCCCTGCAGAGGGGGAGGAGGAGCCACCTGAACTTGAAGAGCCAGATCTTCGCATCTTCAGCCAGGTATAGTATTTTTGTACATAATTATTGCCCTCTAAGTAATATTGTGATGAAATTGTTGGATTAGCCCAAAATGATAACACCCCCCCCCCCACAAAAAAATATGCACCAGTCATGATATCCAAATTGTGTGTGATAGATTCCCCAAATAATCAAACTTTTTTTTTTTTTTAAACAGGATGAGGCAAGCCAGGAGGAAGAGGCTCAGGAATGTGGCAGGCAGGAGGAGGCAGGGCCAAGTGGGACTCAGCAGGTCCCCAGGCCTAGTGGCAGTACAGTCTCACAAGTGGCTCCCCTCCACGTCAGACCGCCAAAACATCGGCGGATGACACAAGTGGAGGAGGAGTCACTAAAGATGATCCGTGAGGCTGCTGCCATCATGAGGGCCCCCCTCAACCCTACGGAGGGTTTCAGTACTTATCTGTCAGATAAGTTGCTCCAAATGGAGGCGGGACAACGGGCCCTCTGTGAACACCTTATCTACACGGCCGTACACATGGGGGTGAGGGGGCAGCTGACTGAGGCCACCCATATCTCTCAGCAGGCCAATCCCTCTCCTCCTTCTCCTCCTCCTCCTGCCACATCACCACCCACAGTGGCCCAGCCTGCAAGGGTGCGTGGACGGGGCCGTGGAGAGAACGCTGCAGGGAAGCATGGAAGGAAGGCTACAGGGAAGAGCAGGAGGTGATTCTCTGGCCTCGAGCTGCTCTTCCAGAAGTTGCAGGTTGATGGAGTACCACAGCTTGGGATGATGCATGTCTTTGGCTGCTGCTCCTGATTTCATGCTGTTGTTTCTCTTTATGTTCATCGTAGTCATGTCTGCATTTGGGGTCCAATGACTTCATATTTTGTGCTAATTTCTGAATAGTTGCCCTTCGTTTTTTGTTTGCTTTTTTGCCAAAATAAATGGAGATTTGATTTCAGCCAACATACATGCCTGATGAGGAAACGTTAAAATATAAAATGTTGTTGTGAGAAATTGACACACCAAAAAATGCACAACAAATTTAACCACTTAACGACCGCCCACTGTAATTATACGTCAGCAGAATGGCACCGACAGGCAGAATCACGTATATGTACGTGATCGCCTTTGTATAGTTGGGGGGTCCGATCGGACCCCCCTTCTGTACAGTGAGCGGTGGTTAAGTGTTCAGGAGCGATCCGGCATGAGGGGACGGCCGTTCGATTCCCGCCACCCCCTCTCGATCGCTCCCGGCGAATGAGAGAGCTTCCCCTGCCTGTAATGTAAACACAGACAGGAGGAAGTGATGTCATCTCTCCTCGTGTCGGTCTTTTCGATCCGGCGCGAGGAGTGAAGACATCTCACAGTAAGTGCACCAACAGCCCACTGACACCAGTACACGTAGGCACACAAATCACCCCCCAATCACCCCCAGATCACCCCCCAGATCACCCCCAGTACCCCCAGTCACAGTGCACCGTTTGCAGTGATCATTTTTTTTTACTGATCACTGCAATCAGTGTCATTTGTAACTGTAAAAAGTTGCAGGGCAGTTAGGTTTAGGCCCCTTTAGGTCCAGGGTAGCCCCCTAACCCCCCCTAATAAAGGTTTAACCCCTTGATCGCCCCCCAGGTAACCCTTTCACCCCCTAACGCCAGCGTCACTAAGCGATCGTTTTTCCGATCGCTTTTTTCTTGTCGCTGGTGTCCTAGATAGCCAGTTAATTATTTTTAGGTTCGCCGCAGGTTTTTATTAGCGTCAGGTACCCCCATATATTATTTTAACCCCCTGATTGCCCCTACAGTTAACCCTTTCACCAGTGATCACCGTATAAGCGTCACTGGTGACACTGGTTACCCAGTGAGTTATTTCGTTATTTAGGTAACCCGTCAGGTTTTTATATAGCGTCGGGTACCCCCATATTTAACCTAATAAAGGTTTTAACCCCCTGATTGCCCCTAGTTAACCCTTTCACCAGTGATCACCATATAAAGGTTACGGGTGACACTGGTTGGTTAGTTTGCTTTTTATAGCATCAGGGCACCCGCCGTATATAACCCAATAAAGGTTTAACCCCCTGATCGCCCGGCGGGTTATATCAATTAGGTTTTAGCGCCAGAGAGGGTCTGCGTCGCCCCAGGCAGCTTTAGGTTAGTGCCAGTAACGCTAACACCCACGCGCAAAGCATACACCTCCCTTAGTGGTATAGTATCTGATCAGATCTATACTAGCGTCCCCAGCGGTTTAGGGTTCCCAAAAACGCAGTGTTAGCGGGATCAGCCCAGATACCTGCTAGTACCTGCATTTAGCCCCTCCGCCCAGCCCAGCCCAGCCCAGCCCACCCAAGTGCAGTATCGATCGATCACTGTCACTTACCAAACACAACACACATAACTGCAGCGTTCGCAGAGACAGCCCTGATCCCTGCGATCGCTAACAGTTTTTTTGGTAGCGTTTGATACATTTGGTGACAGTCAGGTGCTTTTTTTCCTGTGAATCTTACTAGTGTACCCCTAAATTTAGAGCCCAAAATGGCAAGACGAAGGTACACTAGTAAAGAGGCCTACGAGATTCTGAGCATGACAGATAGTGAAGAGGAGGTCACGTATCTGTCAGATTCAGGCTCAGAATATCTTCCCGTAGAAGACAGTGATGTCAGCGGCCCCACGTCAGATAGCTCTGACGACGAAGTTGAGGTCCCTGCTAAGGTCAGGTGTACCCGATCCCGATCTTCTGAGGTTGTTGAGGAGCAAGAACCGCAGGGCTCTCGTATCATGGAGCAGAGTAGTACAAGCGCCGCTATTCCTTCTGGTGAATTGGCAAGCACCAGCGGCCTAGTACAGCCTGGGCGTACATCCAGCACTGCAGTATCACGTGGTGATGTGGCGAGTCCCATAAGTGCAGTTCAAGCTGGCGAGGTGGCAAGCACAAGTAGTGTCCCGCTGCCACCAAGAAGACAAAGGCAGGCCCGTCGTGCCCATAGTGCCCTTCCTGCAGAATTCGCCTATCCTGATTGGGTCCCCACCACTTCTGCAGAACCCGTACTTCCCCCATTCACTGCCCAACCCGGTATTCAGGTGGAAACAGCTGATTTTATGCCAATCGATTATTATTCGCTGTTTTTCACGGAAGATCTCTATAGATCTATTGTGGACCAGAGTAATTTATATGCTGGTCAATTCATCGCCGCTAACCCCCAGTTGCCTAAAATTGCCAAAGATTGGAAACCAATTACGGTTTCCGAATTTAAGACCTTTCTGGGCCTTTCCCTCAACATGGGCACACATAAATTCCCGTCATTGCGTGCTTATTGGTCCACGCACCCAATTGACCACATGCCCGTGTTCTCTGCCTCCATGCCCAGGACACGATACGAGCAGATTTTGCGGTTCATGCACTTCAACGACAATGAACTTTGTCGTCCACGTGGGGACCCTGAGTACGACCGGCTCTATAAAATTCGGCCCCTCATAAACCACTTCAACGAACGTTTTGCAGCCTTGTTTATTCCCGATCAAGCTGTCTGCGTTGATGAGTCCCTGATTAAATTTTCTGGCCGCTTGGCTTTCAAGCAGTACCTTCCCAGCAAGCGTGCCAGATATGGGGTCAAGCTCTATAAGTGCTGTGACAGGGCAACAGGCTATGTATGGAGCTTTATGGTTTATGAGGGAAAAGATAGTCAGGTTGAGCCGGTCAACTGCCCGGATTACATAGGGAGCGCTGGCAAGATAGTGTGGAACTTGGTGTCACCCTTATTCGGAAAGGGGTACCACTTGTATGTGGACAATTATTACACGAGCGTGCCACTGTTTAGTCACTTGTTTGATCATCAGATTGGAGCATGTGGCACCGTGCGACCTAATCGCCGGGGCTGTCCCCAGCGGCTTGTAGATGCCCGTCTTAGGCTGGGGGAGAGAGCCTGCGTGAAGTGTAATAACTTGCTCGCTATGAAGTGGAGGGACAATAAGAATGTTTTCCTTCTTACCTCCCTTCATGCAGACACGACAGTCCAAATTCGTACGGCGACTGGTGTTGTGGAGAAACCCCTCTGTGTCCACGAATATAACAAAAATATGGGAGGGGTGGACCTCAACGACCAGTTGATGGCGCCGTATCTAATTGACCGTAAGGCGAGACGCTGGTACAAAAAAGTGTCTCTATCCTTATTCCAATTGGCTTTGCTGAATGCTCATGTGCTATACAGAGCTTCAGGCGGGACGTTATCTCTTCTAAAATTCCAGAATGAGATAGTCACAGAACTCCTGTATCCAGGCGGTTCTGCACCTCACCATCCCCTACCAAATGCAGTAAGCCGGCTGCATGAGAGGCATTATCCGTATGCCCTCCCGAGTACCCCTACCCAACGAACCCCCCAAAAAAGATGTCGTGTCTGTAGCAAGCGCGGATTTAGGCGTGACACCCGTGTTTTTTGTCCACTCTGTCCTGACAAACCTGGTCTTTGCCTTGGTGAATGTTTTGATCGCTACCACTCAAAAGTGAAGTTTTAGCGTAGGGTACAGCATTTCACAGACTAGGACACACTTACACAGGGTCTCCCAAGATGCCATTACATTTTGAGAGACCCGAACCATTACAGTTGTTAAAGTTACAAAAAAAAGTGTAAAAAAGAAAAAAAAAACGTAAAAAACAAAACACAAAAAAAATATAAAATAAAAAAAACAAAAATAGTTGTTGTTTTATTGTTCTCTCTCTCTCTCTATTTTCTCTCTATTGTTCTGCTCTTTTTTACTGTATTCTATTCTGCAATGTTTTATCATGCTTGCTTTTCAGGTATGTAATTTTTTGTTTTCAGGTACGCCATTCAGTTGCAGCGCGGATCTATTTATCTTGACAGCAGCAGCGTTTGCTGTAGGAGGTGATTTCACCACCACAGTTTAAAAAAAGAGCATATATGCCGAAGCATGGGGGCAGCAGGGGCGGAGGAGCGATTTTGCTCCTAATGCCGCGTATATACGGTCGAAATTCCGACGGAGGCTTGCCCGTGGAAAAGTCCGACCGTGTGTACGCGGCATAACTTTTTTGCGGGAGGATGCCCCCATGCTTCGGGATATATATATTTTAGGCACAGGTTGCGTTAAAAAAAATGTTTTATTTTTTACTAAGTTTTGTTTTGGTATTTGCTTTGCAGGTATGGTATGGTCTTACTGTTGTACTGTAATGTTACTTTGTTTTAATGTTAACCATCATTTGCTTAGCAGGTACGCCATTCAGTTGCATCGCGGATTTATTTATCTTGACAGCAACAGCGTTTGCTCCCACGATACATAAAGCCGTGACTCCAACGCTGTAGGAGGTGATTTCACCACCACAGTTAAAAAAAGAGCATATATGCCGAAGCATGGGGGCAGCAGGGGCGGAGGAGCGATTTTGCTCCTAATGCCGCGTATATACGGTCGAAATTCCGACGGAGGCTTGCCCGTGGAAAAGTCCGACTGTGTGTACGCGGCATAACCTTTTATGCCGCGTACATACGGTCGAAATTTCCACAAAGGCTTGCCCGTGGAAAAGTCCGACCGTGTGTACGCGGCATAACTTTTTTGCGGGAGGATGCCCCCATGCTTCGGCATATATATATATTTTAGGCACAGGTTGCGTTAAAAAAATGTTTTATTTTTTACTAAGTTTTGTTTTGGTATTTGCTTTGCAGGTATGGTATGGTAAGGTCTTACTGTTGTACTGTAATGTTACTTTGTTTTAATGTTAACCATCATTTGCTTAGCAGGTACGCCATTCAGTTGCATCGCGGATTTATTTATCTTGACAGCAACAGCGTTTGCTCCCACGATACATAAAGCCGTGACTCCAACGCTGTAGGAGGTGATTTCACCACCACAGTTAAAAAAAGAGCATATATGCCGAAGCATGGGGGCAGCAGGGGCGGAGGAGCGATTTTGCTCCTAATGCCGCGTATATACGGTCGAAATTCCGACGGAGGCTTGCCCGTGGAAAAGTTCGACCGTGTGTACGCGGCATAACCTTTTATGCTGCGTACATACGGTCGAAATTCCGACGAAGGCTTGCCCGTGGAAAAGTCCGACCGTGTGTACGCGGCATAACTTTTTTGCGGGAGGATGCCCCCATGCTTCGGCATATATGCCCATCATTAGAAGTGGGTGGATGAAGGGAGGTATTCTAATGGTGGGCATACCCACCGATCAATCTCTTTTTTTCGTTCAGCCAACAGGCTGCATGAAAAAAAAGATTACAATACATGTCCAACAACGACCAGCAACGTACTGGTATGTTGCTGGACTTTGAATGGTTATACCAGATTGATGCCTGCGGGTATCATTCTTTTCAGCCAGCGGCCGGCTTTCATGTAAAAGCAATCCTAGTGGCTAATTAGCCTCTGGACTGCTTTTACAAGCAGTGGGAGGGAATGCCCCCCCCCCCGGATATAAACAGCGCCATTGGGAAATTGGGAAAGCATTTTATCACACCGATCTTGGTGTGGTCAGATGCTTTGAGGGCAGAGGAAAGATCTAGGGTCTAACCCCCCATTTTTTTTCAAAAAAAGAGTACCTGTCACTACTTATTGCTATCATAGGGGATATTTACATTCCCTGAGATAACAATAAAAATGATAAAAAAAAAATAATATGGAAGGAACAATTTAAAAATAAAATAAAAAAGCAAAATAAATAATAATAAAAAAAAAAAAAAAAAAAAAAAAAAGCACAGCTGTCCCCCCCTGCTCTTGCGCAAAGGCGAACGCAAGCGTCGGTCTAGCGGCATATGTAAATAGCAATTGCATCATGCATGTGAGGTATTACCGCGAAGGTCAGATCGAGGGCAGTAATTTTAGCAGTAGACCTCCTCTGTAAATCTAACGTGGTAACCTGTAAAGGCTTTTAAATGCTTTTAAAAATGAATGTAGTTTCTCGCCGCTGCGCATTTGTGCGCAATTTTAAAGCATGTCGTGTTTGGTATCCATGTACTCGGCCTAAGATCATCTTTTTTATTTCATCAAACATTTGGGCAATATAGTGTTTTTTAGTGCATTAAAAATAAAAAAAGTGTGTTTTTCCCCCCAAAAATGCGTTTGAAAAATCGCTGCGCAAATACTGTGTGGAAAAAAAAATGCAACACCCACTATTTTAATCTGTAGGGCCTTTGCTTTAAAAATATATATAATGTTTGGGGGTTAAACATAATTTTCTTGCAAAAAAAAAAATGTTTTCATGTAAACTAAAAGTGTCAGAAAGGGCTTTGTCTTCAAGTGGTTAGAAGAGTGGATGATGTGTGACATAAGCTTCCTAATGTTGTGCATAAAATGCCAGGACAGTTCAAAACCCCCCCAAATGACCCCATTTTGGAAAGTAGACACCTCAAGCTATTTGCTGAGAGGCATGTTGAGCCCATTGAATATTTTTTTTTTTGTCCCAAGTGATTGAATAATGACAAAAAGAAAAAAAAAAAAATTACAAAAAGTTGTCACTAAATTATATATTGCTCAAACATGCCATGGTTATATGTGGAATTGCACCCCAAAATACATTCTGTTGCTTCTCCTGAGTACGGGGATACCACATGTGTGAGACATTTTGGGAGCCTAGCCGCGTACAGGACCCCGAAAACCAAGCACCGCCTTCAGGATTTCTATGGGTGTAAATTTTTGATTTCACTCCTCACTGCCTATCACAGTTTCGGAGGCCATGGAATGCCCAGATGGCACAAAACCCCCCCAAATGACCCCATTTTGGAAAGTAGACACCCCAAGCTATTTGCTGAGAGGTATGTTGAGTATTTTGCAGATCTCGCTTTTTGTCACAAAGTTTTAAAAATTGAAAAAAGAAAAAAAAAAAAATGTCTTTCTTCATTTTCAAAAACAAATGAGAGCTGTAAAATACTCACCATGCCTCTCGGCAAATAGCTTGGGGTGTCTACTTTCCAAAATGGGGTCATTTGTGGGGGTTTTGTGCTATTTTGGCATTTTATGGCCTTCAAAACTGTGATAGGTAGTGAGGAGTGAAATCAAAAATTTGTGCCCTTAGAAATCCTGAAGGCGGTGCTTGGTTTTCGGGGGCCCGTACGCGGCTAGGCTCTCAAAAAGTCCCACACATGTGGTATCCCCGTACTCAGGAGAAGCAACCAAATGTATTTTGGGGTGCAATTCCGCATATAACCATGGCATGTTTGAGCAATATATCATTTAGTGACAACTTTTTGTACATTTTTTTTTTCTTTTTGTCATTATTCAATCACTTGGGACAAAAAAAAATATTCAATGGGCTCAACATGCCTCTGAGCAATTTCTTTGGGGTGTCTACTTTCCAAAATGGGGTCATTTTGGGGGGTTTTGTGCTATCTTGGCATTTTATGGCCTTCAAAACTGTGATAGGTAGTGAGGAGTGAAATCAAAAATTTATGCCCTTAGAAACCTTGAAGGCTGTGCTTGGTTTTTGGGGTCCCGTACGTGGCTAGGCTCCCAAAAAGTCCCACACATGTGGTATCCCCGTACTCAGGAGAAGCAGCAGAATGTATTTTGGGGTGTAATTTCACATATGCCCATGGCATGTGTGAGCAATATATCATTTAGTGACAACTTTGTGCAAAAAAAACAAAGTTTGTCATATTCCCGCAACTTGTGGCAAAATATAAAATATTCCATGGACTGAACATGCCTCTCAGTAAATAGCTTGGGGTGTCTACTTTCCAAAATGGGGTCATTTGGGGGGATTTTGTGCTATTTTGGCATTTTATAGCCTTCGAAACTGTGATAGGTAGCGAGGAGTGAAATCAAAAATTTACGCCCTTAGAAAGCCTGAAGGCGGTGCTTGGTTTTTGGGGCCCCGTACCCGGCTAGGCTCCCAAAAAGTCCCACACATGTGGTATCCCCGTACTCAGGAGAAGCAGCAGAATGTATTTTGGGGTGCAATTCCACATATAACCATGGCATGTGTGAGCAATATATCATTTAGTGACAACTTTTTGTACATGTTTTCTTTTTTTTTTCTTTTTGTCATTATTCAATCATTTGGGACAAAAAAAAAAAATATTCAATGGGCTCAAAATGCCTCTCAGCAAATAGCTTGGGGTGTCTACTTTCCAAAATGGGGTCATTTGGGGGGGTTTTGTGCCATCTTGGCATTTTATGGCCTTCAAAACTGTGATAGGTAGTGAGGAGTGAAATCAAAAATTTGCGCCCTTAGAAATCCTGAAGGCGGTGCTTGGTTTCCGGGGTCCCGTACGTGGCTAGGCTCCTAAAAAGTCCCACACATGTGGTATCCCCGTACTCAGGAGAAGCAGCAGAATGTATTTTGGGGTGCAATTCCACATATAACCATGTCATGTGTGAGCAATATATCATTTAGTGACAACTTTTTGTAATTTTTTATTTTTTTATTTTTTTTTGTCATTATTCAATCACTTGGGTAAAAAAAAATATTCAATGGGCTCAACATGCCTCTCAGCAATTTCCTTGGGGTGTCTACTTTCCAAAATGGGGTAATTTGGGGGGGTTTTGTACTGCCCTGCCATTTTAGCACCTCAAGAAATGAGATAGGCAGTCATAAATTAAAAGCTGTGTAAATTCCAGAAAATGTACCCTAGTTTGTAGACGCTATAACTTTTGCGCAAACCAATAAATATACGCTTATTGACATTTTTTCTACTAAAGACATGTGGCTGAATACATTTTGGCCTGAATGTATGACTACAATTGAGTTCTTTTTCCGTTTATATCGCAAAAAATAAAAATCGCAGAGGCAATCAAATACCATTAAAAGAAAGCTCTATTTGTGGGAAGAAAAGGACGCAAATTTCGTTTGGGTACAACATTGCATGTCCGCACAATTTACAGTTAAAGCAGCGCAGTGCAAAATTCTGAATTCACCTCTGGTCCTCTAGCTACCAAATGGTCCGGGGCTTAAGTGGTTAAATACAAAAAAAAAAAGGTTTGGTGTAATTTGTGAGGTCGGCCTTTAAGAATTAAACTAATCATTCATAAGAACACAAGAAAGAAGAAAGACATAAGTTTGTCAGAAGGGAGGGAGCCGCTCAGGTGTGGAAGTCCCTGGAATTACCTCCTCCCAGCAACCAAGGGTGCAGGCAAATGCAAATGCAATTGAAGAAAGAAAAGAAGGTCTTCTGGATGCAGCACTCCGATTAAAAGGCCTTTATTCCAAAAAAAAGGGGGTTTCAGGAAACCAAAAACACTCTGCACAACACAACAAACTGATCTAGTTTAGCTGACGCGTTTCACACTATTTAAAGTGCTTATTCATAGCTAGTTATTACACAAATCCTACCCAACATATACCCTAAACAGGGAGAGTCATGTGATCCAACCCCAAGGTGAAAATAATTAGTTAATTGAAAATTAATTAAATTAATTACACATGAAGTGATTCAAGTGAAATGGGTGTGGTTCACTGACCACAATGAGAAAAGAGGATAGAAATGCCTCACCATATGACAATCTATACAGATATGTAAAAAATATATTTTTAAAAAATATAATATATATAAAAAAATATATATAAAAAAATATATAATAAAAATAAGTGATATGGTGTGGAGTGGGAAACAAAAATATATCAATAAGAATAAATGTAGAAATCGAATAAAATGAATAAAAAATTGGGATGAAATACTACCAATTGAAAAAAGAGTATAAATATAAATGTGCATCCAAGACATGTGTGACCATGTGTGTAAATGCAAAAAAGAGAAAAAATATATATGTATGAATATAGATATATATGTGCATATATGTGAAATTTTGGACATGTATAGATGAAAAAATGCAAAGCAACCTTAAAATTGATTAGGTGCACTGTAAAGTGCTTGCATTAATATTACTTAGTCCGTGCTGATATGTGCATGTCTCTTTAAAGATATATTGATTTTTAAATTTTATTATTTTATTATTAATATTGATAATTTATCCCTCAGGGGCCCCACAAGAAAGCCAAACAGAAAAGCGCAATAAGAAAACCCGGAGAGGAGGGAAAAGACACTCGCACACCAAAAAATACCCCATACATCTTGCGGGGGAGAAAGAAATAGATGTCACCAACGTTAGCAACATCTCAAGCAGAATTTTAAGCGATGAAGAAAAATGCATTTTATCTAAGGGACTTAATTTTTGCCCCACCAGGCATTTTGACCTCTTCAATACCTTATTAGACGTTAATAAATTCTCTCGTAGCTTAACGCTCAAGAAACACTATTTTGATTTCCCCATGCAAGCAGAGGACACCTCCTCCGGTGATCAGGATATGGGTGAGTGTCCTTCTCCAGTGTTGTTTTCAGAAGTGTGTGCTCTTCAAGAGCTTATGGATTTGGCCACTGAGTCCAGTCCTTGCCCCGTTGACCCCACCGATGTCCCCAATAGTATTTATTTTAAACTTAGATCGGACTTTTATCCGGTGGGGTCGCGAGGCAAGGATCTTGACCTCTTTCAAAGCATGGTCGAGAAGGATCTTACCCATTTGGCCCGTGATTGCCGAAGGAGGTCTGTTCCCCATAATTTGTCCCCATCAGAACATAAGGCTCTTAAACATCTAGAAATGGACGATAACATTGTCATCCGCAATGCGGACAAGGGTGGGTTGGTGGTGGTCCTCAATTCTGATACCTACAAAGGTGAAGCTTTACGTCAGTTGTCTGACAGCAACACCTATACTCCACTCAAGGGTGATCCCACCATCCCTTTTTCTGCCAAACTTTCCTCCTTGTTGGACACAGCAGTCCATGCGGGAATTTTTTCAGATAAGGAGAAGCTGTTATTTATCCCCATTAATCCCGTAATGCCAGTGTTCCATCACCTGCCAAAGATTCACAAGGGCCTGGACCCACTCGTGGGCAGGCCCATAGTGGCAGGTATTGGATCCCTTAACGAGCGGCTAGGAGAGTGGGTTGACGGCCAACTTCAGCCTTTGGTCGTCAACCTTCCAGGGTATCTATGTGATACCAAACAACTGCTTAATAAACTCTGGGATTTTCAGTGGAAAGCAGAGTACAGGTGGATTACATGTGATGTGACCAGCCTCTACTCAAGCATTCCCCATGACTTGGGGGTTTTGGCTGTGTCCACTTTGCTCAAAGAATCTGGGAAGTATTCGTTAGCGTTACAGGAGTTTATTATTCTGTCATTGGACCATTTACTTACACATAATTTTTTTATGTTTGACGGGGGCTATTATCTCCAAAGGTGCGGGGCCTCCATGGGAGCGAAATTTTTGCCTTCCCTGGCTAATCTCTACATGGGATTTTGGGAGAGGTCTCGCATCTTTGGACATGATAGCCCCCGCCGTTTAGATACTATCTTTTTTTGTAGGTTCATTGACGACCTCCTGTTTGTTTCCTCTAAAGAGGACACGAATTTACAGGATTGGTTGGATCACCTCAATGACAATGTTATGAATCTCCGCTTTACTGGAAAACTTGGCATCACTTCTATAGATTTTTTGGATGTCAAGTTGTCGGCTGTTAATGGTGTAGTAGTTACAGGTCTTTACAGAAAACCCACAGCTGGCAATGCCCTCCTTAGAGCGGATTCAGGTCACCCTAGCCACACCGTTCGTGGGGTTCCGGTAGGACAATTCCTCAGGCTCCGACGCTTGTGCAGCAGACCTGAGGATTTTGTCACCGAAGCCACTAATATGACCCAACGATTCATCAATAGGGGTTATGCTCCCAATTAGGGATGAGCTTCGTGTTCGAGTCGAACATACGTTCGACTCGAACATTGGCTGTTCGATCGTTCGACGAAGATCGAACGATTTGGGCCGTTCGCGCCAAATTCGAGTGACGCGAACGGCCCACAATGCACTACGCCATCGCAGTGTCATCCAGGCGCTGTGATTGGCCAAGCATGCACTGTGACCCCGCATGCTTGGCCAATCACAGCGCCGGCAGCGAGGAGAGCAATGATTGGCCACAGGCAGGATGCCTGTGGCCAATTATTACTGAGGGTGTTTAGTACACGCCCCACACTATAAAAGGCCGCCAGCACGGCGGCCTAGTGTAGTGTGTTCCGGAGCAGGGATAGAGTAGCATAGGCAGGGACAGTGACTGTTATTTCTTTCTTGCTTAACCTGGATTCCTTTAGTTTAGGGAAAGAGAAGGATAGGTAGGGAGAGTGTCAGTGTGTTTTGTGCTTCTGCTATAGTGTGCTTAAAAAAAACATTTATTCTAGGGACAGAAAACTCTAGGTAGGGACAGTGTCAGTTTCTTTCACTCTGCAAGTCCTTGTTTCCAGGGACCTGTAAGGACAGTGAGTTAATTGTCCTTGTGCTATATTGTGCTTAAAAAAAACATTTATTCTAGGGACAGAAAACTCTAGGTAGGGACAGTGTCAGTTTCTTTCACTCTGCAAGTCCTTGTTTCCAGGGACCTGTAAGGACAGTGAGTTAATTGTCCTTGTGCTATATTGTGATTAAAAAAAACATTTATTCTAGGGACAGAAAACTCTAGGTAGGGACAGTGTCAGTTTCTTTCACTCTGCAAGTCCTTGTTTCCAGGGACCTGTAAGGACAGTGAGTTAATTTTCCTTGTGCTATATTGTGATTAAAAAAAACATTTTTTCTAGGGACAGAAAACTGTAGGTAGGGAGAGTGTTTTTTTTCTTTCACTCTGCAAGTCCTTGTTTCCAGGGACCTGTAAGGACAGTGAGTTAATTGTCCTTGTGCTATATTGTGCTTAAAAAAAACATTTATTCTAGGGACAGAAAACTCTAGGTAGGGACAGTGTCAGTTTCTTTCACTCTGCAAGTCCTTGTTTCCAGGGACCTGTAAGGACAGTGAGTTAATTGTCCTTGTGCTATATTGTGATTAAAAAAAACATTTATTCTAGGGACAGAAAACTCTAGGTAGGGACAGTGTCAGTTTCTTTCACTCTGCAAGTCCTTGTTTCCAGGGACCTGTAAGGACAGTGAGTTAATTTTCCTTGTGCTATATTGTGATTAAAAAAAACATTTTTTCTAGGGACAGAAAACTGTAGGTAGGGAGAGTGTTTTTTTTCTTTCACTCTGCAAGTCCTTGTTTCCAGGGACCTGTAAGGACAGTGAGTTAATTGTCCTTGTGCTATATTGTGCTTAAAAAAAACATTTATTCTAGGGACAGAAAACTCTAGGTAGGGACAGTGTCAGTTTCTTTCACTCTGCAAGTCCTTGTTTCCAGGGACCTGTAAGGACAGTGAGTTAATTGTCCTTGTGCTATATTGTGATTAAAAAAAACATTTATTCTAGGGACAGAAAACTCTAGGTAGGGACAGTGTCAGTTTCTTTCACTCTGCAAGTCCTTGTTTCCAGGGACCTGTAAGGACAGTGAGTTAATTTTCCTTGTGCTATATTGTGATTAAAAAAAACATTTTTTCTAGGGACAGAAAACTGTAGGTAGGGAGAGTGTTTTTTTTCTTTCACTCTGCAAGTCCTTGTTTCCAGGGACCTGTAAGGACAGTGAGTTAATTGTCCTTGTGCTATATTGTGCTTAAAAAAAACATTTATTCTAGGGACAGAAAACTCTAGGTAGGGACAGTGTCAGTTTCTTTCACTCTGCAAGTCCTTGTTTCCAGGGACCTGTAAGGACAGTGAGTTAATTTTCCTTGTGCTATATTGTGATTAAAAAAAACATTTATTCTAGGGACAGAAAACTCTAGGTAGGGACAGTGTCAGTTTCTTTCACTCTGCAAGTCCTTGTTTCCAGGGACCTGTAAGGACAGTGAGTTAATTTTCCTTGTGCTATATTGTGATTAAAAAAAACATTTATTCTAGGGACAGAAAACTCTAGGTAGGGACAGTGTCAGTTTCTTTCACTCTGCAAGTCCTTGTTTCCAGGGACCTGTAAGGACAGTGAGTTAATTTTCCTTGTGCTATATTGTGATTAAAAAAAACATTTATTCTAGGGACAGAAAACTCTAGGTAGGGACAGTGTCAGTTTCTTTCACTCTGCAAGTCCTTGTTTCCAGGGACCTGTAAGGACAGTGAGTTAATTTTCCTTGTGCTATATTGTGATTAAAAAAAACATTTTTTCTAGGGACAGAAAACTGTAGGTAGGGAGAGTGTTTTTTTTCTTTCACTCTGCAAGTCCTTGTTTCCAGGGACCTGTAAGGACAGTGAGTTAATTTTCCTTGTGCTATATTGTGATTAAAAAAAACATTTTTTCTAGGGACAGAAAACTCTAGGTAGGGAGAGTGTTTTTTTTCTTTCACTCTGCAAGTCCTTGTTTCCAGGGACCTGTAAGGACAGTGAGTTAATTGTCCTTGTGCTATATTGTGCTTAAAAAAAACATTTTTTCTAGGGACAGAAAACTGTAGGTAGGGAGAGTGTTTTTTTTCTTTCACTCTGCAAGTCCTTGTTTCCAGGGACCTGTAAGGACAGTGAGTTAATTTTACTTGTGCTATATTGTGCTTAAAAAAAACATTTTTTCTAGGGACAGAAAACTGTAGGTAGGGAGAGTGTTTTTTTTCTTTCACTCTGCAAGTCCTTGTTTCCAGGGACCTGTAAGGACAGTGAGTTAATTGTCCTTGTGCTATATTGTGCTTAAAAAAAACATTTATTCTAGGGACAGAAAACTCTAGGTAGGGACAGTGTCAGTTTCTTTCACTCTGCAAGTCCTTGTTTCCAGGGACCTGTAAGGACAGTGAGTTAATTTTCCTTGTGCTATATTGTGATTAAAAAAAACATTTTTTCTAGGGACAGAAAACTGTAGGTAGGGAGAGTGTTTTTTTTCTTTCACTCTGCAAGTCCTTGTTTCCAGGGACCTGTAAGGACAGTGAGTTAATTTTCCTTGTGCTATATTGTGATTAAAAAAAACATTTTTTCTAGGGACAGAAAACTGTAGGTAGGGAGAGTGTTTTTTTTCTTTCACTCTGCAAGTCCTTGTTTCCAGGGACCTGTAAGGACAGTGAGTTAATTGTCCTTGTGCTATATTGTGCTTAAAAAAAACATTTTTTCTAGGGACAGAAAACTGTAGGTAGGGAGAGTGTTTTTTTTTTTTCACTCTGCAAGTCCTTGTTTCCAGGGACCTGTAAGGACAGTGAGTTAATTGTCCTTGTGCTATATTGTGCTTAAAAAAAACATTTATTCTAGGGACAGAAAACTCTAGGTAGGGACAGTGTCAGTTTCTTTCACTCTGCAAGTCCTTGTTTCCAGGGACCTGGAGAGACATTGAGTGAATTGTCCTTGTGCTATATTGTGATTAAAAAAAACATTTATTCTAGGGACAGAAAACTCTAGGTAGGGACAGTGTCAGTTTCTTTCACTGTGAAAGTCCTTGTTTCAAGGGACAGAGAAGGACACCTGAAGGTAGCCCTTATTGCTTTTTTCCCATCTCCCTGCAGGCCATCTATTAGAATGTCTGGAAGGCAAACAAGGAGAGGCAGACAGTCAGGAGGCAATAAAAGAGGGCAAGCAGGCTCTGTGTCTGGGGGCAACAGTGCTGGTCGTGGACGCGGTGCATTGTCATCAGCACATGGCCATGGGACACGCTTGTCCTTCTTTTCGGCAGCTGGACATGTTGAGCCACATCATGCCGAAGACTTGGTAGAGTGGATGACCAAGCCCTCCTCCTCCTCCTCATCCTCTCTCACCCAGGCTCAGGGTACTGGAAAAGCAGCTGCCAAAGCGTCGTCTTCCCTGGTATCAATGTCAGACAAATCATCAGTCACTCCTTCCCTAGACCCACCATGTCCTCCTCCTGAGGAGTCCCCCGAACTGTTTCAGCACAGTGTTGGGTACATGCTCCAGGAGGATGCCCAGCGTTTCGAAGGGTCTGATGATGAAACCCAGCTAGAGGAAGGCAGTAGCGTGAGAGCAGACAGAGGGGATGCTCAAGAAGGACACCAATCTGGCAGTCATGTTCCAGCAGCTGCAGCATACTGCCAGATTGGCTCCAGTGATGAGGAGGGAGGGGATGATGAGGTCAATGACTCCACGTGGGTGCCTAATAGGAGAGAGGAGGAGGAGGAGGATGAGGAGGAGGCACATCTCCAACGAGGCAGGATGCCCTTTGGTGGCCAGCGTAAGGGCAGTACACCGACGGAATCACACCGCAGAGCTCCGCCTGTGCAGGGCGCTGCCTCTGCCCGTCATTCAAAAAGTTCTTTGGTGTGGGCCTTTTTTGAGGCTAGTGCATCAGATCGCACAGCTGCTGTTTGCAACATATGTCTCAAGCGTATATCGCGTGGCCAAAACATCAGCCGCTTGGGTACCACATGCCTGACCAGACATATGTTGACCTGCCATGCAGCTCGTTGGCAAGCCTACCTCAAAGACCCACACCAAAGAACAAAGCGGACCTCTCCTTGCACCGCATCAGCTGGGATCTCCAACCCCACTATAACTTCAGTCCTCTCTGAAACATGCACTGAGAGGAATGAAGGTGTAGAATTAGGTGTGTCACAGCCAAGTACTTGCGCCCACTCTGCTAGCAGTACACCGACGTCCGATTCTAGCAGGCAAATTTCCCTGCCCCAGCTGCTGGACCGTCGAAAGAAGTTCACTCCCAGCCATCCACATGCCCAGCGGTTGAATGCTAGCTTGGCTAAATTGCTAGCGCTTCAACTGCTGCCTTTTCAGTTGGTAGACTCGGCCCCCTTCCGTGAGTTTGTGCAATGTGCGGTTCCTCAGTGGCAGGTTCCCAAACGCCACTTTTTCTCACGGAAGGCTATTCCGGCTCTCTACCGGCATGTGGAAGGCAATGTCTTGGCCTCGCTGGACAGGGCGGTCAGCGGTAAGGTGCATATTACCGCTGACTCATGGTCCAGCAGGCATGGACAGGGACGTTACCTTTCTTTCACGGCCCATTGGGTCACTCTTTTGGCAGCTGGGAAGGATTCAGGACAAGGTGCAGTAGTGTTGGAGGTTGTCCCACCGCCACGCCTCCAAAATGCTACTACTGGTTGTGACACACCTCTCTCCTCCACCCCCTCCTCTTCTTCTTCCTCCATGGCCTCTTCCTGTGGTTTGTCCTATGAACCAGCGGTGCTCCGTAGCCGTTCACGGGGCTACGCAAGTACGCAGGCAAAAAGATGCCATGCCGTGCTTGCGCTGGTGTGTTTGGGGGACAGAAGCCACACTGGGGCAGAGGTCCTGTCTGCTCTGCAGGGCCAGGCCGAGAGGTGGTTGACGCCACGCCAGCTTAAGCCAGGAATGGTGGTTTGCGACAATGGCACCAACCTCCTCTCCGCCCTCCGACAGGGACAACTGACCCATGTGCCCTGTGTGGCTCACGTCCTTAACCTGGTGGTGCAGCGCTTCTTGGGCAGGTACCCGGGCTTACAGGATGTCCTGAGGCAGGCCAGGAAAGTCTGTGTGCATTTCCGCAGATCTTATAATGCCAGTGCTCGCCTGGCTGAGCTGCAAAAGGAGTTGAACCTGCCCAAGAACCGCCTTATATGTGACATGCCCACCAGGTGGAACTCAACGTTGGCCATGCTGCAGCGGCTGCACACGCAGCAGAGGGCCATCAATGAGTACCTGTGCGACTACGGCACCAGGACAGGGTCAGGGGAGCTTGGTTTTTTTTCTCCACGCCAGTGGGGCATGATCAGGGATGCATGCACTGTCCTGGCACCATTTGAGGAGGCCACGAGGATGGTGAGCAGTGACAGTGCATGCATCAGTGACACTGTACCTCTTGTCCACCTGTTGGAGCACACGCTGCGTGGAATAATGGACAGGGCACTTGAGGCAGAACAGAGGCAGGAAGAGGAGGACTTCCTTGCCTCTCAAGGCCCCCTTTACCCAGACAGTGTTCCTTCTGTCCCACCCATCGCACAGGAAGAGGAGGAGGAGGAGGAGGAGGAGGAGGAGGAGGAGGAGGAGGATTGTGTCAGCATGGAGGTGGAGGCTGGCACTCAGCATCATCAGCAGCAGTCTTTTAGGGATGATTTACAGTCCCAAGAAACCAGTGGACTTGTACGTGGCTGGGAGGAGGTGGCTGCGGATCATGTCGTCCTTAGTGACCCAGAGGACTCCGGAGCGAATGCCTCAGCAAACCTACGCTGCATGGCCTCCCTGATCCTGCAAAGTCTGCGGAAGGATCCTCGTATTCTTCGGATCAAGGAGAGGGACCATTACTGGCTGGCCACTCTCCTTGATCCACGGTACAAGGGTAAGGTTGCGGACCTTATGTTACCGTCGCAGAGGGAGCAGAGGATGAGACAACTCCGGGAGGCCTTGCAGAAAGGTCTGTGCAACGCGTTCCCAGAGACTGGGAGGTTGCAAACTCCTGGTCCTGGACAACGAGTTGCTGAGGCTTCGGCCAGTCAAAGAAGGAGCGGTGGGGAAGGTGGCCGTCTGACCGATGCGTTCAGACAATTCTTTAGTCCGCAGCCCCAAAGTATGATCGGTTCCAGCAACCATCGCCAGCGTCTGATAAACATGGTGCAGGAATATCTAGGGGCAAGGTCAGACTTGGACACCTTCCCCACCGAAAATCCTCTGGCTTACTGGGTCTTGAGGATGGATCACTGGCCAGAGCTTGCACAGTATGCAATTGAGCTACTGGCCTGTCCTGCATCCAGCGTTCTTTCGGAACGCACATTCAGTGCTGCTGGAGGATTTGTCACGGATCACAGGGTGCGCCTGTCCACCGACTCGGTTGATCGACTGACTTTCATCAAGATGAACCAGTCTTGGATCACCACCAGCTACCACACACCTGATGCTGATATAACAGACTAATTGATTTTAAAATGTCACATCCCTTCAAGACTGATGCTGATGCTGAGTGCCTGTGCTGTTATGTTGACTGGCTATCCTCCTCCTCCGAGTCCTCAATGATACGATTGATGATGATAGCTTGGAAGATCATTTTTGTTTATGGGTGCCGCCACCAGTGCCTAACGCCCAATTTTTCAGCCCCTGTTTAACAGGGGCGTGTAATTACAATTTTTGAAGCAATACTTTGCAACAGGGCTCATTGCTGTGCTCCAAGTACAGTATCTGTGAGGAGTTGCAGTGTTGTGCCACCAGTGCCTAAGGCCCAATTTTTCAGCCCCTGTTTAACAGGGGCGTGTCATTACAATTTTTGAAGCAATACTTTGCAACAGGGCTCATTGCTGTGCTCCAAGTACAGTATCTGTGAAGGGTTGCAGTGTTGTGCCACCAGTGCCTAAGGCCCAATTTTTCAGCCCCTGTTCAACAGGGGCATGTAATTACAATTCTTGATCTAATAATTCACAGCAGGGCCCATTGCTGCACCCACCAAGAGTAACTGTCAGGGCTTACAGTGTTGTGGCACCAGCACCACCATCAAAGGCCCAATTTTTACTACCACTGTTCAACAATTATATGTAATTAAAATTCCTGATATAATAGTTGACAGCAGGGCGTTCCAGCACCAACCAAGAGTAACTGTGAGTGCTTACAGTGTTGTGCCAACACCAACAACTAAGGGGCCTATTTCTGCAGAGTATATACGGCAGGTCCCTACTTTCAAACATCCAACTTACAAACGACTCCTACTTGCAAACGCAAGAAGACAACAGGAAGTGAGAGGAAATCTACCACTAGGAAGGAAAATTCTCTCCTGTAAGAATAAATATGGGAGAAAGGTGTCTCCTCTGTACTGATGCTTTATCAGCAATCCTTGTTTCAAGAAAAACACCACATTTCAAAAACAGTTGTCATTAGGACGGAAAGTGAGGTGAAATGTTCTGAACAGGGGCACAGACAGCAAAACAAATGTTACAGGGGTGATAACCCTTACCTATGTTTTCCAAAAAGTTTAAAAATAGATTTTTGGTCTGGAGCTACACTTCAACAATGTACCTGTTCAAAATTACAAACAGATTCTACATAAGAACAAACCTACAGTCCCTGTCTTGTATGCACCGCCTGTATACGGCTGTTCAGAGTATATAGGGCCTTTTTTATTTTATGTGCGGGGTTCCCCTTAATATCCATACAAGACCCAAAGGGGCTGGTAATGGGCTGGGGTAGGGGGGGGGTCATGGGGTAGCTATGCCATTTTTCTTAAAGATTTTCATCCATATTACCGGGACCAGACATTACATTAAAGCCGCAAGCAGTTTTAAATGGCTTTTTTTTCCTTTAGAAGTGTCATTTTGTGCAGGGACAGTTCTAAACACGGGAAACACGTGGCACTTCACAGGCATACTTTAGACACCCCCCAGGTACGATATTTAAAGGAATATTTGACTTTTTTTTTTTCACTTTATGCATCATTAAAATGACTGCTCCCGGAAAACGACCGTTTTTAAAACTTATTTTTGCATTGATACATGTCCCCTGGTGCAGAACCCGGGTTCCCAAACCCTTTTTAGGACAATAACATGCATAATAGTTTTTATAATTAGCACTTTAGAATTCGAACGTTCGCATCCATTGTATTTAATAGGGTTCTAATGTTCGTTCGAACTTTCGGTCCGTTTGCGGGTTCTGGTGCGAACCGAACCCGGGGGTGTTCGGCTCATCACTACTCCCAATATAATAAATAGAGCCTTACTAACTGTGAGTGTTATCCCAAGAGATACTTTACTTCAGAACTGTTCGAATAAGCGTAAAAACAAAGCGACACTGTCGTTTAGTGGTGTACCGGTGTTTTCTACACCTTACAGTTTTGAATTTGGTAAAATAAAATCCATTATTGAGAAATATCTTCCCATTCTACTGAATGACCCTGCCTATCATGAAATACTTTCCAGGGGAGTTAAATCAGTGTCCCGCAGAGCCCCCACTTTGGGCAGTCGCCTCTCACCTAGTCTTTTTTCAAGTGCATCCTCAGCATCAAACTGGTTGCATTTCCAGGGTACTTTTAGATGTGGAATGCCTCACTGCAATTACTGTAGACATATAAAAACAGGGGACACAGTTCAGTCCAGTACCAATCACAATTCTTACGATATCAAGCAGTTCATTAATTGCAATACCAAGTTTCTGGTGTATGTGATTAAATGTGAACTATGCGATATCCAATATGTCGGAAGAACGACTAGGAGACTCAAAGACAGACTGTATGATCACCTGTATGATATACAGAAAGATAGAAACACGAATGTTGCTAGGCATTGGGTATCAGTACATCAGAAAAATGTTTCATGCCTCTCCATACAAGGTATAGAAAAGATCGTTTCACCTTTAAGAGGGGGAGACAAATTCAGGACACTGTGCAGGCGTGAAGTCTATTGGATTTTTTCATTGCACACCAGGATACCGGCAGGCCTTAACTTTGAATGGGATGTATCCCATTATTATGATTAGTCCTCGCTTCCTGCACAGTGTCCTTTCTAGTTTTCTGTGTCTGGCATTTTTTCTGATGTTTCCAACATTGGTTACCCATGCGTGTCCATTTAGGTTCGGATCGCCTTTTTGTCCTTCCTTACTACATGCTCATGGGTACACACATGTTTATACCCCGTTTATTGTCAGAAGTTTTTATTTTATCTTGTTTCATATAGTTACCATGATATTGACTGCTTGTTGCATGTTCAAATTTTTATGGTTTCTATATTATTGTTCATATAATATATGGAACATGATAGTTCTACTATTTTATTGGGGCCATTTTCTTCTCTTTTTCTTCCCCCAATTCTTTTAGTCTTGAACCATTATTCACCTGGCTTGGAAGAAATTGCATGTTTTGGTCTCTCTTTTTTTTGCACTAATTATCCATTAGTGGTAGATCGTCTTGATCAGATTGTTTTATTGTATATGTGTCACACATTAATTTGCGTGTTTTATAGTCTCTTCATTCTTTTTATTCAATTTATGTTGGTTTTGGTTATGTCATTTTTGACAGCATGCACTGTCTTGGGCATATACAGAGTTCATTTTGTATATGGAAATGACATATAGATTTCCATCTCGGAAACCAATGCACACACAAGCTTTATGGCCCATGTTTCATCTGTATGTATATTGTGCTGTAGATGTAATATTGCATTGACATTCATTTAGTGTATAAGTTTATGTGGGCACCATGGTATGTTCACATTAAGTCAGGATCCAACCCCAAGGGTGACTTTTTCACATAAACATTCACTTTAAAGTGTATTGTTCACGTAGAATACCTTTCAGATGTTTTGATTGGATGGATTGTTTTCCATCGAGACGTCTGTGGTTGGTTGTATTGGACGGAATGGTTTCCAATCGAGACGTCTATGGTTGGACGCCTACCTCGATCAATGCTCACATTTTTGGAGCCACCATGTGCACACATACACAATATACCTTCAGGAATGACTTCCATCCCAACAGACATATAGACTCAAATATTTGTTAAAGAGACATATACCCATATATCAATACAAATCTGTACAGACATTAGTTTAAACAGAACATTTGTTCTTTTTTTCACATTAAATTCACTGTATAAATTATCAATATTAATAATAAAATAATAAAATTTAAAAATCAATATATCTTTAAAGAGACATGCACATATCAACACGGACTAAGTAATATTAATGCAAGCACTTTACAGTGCACCTAATCAATTTTAAGGTTGCTTTGCATTTTTTCATCTATACATGTCCAAAATTTCACATATATGCACATATATATCTATATTCATACATATATATTTTTTCTCTTTTTTGCATTTACACACATGGTCACACATGTCTTGGATGCACATTTATATTTATACTCTTTTTTCAATTGGTAGTATTTCATCCCAATTTTTTATTCATTTTATTTGATTTCTACATTTATTCTTATTGATATATTTTTGTTTCCCACTCCACACCATATCACTTATTTTTATTATATATTTTTTTTAGATATATTTTTTTATATATATTATATTTTTTAAAAATATATTTTTTACATATCTGTATAGATTGTCATATGGTGAGGCATTTCTATCCTCTTTTCTCATTGTGGTCAGTGAACCACACCCATTTCACTTGAATCACTTCATGTGTAATTAATTTAATTAATTTTCAATTAACTAATTATTTTCACCTTGGGGTTGGATCACATGACTCTCCCTGTTTAGGGTATATCTTGGGTAGGATTTGTGTAATAACTAGCTATGAATAAGCACTTTAAATAGTGTGAAACGCGTCAGCTAAACTAGATCAGTTTGTTGTGTTGTGCAGAGTGTTTTTGGTTTCCTGAAACCCCCTTTTTTTGGAATAAAGGCCTTTTAATCGGAGTGTTGCGTCCAGAAGACCTTCTTTTCTTTCTTCAATAAGTTTGTCAGAACTCGTGATAAAGATCTGCAGCAAAAATGACATTTTAAACACCGTTCTAAAGCAAAAAAACATGTGCTGCATTAAACGAGGCAATAACTTGCAGAATGACGAATGTGCTCTCTCCATTAGGAACGCTAGTTTTACCAGAACGAGCGCTCCCGTCTCTTAATTCAGTCTGAGCATGCGTGGGTTTTTTAACCGATGGACTTGCCCATAGACCAGGGATATGCAATTAGCGGACCTCCAGCTGTTGCCAAACTACAAGTCCCATCATGCCTCTGCCTCTGGGTGTCATGCTTGATGCTGTCAGAGTCTCGCTATGCCTCATGGGACTTGTAGTTTGGCAACAGCTGGAGGTCCGCTAATTGCATATCACTGCCATAGACGATCGAAAATTACCATCGGTTTTTGATCCTTCGGAAAATTTTAAAACAAGTTCTATTTTTTAAAACCGATGGGAAAAAGACCGATGGGTACCATACACAATCGGTTGGTCTGATGAAAACCATCCATCGGACGGTTTTCATCAGTCAAACCGATCGTGTGTACAGGGCTTCAGGCTTCATGTACACGGGACGTTTTTACAACCTCTCCTGAACGATTTAACTTGGGCAGATAGTGACCCACGTTTAAAACGTCCATTTTGCCGCGTTTACATGTGGCCTTTTGCCGCATTTGCGTTTAGAAGCATTTTAATATATATATATATATATATATATATATATATATATATATATATATTTTTTTTTTTAAATGCCCAAAAACGAAACGCTGCTAAACGCAGGTTACCGCGCTTAGCCACGTTTAGAAGCGTTTGGCGTCTGAAACGTCGGAAACTTTGGCGTCTGAACTCATATTTTTGCCTTCCAAAAAAGGCCTATAAACGCAACTGCCTAAAAACAACAGTAAACGAACCTGTGTACATGTACACATAAGATAAAATTTAATGAGTTCAGGGGCAGTTGAAAAAAGTGTCCAACTGCCTCTGAACATCCGTTTAGCAGCAGCAGTGTACATGGGGCCTTATAATAAAGTTGGCAGTGTCTCCACCCAGTAGAGGGCCCCTGTGAACAGAGGGGATTCCCTTCCTGGGAAATTAATCAGTAATATAAACAAAGTAATTGAGAGCAGAAGAACTATTGCCACCAGCATATAACATTAAGGAGAAGCCTCGAGGAGACGCCGCGCTCCTACTCCAATACCAAACGCGCAATCTTTGAACAGCAACTCTGTAAGTGCAATACTTTGTGACAATTAAAATATTAGTTTACAGTATTACACTATGGCTCCTTTTCTGTTTGTATCTCCATGAGACACCAGACACCATACCCTGCTATTTCCATCATCCACAGTGGGTCCAGAGCGAGACCTTAAATCCCTGTGCGTGAAGAGACCGCCGTAATAGTGGTCACATAGTTGGGGTAAGGAGATTACTATACCATTTGGATGTCTTTCTGGTGGATGAAGACTTTTCTATCTCAAGTTTTTTCTTCCTATACCATTATGGACACACTCTATAAGGACTGATTTTACTTGAATTACAACATCCCTACTCGTGATTCCCCCTTCACCAACCTTTGTAGTGGGACTTTATTCACACAATTGTTCACAGTTTTTCATTTGTTTTTTTCACAACTATTGTCAATTCACTTATATCTTTTTATCATAATTTTTACATGTTAGTTGCAATTATTGTGTATGGTTCATGACCCTACATATATTTATGCTTCTTGATTGTTAATCACTTTTTATCACACTCACATTTATCATGTTTTTTTTATTAAAGCGGAGGTCCACCCTGAAAAAATCTTTACACTAAAAATCCTAAAAAAAATAAAAAAAAATATTAATATAATTTTTTTTTATACTCACCCTAAATGCCTGTTGCTATGCAGAAGTCCCCTAATCTGCCTCTAATGTTCCTCTTCTCCATCCGCGGTGGGTCTCCTTCCGCTTCTTCTTGTGAATGGGCTGCGCTGCCTTCTGGGAACTGTGTGTATCAGTAGGAAACTGTGTGCGCAGTAGGAAACGGCTTCACTGCCTGTTTCCCTTACTGAGGATGGAGGAGCCGGGACCTGCCAGCAGCGATCGATCGCCGTGGCAGGACCGACATCACGGGCGAGTAGGACAGGTAAGTGTCCTTATTAAAAGTCAGCAACTACACTGTTAGTAGCTGCTGCCTTTTTTTTTTTTTTTTGTAGCTGCACCTCCGCTTTAAGGTTACACACATGATTATATCAATCTTTACTTTCTAGCGCCGTACTATTTATTATTATATAACATTAACCATAAGTAGATAAATGCACACCAGTATAGAAATAATACAAGCTTTATATAAGAAGAGATTCATACAGTGCATGCATCCAATGTACAAACAGGTATTTTTAGCAAAGGGTTGATAGAATTGTGAATATATAGTTATTAATAGAGTGTTTTCTCCAGATAAAAATTGCAGCAAAGTCAAATTGCAAGGGTCCTTCAAGATGATGCAGCATCTGTCTTTGTGTCGGAGACCTGAAGAAAAGAAAAATGGTCACTTGGGGATCCTCCAACTGTTGTTTAACCAGCCCGGTACGGAGCTTCTCACCGGCAAGAACTGTGGTGTGGCACTGGAACTCAGTCAACCTATCTACTCTCTGTTTTAGTTTCTCCCTAGTAGTTTCAAATCTGCAAACAGACGTCATACTACCAAAAGTAGCCATCAAATGCCTAACCTGGCTCTAGCCAATGCAGTTTATTGAGTCCTAAGCTAAAACTAGCTAAAGAATCCCAGAAGAAGAAAGGACTAGATTAAAGGATCACTAAAGAAAATAAAAACAAAACAAAAAAACAACAAACATGTTATACTTACCTCCGCTGTGCAGCTCGTTTTGCACAGAGTGGCCCCGATCCACGTCTTCTGGGGTCCCTCGACGGCTGTCTCGGCTCCACCCCGCAATCACTCACCAACTATATGCGAGCGAGCGAGCATGGTGGTGAGTGATTGCGGGCACGCTCCAGTGATACAGCCAGCGGCTATTGCCGCTCACTGTATCACTCGGCCCCGCCCCCAGCGCTGCGTCATTGGATGTGATTGACAGCAGCGCGAGCCAATGGCTGCGCAGCTTTCAATCCATCCACTGTAACCAATCAACGGCCAGGCTGAGCGGCGAAAAGGATGTCGGGGGAGAGCGCGGGTCTTTCGAGGGGTCAGGTAAGCTAAACGGGGGGCCAGGGGGAGCCGGTATTGTCGGATGTTTTTTCACCTTAATGCATAGAATGCATTAAGGTGAAAAAACTTTTACCTTTACAACCTCTTTAAAGCGGTTGTAAAGTCATTATTTTTACTTGTACCTACAGGTAAGCCTATACTAAGGCTTACCTGTAGGTAAAAGAAATATCTCCTAAACCTTTACGGTTTAGGAGATATTCCCCTCGCAATGTGCCGCTGACAGCAGCGGCGCATGCGCACAGGGGATTCTCGGGCTGGAGGTTCGGCAGACGCCGAGCCTTGCCGGAACGAAGTCTCCCGTGCGCATGCGCGGGAGTGAGACATCGCGGCTCCAGCCACTCACAGCGCTGGAGCCGCGATACCCGGAAGACACGCTGAGGCAACATGTCATCTCCCTCGGCGTGGACCAGGTGAGTTACCGATGCCTCGTTCTAAGGTAAGTATTTCATAATAAGCTTGTATGCTGTGCATACAAGCTTATTATGCCTTTTCCTTTACAGGTGTAAAAAAAAAAAAAAAATAAGCGGCTTTACAACCGCTTTAACTAGAATAACATGGAGCTGAATATAGACTATATTGAAATTAACAGGTTTCCCTACTAATTTATTGGAAGGTGACTGCTACACACATACAGTAGCACAGACCTAGCTATCTGGCACTGTGCATGTGACATAATAACAATAGGACAGAGAAATACGTCTGTCACTAGTGTAGCGCCACCCCCGAAGGAGCTGCTTGAGAATGTTAGGTTCTAAGTAAGCTCTGCCCCTCGAATCCAAGAACAGTCTCAGCCCCTCTGGCACACCTGGCAAATAAATGTTATCGTAAACGCAACAGTAGATGGACACAAGCTGTAGAAAACCAGAAAGTATTTTTACTGGAAAGACCGTCTCAAAGGAAAACAGACTGTAATAATTCAACCAAGTAGTTAAATATAGCAACTCTGGTATTGGGCAGTATAACACTAAGGGGTTGATTTACTAAAGACATATACAGTACACTGTGGGATTGATGTACTAAAGGCCAATAGACTGTGCACCTTGCAAAGTGCAATTGCACTCTGCAAGAGCAGTTTCTCCAGAGCTTAGTAAATGAGCAGAAGCTCGGTTGACTTCCATCATCCAATTATGTGCAAGCAAAAATGCATTTTTTTTATTTTGTTTGCACGTGATTGGGCACTCTTTGCGACGTGAAGCTTTACCTAATTTACTAAGCTCTGGAGCAACTGCACTTGCAGAGTGCAACTGTACTTTGCAAAATGCACTGTCCATTTGCCTTTAGTAAATCAACCTCTAAGTCACATGCAAAATATAAACAGCACAATCTCAAACAAATGAACTGACTCAAATGTGACCTATGTGCTCAGGCATTAAGGAAAATCGGAATGACTTGTTGCAGGTCAGTCTATTTCCCTAAAACCCTGAAATCACAGGCCCTGACTGCATACGTGTGATACAGTATGCAACAATGAGCAATATCAACTCTGTGATGAAAGTTAGAGTTTCTCCTTAGGCCCATTTCACACCTGTGCGACTTTCCCTGCTACTTTGCACATCAGAGTCGCATGACAAGTCATACCCCATGATTCCCAATGATAACCATTCATATCTGTGCAACTTCAAGTCGCACCGACTTCAAAGTAGTCCCTGTACTACTTTGGTCCGACTTTGATGCGAGTTGAGGTCCATAGACCTCAAGTTAACACAGGTATTCCCTGAAATCGCACAAAATCGCATCACAATCTTGCCAAAATCACGTTGAAATTGTGGCCGCATAATAATGGACAAATCGCACAACTTTCAAGTCGCAGCAGTGTGAAAGAGGCCTTAACGAGTATAAGTGTTTATCCCTAAGTCACTGCAGACCCGAATAGGCACCGAAAGTTCTTGTTCCTTGTAATAGGTGTAGCGGGTGTTTGAATTTATGTGAGGACTCTGGTGGTGTGGGGTTCCTTGGGGCCTACAGATGGCGTTGTTGACTTGGGCCGGAGCTGAACTCGCACCAAAACTGTGCCTTTTTGTCCTCCCCTGGAGCTGGTACAGCGGGGCGGGGAACTCGCTGTGACGCAAAGGGAGAGGTCATAAAAGGGGCGGACGCCCTGATTTTGGGGCAGAGAGTTGGAGGACGCGGCCGTACCCAGGCACCTTCAGCTTGGGTGCTGGCGTTCCGGTGTTTCAGGCCTAGGCACCCTTGGCCTAGCTGGAGCAGGGATGGAGTCCATCTCAGGCACCTTTAGCCTGGGGTGAGGTACTATGGCGGATGCCTGGGGCTCAGTACCTTCGACTGAGTTCCGCGAGGGTGGAGGAATCCGAGGGGGCCCTAACTCCTTGGGTGCCCGTGTCTGAGTTCGTGAGGACTGGTGCGCAGTAACTTCTCTGAAGAGACGGAGAGGCCTCCACTTCTCCCTTGGACGGATTTCTTCCTCTGACAGGGGCAAAGTGTGTGAAGGTAATTCACGTTCTATATTACCTAGTCAGTGGCAGTGACTATTTACCACTGGTGACAGCACAGTGGGCAGCAGCAAGAAGGGAAAGGATTGTGCCTCGATCTGTCCCCATTTTCCAAAGGAGAAGGATTGTTTTATTGCTTGGCAAGAAGAAAAAAACTGAGTTGTACCTATTCACTGGGTGTGGAACTTGGGTTACTAAAGCAAATGAGTCAGGGACGAAGGACTTGACCTGACTCTAGGACACCTACACAAAAGCCCAATCTTCTGGCCTTCACCTCCCAGTTACGGAGGACATGGGCCGTGGTGTGTTTTATCTCTCTCTCCCAGGTACCCCTAGACAACAGCCATATAACCGATAGAGCAAGGGAGAGAGGTGAGGCCGCTACACGTGGGGGCATCGTATCCGGGATATGTGTATGGTGTCTGAAATTGAACTTTGCTGCCCGGAGGAGTTCCGAGTAGGTCGGCCATATTGGCCAACGCGCCACGAGGCAACCCATAACCGTGTAGTTCGTGGGTGGGGCAAGGGAAAAGCCCGCGAACAAGTGAGAAGCCCGCGAACAAGTGCAGAAAGTGGGAGGAGTCTGGCCACGTGGAGGTACGCACATGGAGATTCCGGCGCAGGTGGGTCAGTGCGCAATGGAGCAGCAAAGAGAGAGGATGGCTTCAAGTGCTCCGTGGAATTCTGTTCCTTCCTTCGCGGATATGTCTTCTCTGGCTGCTCCGATTATGGAGACGGGGATAAGACTAAGGCCCCGGGGGCGATTGTCTCTCTTTACCTGTAGAGACATCAAAGCCCTCGGTGTGATCTGTCCCGGCTGTTCGGGACTGGTGGTCCAGCTGAAGCCGTTCGGGCGCTGTGAGGTCTGCAAAGAATTTCTCTTCGAGGTGGAACCATCCACAGAAAATCCTCGGGCTTTCCACCTCAACTACCTCACAGGGACTGCCACTCCGGAGGGAGAGATCGATGCTGGTGCGTTCCCCATGCGCACTGATCCGGGCGAAGGGACTGCCCAAGCGGAAGTGAAAAGAGAGAAATCCGAGGATGCTGCCTCGGTCATCAGCAGCTCCCTGCTCCGGCCGCCGAAGAGAAAAGTCGGCCTAGTGATGGCCTTGTGTGGCCGTGGAAGAGCTTCGCCCCACTGCTTGCCTGACCTGGATGGATTCGGTAGACAACGTCCTGGACATCCCTGCTCGTTTAAAGTTCCAGGTGAGCCAGGGGTTGGGACTGTCTGTGTGGTAGAAAGTGGCGGTAGCCCACAGTCGGTAGAGGCCGTCAAGGGGGATAGTTCCGTGACTGGGAATTATCTGCCCGCTGAGTGCTACGACACCTCTGACCTGGATTCATTATCTGACAATGGCGATGATGGGGAGATAGACGAAATCTTCCAACAGAAGGGATGGGACAAAATGAAGCTACCCTCAGCCCGTGTCACAAGGTATCTGCCCATGTCTACTGGAGATAGTACACCCCGGGTAGAGGCCCCGGCGCCAAGGGAAGAAGTTGGTCCTCTGTCTGAAGTTCCCCTTTTGGATTCAACATCCATTTCACCTGCTCTTGTTGCGGGAGTGCAACGTCAATCACCGCGGGCTCCTAGGCCCAGGTCTACCGAGGTGGTGAACGCACCTCGCCACCCAAGAGCGATTGTTCCACCTGGAGGAGACCGAGCTACTATGCCACCTTTGTCAAGGCTGCAGCGTCTCTTTGGCCAGAAGGTTGCTCAGGAATATGGGTGGGAATACCCGTATCTGCCTCGGGAACTGCTCTATGAGGTGGAGGTCTTTCGGCAAAGATGGTATGATACCTTTGTATGGGACAAACTGAAAGTACAGCAAGCACGGCGGTACCTTTCCTGTTCACCAACAGTCACCAAGAAGTTTCAGGACTGTAAAGCTAAATGGATGCTGGGAAGACACATTCATGCGGACAAAGTGGTGATCTGCCGCAAAGAAGGAAAAAGTATTGAGTACCATGTGGAGGCTTTTGATGATCGTTTGAAGCCTGTATCACTGCCTCATCCAAGGTTTTACCTGTAAGGAAAAAAGACTCCCGTGTGCTTTTCTTTTCTATTCCTGGCTGAACTTTCCGGAGTGCCTTCTCTTGAACACAGGGACTGTGCCCTAGTTTTTTTTTGTATTTGGGCAGTTCTACTCGTTGGAGATATGGGAGCTGTTTTTGTTTGTTCTCCCTTCTTCTCCTGGCACTCAAAAGAAATCAGTGACTTTGGGTTTTAGATAGTGTAGGGTCACAGAGAACATGATCAAGAGGAAAGTTCATCTGGAAGTGATGAGTGTCTTGACTGCAGCACTGTCACCAGGTGGCAGTGTTGCGCAACGATTGTTTTTTTTTGACATTATGCAGCACTTATTGGAGTGAGTGGGTTTCTTCTAGGATGGACCCATTCATTCCAAGCAAACACACATGTTGGTAGGATGTATGTTTCTTTTCTTTCCCTCTGCAGGAGACTCGTCTGTCAAGACTACTGAGAATGGGTGGTTCTTAGATAGCCAGAGGGAGTGAGGAATGTAAATGTGTGAGATATTTAAAGTGTTTTATTGGAAAGTTTTATAGTTATATTGTTTTAAGTTTTCCCTTTTCCCATTCAGGTCTTGGCACAATTCAGGGCTAAATTGTGTAGTTTGGTTTCTGGGCTGAACTTATGTCATCACCCTTGTGGGATGTGAGTTTGTACCAGACACTGGGGACCAGTGTCAAATCACCAGGGGGAGAGTGTAGCGGGTGTTTGAATTTATGTGAGGACTCTGGTGGTGTGGGGTTCCTTGGGGCCTACAGGTGGCGTTGTTGCCTTGGGCCGGAGCTGAACTCGCACCGCAAACTGTGCCTTTTTGTCCTCCCCTTGAGCTGGTACAGCGGGGCGGGGAACCCGCTGTGACGCAAAGGGAGAGGTCATAAAAGGGGCGGACGCCCTGATTTTGGGGCAGAGAGTTGGAGGACGCGGCCGCACCCAGGCACCTTCAGCTTGGGTGCTGGCGTTCCGGTGTTTCAGGCCTAGGCACCCTTGGCCTAGCTGGAGCAGGGATGGAGTCCATCTCAGGCACCTTTAGCCTGGGGTGAGGTACTATGGCGGATGCCTGGGGCTCAGTACCTTCGACTGAGTTCCACAAGCGTGGAGGAATCCGAGGGGGCCCTAACTCCTTGGGTGCCCGTGTCTGAGTTTGTGAGGACTGGTGCGCAGTAACTTCTCTGAAGAGCCCGGCGCAGCATTGCTGGTGACGGAGAGGCCTCCACTTCTCCCTTGGACGGATTTCTTCCTCTGACAGGGGCAAAGTGTGTGAAGGTAATTCACGTTCTATATTACCTAGTCAGTGGCAGTGACTATTTACCACTGGTGACAGCACAGTGGGCAGCAGCAAGAAGGGAAAGGATTGTGCCTCGATCTGTCCCCATTTTCCAAAGGAGAAGGATTGTTTTATTGCTTGGCAAGAAGAATAAAACTGAGTTGTACCTATTCACTGTGTGTGGAACTTGGGTTACTAAAGCAAATGAGTCAGGGACGAAGGACTGGACCTGACTCTAGGACACCTACACAAAAGCCCAATCTTCTGGCCTTCACCTCCCAGTTACGGAGGACATGGGCCGTGGTGTGTTTTATCTCTCTCTCCCAGGTACCCCTAGACAACAGCCATATAACCGATAGAGCAAGGGAGAGAGGTGAGGCCGCTACATAGGCAATATTCAATAGTCCTTGAAAATGAAGCCTTGTGTCTTCAGCTAGCTCTTTGAAAACGACCCTATATGTCCTGGCAAGTGTGTTAAATGTAATATTTCAGCAGGGCCAAAACAACTGGTGCAAAGGGTCTCCTCACAGGGCTTGATCAAGTAAGTAAAGTAACGGTGTCTGCACGCAGTGTCCTCTTTAAAAGGAGGATGTTTCCCCGAAAATAAGCCCTACTGTGTTTTTCGGGGAGGGCTGCAATATAAGCCCTACCCCAAAAATAAGCCCTAGTTTAAAGTGTTTTTAAATCCCAAAATGCACTGCACTACAATATTACACAATGCAAACCGTGCAAACACCTTCCGTACAGCGCTGCACGGCGCACAGCTGATTCCCCGCTGCTCTCTTCCTCTTCTGCCAGCTGTCAGCGGGGGATCTCGCCCCCCATCTGCAGTGCTCGGAGCAGAGAAGGGAGCTCTGGCGGGCCATGGAAGTGCAGAGCGGCGCTCAGCTGATGCCCCGCTGCTCTCCTGTTCTGACAGCTGTCAGCAGGGGATCTCGGTCCCCCTTCCTCTGCAATGCTCGGATCGGGGAACGGAGCTCCGGCGGGCCATGGAAGCACCAAGGGGCGCTCAGCTGATCCCCCGCTGCTCTCCTCTTCTCCTAGCTGGGGATCTCGGGCCCCCCTCCCTCTGCAGTGCTCGGTGTGGCAAGGGAGCTCCGGCGGGCCATGGAAGCACTGAGTGGTGCTCAGCTGATCCCCTGCTGCTCTCCTCTTCTCCAAGCTGTCAGCGGGGGGATCTTGGGCCCCCCTTCCTCTGCAATGCTCAGAGCGTGCCCTGGACTACACCAGAAAATTAAGGTCAGAAAGAGAGGATCGGCGGGTCACGGAAGCACAGAGCGGCGCTATAACAAGGAACCCATCACAAATAGACCACAGAAAAATGCACAGTTCACACCACACAATACTGCAACACAACACACCCCAGGATTTCACACCCACTTTTACTCAGTTCCACTGGCCAATGGAGATTCCTGACAGGCAGGGTGGGAGACGGGGAGAGAAAACAGCACATGTCATGCACTACCCCGAAAATAAGCCCTACTGGGTCTTTTGTTGCCAAAATTAAAATAAGACCAGGGCTTATTTTAGGGGAAACACGGTATACTGCTCACCAATCCTGCAACACCAAGCCCCAAGGGGAAAGATGTCTGGGAACAGGCTCTTTAGGAATGCCTGACTGGCAACCTGGCAACCACAAGGCCCAGCGATGTCTTTGCAGGCACCCACACAGCTGATAGGGTGCCTGAGGGGATGAGTTTGCGTCCGACCGTAGTGGGGAATCGGTCACACCATAGATAAAATAAGTATTGCAGCGCTGGCGGAATGGGTGGACAAAACTTAAATGATATGACACTGTTTTTTACAAATAGATGTTGTGACAGAGGGGTCACTTTGGACACAGGGTGAGCCAGGAAACAATGGACATTAAGAATATGGCTTGGATTGCTTGAAATTGAAATAGTAATATTTATCCACCATATTCCCAAGGATATCTGTAAAGGACTATTTACTGATTCTGAACTCAACAGGTTAATTGAGAGATACGGATGTGTTCAGCCTCAATCACCTGTCTGCCTAGTGTAATGCTAATGAATCGCAGCTTCTAAAAGACCTGTTCATTGTTTGTGGTGATGTGGATTGGGGAAATTAAGTCTGTCCTTGTGTGTATTGTAAAGTAACAGACAGTCTGGTGAATATAAAGGTCATGCATAGTTATTTAAAGCGGTTGTCAACCTGCAAGGCAAAGGTATAATGAGCTAGTATGACTAGCATACTAGCTCATTATCAATCACTTACCTTAGATCGAAGCCCCCGCAGCGGTCCTCGGACACGTCCTCCGTCGAATCCATGATACCCGGAGTGACTTCCGGGTATCGCCGCTCCGGCGCTGTGATTGGCCGGAGCGGCGATGACGTCACTCCCGCACATGCGCGGGGAACAGCACGATCCCCGCGCATGCGCGAATTTCCGTCAGTGTCCGGCAGGCTCCCATTCAAGAGCCGCCGCGCTCAGTGCGCCTGCGCCGTTATCTACGGCGCGCATGCGCCGTAGATAGCGGTACAGTCTTTTTTGCAAATATCTCCGAGACTGTGTAGGTCTCGGAGATATTGCAAGCACCTACAGGTAAGCCTTAATGTAGGCTTACCTGTAGGTGCTTGTACAAATTATGGGTATACAACCACTTTAAACATAAAGGGATTAGCTGTTGCCTTCTAAGAGATGGGTATTGGGAGACAAAAGCTAGCCTACTGTCAAATGTGTATTGGGTCTTGTTATGTTGTGGGTGGAGCTGGACCATTGTTCATTTTAGATTAATGCAGTATTGGATGTGTATAAAAGTTACAATGTTTTTGCCAATAAAGTCAGTCTATCCAGAGAAAGATACAGAGTGCGTCTCGTTCTTTCAGAAGGATTAATTGCTATGGGAAGTGGTCGTCTGGCTGTGGAGGATCGACAGTGAATTTGTGTCCAGGAGAGGGAATATCTGTAAACGGCGTTAACCCCTTTCATACTTGGGCAGCCGTTACAGATGTTGCTAACCAATTGCAAAACAGTGCTCAGCAAATGGATGTTGCCAACCACCTGCTAAGGCAAAAGTGACAGTGCTTAAACTGTGCAAAACAAAATTAAAATTATACTGACATAAAATATATATTATAGCTCAAAATGTTAGAACAGTGCAAAAGAATATATCTGGTGCTAACACATATTGTGTATATACTAATCACAAAGTGCTGTGTGCTTCCAATATGGTGAGTGTATGTGTCCAGATTGATGGTTTCCCCTCTTGTGGCCCCACTCACCAAAATGAAGAAATAAATAGTCACAATGTGGGTCACGGATATCCCGAATATACCGAATCTTGGGGTTTAATTAGCAGCGTATCTCAGAAGGTTCAGCGAAGAGACGGAGCATGGCGATGGCGAGAGAAGAAAAAATATATGTGAAGTACTGCCTGTACATACAGCACTGCGCCGCTAGCTATTGCACTCACGAGACTGTAGCAAAAGACAAGCTTCAGTGTGTACTGGGTTCGCAAGCGTGCGTTCCACGAGAACCGGAAGCAACGTCACTGGTTCTGGGTTGGCCGGAAATTGCGTCAACGCGTTTCTCCCCTCCTCCAGGGCATCATCAAGGACCGGTCACACCATCCTGGAAGAAGAGCTCCCTTCTCCTGCCTCCAGTCCCTCTTTCCTGCATTGTGGTCTCCTCTGGAAGCCTTGTGGGGGTTCTGTCCTCTCCTCCTTCTATGGGCTTGCTGGGGGCTGCAGTCCAGCGCCCAGCCACTGCAATGGGACCATTCCTAGTAGGGACTACATGTCCCAAGATCCTCTACTGTTTATTTGTAAAAAAAAATGTAAAACCATTTATCATTTTCCTACCACTTCACAATTATGTGCCACTTTGTGTTGGTCTATCACATAAAATCCCAATTAAATACATTTACGTTTTTGGTTGTAACGTGACAAAATTTGGAAAATTTCAAGGGGTGTGAATACTTTTTCAAGGCATTGTATATGTCCCTCGTTCCCATCTCAAAAAGTTGGGAGGTATGCTTAACACTGTGATGTTAGTAGCTAACAGTAAAGGGCAGCTGATCCCTATATGTGTTTGTTCGTTTTAAAGCTGAACTCCAGCCAAACACATATTATTATACAGATATATACTTTTAAATACAAAAATATTTGTAATTGTGTCCATTTCCACTTTTTTGATTGACACACTCCTGACATATTGCATGGCCAGGGAAGTGGTGCCACTGTATGCTTTGCAGTTAAAAATGCAGTGGTGTCACCTACCCCCCCCCCCCCTGTTGATTGAACAATGAAAAGAGCAAATGGCCGCACTCTGATGGCATCACTCTATCATCCAACTTTATTCCACCAGACAGAACATGTTGCAATCATTGCCTAAGGACCACCCCTCTCGAACATGTTTCATCCTTAAGGGCTTAGTCATATGATTCCTAATCTATGGGTAAGAGGGTGTTAGGTGACAACCAGAGAATTCTATCTCTTGCTTCTCTCTGGTATTTAGCTCACGCACAGTTCCCCGTTTTACCACTAGAGGCCCCCCTTTCCCCAGATGCTTGATATAACTATAAATATATACGGTATATACACAGTATATAAAACATATACAGTAAAACCTTGGTTTGAGAGTAACTTGGTTTGCAAGACAAGCAAACTTGACATATATAAGCGATGTCTTGATATACAAGTAGCGTCATGTCACAACTGAGTATAAACGAGAAGAGAGGCGCCTCTAAGTGTAGCAATATGGTTACATTACATGAAGGTACAACATTTAGCAACACTTAGAGCAGGGGTGCCCAACCTTTTGAAGAGCGAGGGCCACTTAAGCGAATTGGTAACCGGTCGTTGGCCACAATGAGCAGAGCGGGAGGAGGACAGGTCTGTGTCCACGGACACAGCCCACTCTATTCTATGGGCCTTCTGATCCAATCTGATCTGCCCAGATGGAAGGGGGCAGATCCCTTTCTATTTTTTATTTAGGTAGGCGGGTGTGAACAGACACAAGCCTGTTTACATCTGCTGCTTCATAAAGGTAAATAGTGAGTCTGATTGGGTCAGACCGATCATGTGAAAGGGGCCTAAGGCTGCTTTCACACTGATTCGCTGCGATTTGCCCAAACCGCCGGTGCAGCGCAGTGCACCTGTGGATTTTCTGCCGGTTAGCTGCACTTTGCCGTAAACTTTTATTATATCCAGCAGGTGTGGCACACTTTCTGAAAGCGCAACAAACCCGCAGGTAATAACAGAAGTCTATGGCTCAGTGAAGGTAACCCGCAGCTGCACTGCACCTGCGTATCAGTTGGAAAGCAGCCCAGTAACCACTGCAGAACAGATATACCCATATATACACTGTGATTTAGTAGTAAACTTACCTTTAATAACAGTTTTCCATTCAGGTATCACCAGCTATTGCTGTCCCAGGAAGAGTGCATTTGGTATCACTCCGCCTGTGACAAGAGTTGGCGCTTTACAGGAAGCATTGGCTTATGTGGCTCTACTCCGCAGCCACTTGCTTCCTCTACCAGTGGCTTTATTCACAAAACTGCTGCTCTGGGATGGCGGGTCAGCAACCCGTGATCTGGGCTTGCCAATCTCCCATCCCAGAGCAGAAGGTCGAGGGCCACATCAGAGGGCTCCGTGGGCCACATGTGGCCCCCGGGCCACTGGTTGAGCACCCCTGACTTAGAGGCACCTCTCTTCTCCTTTCCGGACATATTTTTTTAATTTTTTTTATTTGAAAGTTAAAATTATTTACATAACATATTCCATTTAACGTAATAACAGCTCCCCAATCAATCAGCCAATCATAGTAATCACTTGCCTTTTATGCTGCATGTCATGTTCTGGTTGTTTCCATTGCATGTGTGGGCATCAGAAGCCCAGTTCCTGTTTCTTCCCTGTTTACGGGGGAGAGCACCTCTCGAACTCGCGCATGTGCAGTAGAACGGCGCTCGTATCGCAGTTGTTTGTTGTCATGACAACGGGCGGCGCCGAAGGAACGTCCTGCCCCGTTGTTATGACAACACTGATAACAGAAGACACAGTATAATAAAACGCGATTTTTCGGCAGAGTTAAGCACACAGACTCCTGGGAAATGATGACACTCATTTCCCAGGAGGCCACTCGGCTTAGGTATGGGAGAAGACACACTGCGGTTCAGGAACAAGGCAGATTAGCTAATCTGCCTAGTAACAACGATTTAGAGGCATGTGAAAAATTTTTTTTCACATATTGCTTTAGTGGAGATTACAGGGAAGATATTGAGAAAAAGTTGAATTTTAGGGTGGACCTCCGCTTTAATACTCAGTAGCTCCTGCTGGATTTTTCTGCTAATCCCCTTGTGGAAGCTTCCATTTGTGGATGGACATTTTATGGTTACACAACCTATCACATTGCTATAATCTTTTTATATGGAATATAAGCTGAAGAACCTATGAATAAATGGTTGTGGAACAAATCATTTGAGTTTCCATTATTTCATATGGGGAAATTTGATTTGATATACAAGTGCTTTGGATTACAAGCATGTTTCTGGAACAAATTATGCTCGCAATCCAAGGTTTTACTGTATATACATTGCGGTTTGCAAGTGGTTTACCAGGGTTATAGCTTAAGCACTCAACCATAACCCTGGTATTTTTTTGCTGACAGCTGGCTTTCTCATGAAAGCGGTTCAAGTGGCTCATCAGCAACAGGAGGGGACGTCCCCCTCTCCAGCTGCTCGCCGGTGTTTCTCTGCCTTACTGTTTTTTACCGGTGCGATCCAACAGTGCAACTGGCTGGTCACAGAGGCAAACAGAGACCATATCGTCTCTGATTGGCTCTATAGTCTTGGAGGACCGGAGCAATGTTATGACGTCACTTCCAGTCTAGGACAGAAGTAAACTATTTTTATTTCTTTTTTTAAAGCAAAATCCCAGATCGCTCCATAAAGAGGACCTGTCATTCTTATTTATGTTACAAGGGACGTTTACATTCCTTGTAATAGGAATAAAAGTGATAAAAAAAATGTAAGGAACAGTATAAAAAAAAAAAAATGTACGCTGGTGTTTCTTTCATTTGGATTATTGTATATGTAGCGATACCACCCCCCCTTCACCTGCCTTTTGCTCCTCGCAGGGAGAGAGGGCACACCACGCCACAAGCCCATACCCTCCTATGTGAAGAGGTTGAGCGGTGTTGTTGGTGGGTCTCCACAGCCAAAAAGCCAGAATCCTCCAGAGAATAATTCTCACCTCTATAGTTAATAAAGATAAGTCTCTATATTCCCCCAATAACTTTAAGGTCCACACCAGCTGCAACTCCAACGCAGAGTTTATTTTTCTTCTTAAAGCACAGTCTCTGATAGAAAAGGTTGGAGTAAGAACAGGACAGCATAAAGTGTGGAAGAGGTCCAGGCACAAACGTAAAACACTTCACTGCTCAGATTCTCAAGCAGACTCAGCCCATTTGGATAGTCTCCCTAGATAGGGACTAGCAGCCAGAATGGTGCTCTAACCCAACTGAAGTCTCTGCCACAGACTTGGTAAACTTGGTCTCTGCCACAGACCTGGTGAACTTGGTTCCTTCTTAAAACTTTACCTCTGTTAAGGAGAAGACATCCCTCCAGAGAGTTACTGGGCCCCTTCCTTCATCGTGACTTCTCACCGGTCCCTCGGAATGGTTCCTCCCCCGGCCTCCTCGTCTAAGATGCGGGTCCCCTCGCAAGGCGGCACCCTGAGATTCCTCGATCCTTGATGGGCCCCAGCCGAAGGTGCTGGGCCCAAGGCCTTTGCTGCAGCCCCAGGACTAAAGGTGCCTGGGACTGATTCACAGACCTCCGCCCCTGGGCCAAAGGTGCCCAGGGCGGACAGGAACACACTCCCTGGGGTAGGACCCCTGACCGCGACAGAATCCCAAACAGGCAGCGTCTGCCCCTTTTATATCCTCTCCCAGCATGCACAGCAGGCCTGCCACTCCCACCGTATGGCTGCTGAGAGGGGACACACAAGGCACAGCACTGTATCAGCGGTTCAATTCTGGCCCGCCATGGCAGCGCCACCTGCAGGCCACAGGGAACTATACACCAATACTCTCCCTGCGGACAAAAATGGTTGACAGAATCCTGACAATTGGGGTGTTTGAGCATAACTACCACTCAAACACTTCCCCTAAATTTAGGACCCCGCTACACATATAAAATGTAGCTCCACTTTTGTTTAGAAAAAAAAAAAATCCCCTCTGGGTGATCAACGTACAATGCAAAGATTTTACCAAACTTTGTTGCAGATTCCTACCTGTTTCTGAACTAATGAAAAAGCTCATTGTTGTCTGCAAGATGAAACTGAATAGGAGTGACTTTTTTATTATTAATCAGCTACAATTAAAGCGTTCTAACAAGGGCATTTGCAGCAACAGCATCCCTTTTGGCCCGGTTCAAACTTTAAACTCGCGTGATCTTTGCACGATTATGAAGCCGTTGACCCAGCACGACTTCGGCACGACTTACATACGACTTCTTTAACAGAAGTCAATTCAAGTTGTGCCAAATTCCGACCAAAAGTACTGCAGGTAACTTTTTCTAAGTTGGAGCGACTCAAGTCGCTCCGATTAGAATGGTTCTAATAGTGCTCTCAAAGTCAAAGCGCATGTCGCACCGGTGTGAACCGGGCCATAGAAGTGAGTAACTCTTTGGGAGTATTTAACCAAAAATTATATTTTTGTTGCAGTAAATGCCTAAAATCTGACTTGTATCTTAATAACATTTACAGTAGTTACAATACGACTTGTGTAGCAATTGTATGTGGAATATTTTTTTTCCTTCGAAAGTGGAATTAAAATTAGCTGCAGTGTCCAGTGTGTTAATTCTAGGTGCAGTAGATATGAAGGGGCTATTTGGCCCTACCGCAGGTCATGAGGCCTAACTCATATGACACTACATAGCTTTTGATTATCACCCACACAAGAACTCTTTTTAGTTTAGGTTCCTGTCAGATGACAACAAAAATAAATTAAGCATCAAATGGTGAGTCAGCTGTCGCCTTTGTGTGCTTCTTTTTTTGTTTTGGTTCTTCTGGTTTTTAAATGTGACCTCTGTAAAGGTAACCATCATGTTCACAAGAACTGTATTGTCACACATTATACTGTACATTAATCTTACTGCAGAATAGTTGCCTGACTATTTTACTGGCTTTCTTACTTATGGATTTTGAGGTACTGACTTGGAACAGGTATGCAAATAAGAATGTCTGACTTTTAACTCCTAATCTGCGTACTGGTCCTCAGTCTGTGGCTTAGAAAGTCAAAGTATCAATGCTAAAAGAACAGCAAAACAGACAACTAGCATTTTTATAAGAAGGTCAGCATTGTCAGCCCCCATACTTCTCCCATGAAAGGTTTACTCTAAAGCCAGAATAAAAATGGAATATATAAAAAATTGCGCTTAGAAAAAAACAATAAACAGCAACACAGTGTTGGATAAAAACAAACAGTAATGGTAAAGGGAAGGTTGCACTCTAATAATGTAAAAAAAAAAAACACCAAAAATTACAATTGGATAATACAAAACCATACGTTGTGAAATAAAGGATCAGATATAACATGTGAAGCATATATAGAAAAAATTGATCTGTCAAATAACCACACAAAGATTAATTAAATCACCATAAAGTGAAAATATAAATCCTGTGAAGGACAAATCCTATGATAAAAATACTTACCGGTAGTCAGAAATTCATAAGCACGAACAGTCCAAAAAATTTATAACAACAAAAATCTTTCAGTGAAATAAAAATCCTGTGAAGAACTTTCAGTAAATAAAGATCCTGTGAAAAAAGGTAGTCCTGTGCTGAGGATGATATTTGTAGCTTAAATCATCGACCCAAATAGTCTTAATGAAAGAGTCCTTCCTGAGTCCCAAGCTACCTGTGAGAGCTGTATTTAGAAATCGATCTGTAAGGGCTCTTGCACACGGGCGGATCCGTTTTTAGACATCCGCTTGCTCAGCGCGGATCGCTCCGTGGATCCTCTTTTAGAAGAGACTACTAATTAAGGGGAGTGGTTAATTGCTCACAGGTGCTTCAGGTCCTATATAACTGTAGCGGGGTATTGCCCTTTAATCCCTCAGAGACTACATTACCCAGTACACTTTAAGGCACCCAGGGTGCATTGCCCCACGCAAGGACTGCTGGGGTGGACTTTATAAGGGAGAGGCGGAGCCCTTTTCTTTCTCTTTGGACACCGCCCGCCCAGCAGGTGGAACTGCTGTTGAGTTGCAGTGACTTTAGGCCTAAAGCCTGGGCCTTTTTCCAAAGAGCCTTCCGCTCTCATCCGAGGAACCAGAGGGACGTCTCTCTCCATTGTTGCTGCACTTTGCCAGGAGGACCGAAGATCCGGATGTCGCGAGACCGGTGTACCTAGACACAGCTGCGGAAGAAACGGACACGGACTGGTCCGGTTGGGTGAGAGAGCACCTGCTCAGAGACAGACACAGTATCCCTGTTACATTGTGGATTACAATTTCTATTCTTCAAGTGCACCACCGTTGCTAGCGAAGATTTCCCCTATAAGACTTCCACTTAGTTCAGTCAGGCCTGTCTGTGTAGCGTAGACATTCCTGGGCGCCATCTTCTCCACAAGGGGAAATAGCTGCAAGGGAACTGTCCGGGTTGCATAGCACTGTATATTTGTCTGCTGTTTAAACACTGTTTATTGCAGGGCTCTGCACATGACATGTACACTACTGTTTTATTGCTTACCCACTAATCTAAGTAAACGTACTAGGGTTAAGTATATTTGTGTCTGTGTCCTTCACTTTGCAGCAGAGACAGTTAAAGGAAGTTTTGATATATTGCTGTGTATTCTTGTCATAGGATTGTGCCGCCGTGAGTTACAGGCTGCACATTCCTATCATCCCCTACTAACTGTGCCAAGGGAGGTTAGAGCCGATTGCCAGGGGTTGACAGCCGTGCCTTACAGGGCCCAAAATCATACAGGCAGCCCTCTTAACTGGGGTATCACCGCATTACTTTCTGTAGAACTAATTTCTGGGCTTGCTCATGCTTGAGCTTGCACTTTTTGCTTGCTGAAACTCTGACAAAGTGGAACTAGAGTTGAAAACAGGAGATTATAACAGGAGTCTTCAAGCCTACACATCGCCAGACACATTGGTGGAGAGACATCATCTTTTTGGACAGCTTTTCTGGAGGAGCAGTGAGGATCTTCCCTAAGACCATCGTGAGGAAAAGCCCCCGGCTGGGTTTAAAGCCACAGGCTAGCTTGGTCTGTGCAGCGGGTAAGCGCACAATTCTTCTGGTGGCGGATCTGTGGTAAGTCACAAGCATTTGGATGTATGCACACCTTGATGTTTTCTCTTTAAAGCGGTTGTATTATTATTTTTTTGTTCAACCTGCAAGGCAAAGGTATAATGAGCTAGTATGACTAGCATACTAGCTCATTATCAATCACTTACCTTAGATCGAAGCCCCCGCAGCAGTCCTCGGACGCGTCCTCCGTCGAATCCATGATACCCGGAGTGACTTCCGGGTATCGCCGCTCCGGCGCTGTGATTGGCCGGAGCGGTGATGACGTCACTCCCGCACAGTGTCCGGCAGGCTCCCATTCAAGAGCCGCCGCGCTCAGTGCGCCTGCGCCGTTATCTACGGCGCGCATGCGCCGTAGATAGCGGTACAGTCTTTTTTGCAAATATCTCCGAGGCTGTGTAGGTCTCGGAGATATTACAAGCACCTACAGGTAAGCCTTAATGTAGGCTTACCTGTAGGTGCTTGTACAAAATTTGGGTATACAACCACTTTAAATCCTCCCTGGAATGTTTATATGAAAATTATCCCAGACACCATTGTGATTTATCTTTCATTAAGACTATTTGGGTCGATGATTTAAGCTACAAATATCATCCTCAGCACAGGACTCCCTTTTTTCACCGGATCTTTATTTACTGAAAGTTCTTCACAGGATTTTTATTTCACTGGAAGACTCTTGTTGTTATAAATTTTTTGGACTGCTCGTGCTTATGAATTTCTGACTAAGTAATTTTAGCATAGGATTTGTCCTTCACAGGATTTATATTTTCACTTTATGGTAGGGCTGTGGAAATTAACTATTAATTCCTCGATTAATCAATAAATTTTTTTGATCGATCAAAATTCTTTTGATTGGTACTCACCTCTCCGCCGCCTTCCGTCGGAGATCCGGTGACGTCACAGACACCGGCGGGCTTGCCGTGTCCATCTGAAGGGCTCCTTTGCTGTGCCTTCATATCTGCATGCCGGCGGGACCTTACTATCTGCCACACGCAAGGGCTGTTACACTTCCCTCTATCACTTCCCTCTATCAACCTGGGATTCTACAGCCATCCACTGGGAGTTGTGATAGTTCCCTTCACGGGACATCTACATGCCGACGGACTGATGTTAACCCCTCCTCATCTGGATTCAGCAGTGGTATCGTTGTACACATTTTTATACCAGTATCATACTTAGCTACATGTTTTTATGACTGCTTTTGCTACCGTTTGGTATTACTCACACCATTTTTACAGTTTAGGTAGCTACATCGATTTTTATCTCCAGTGCAATATTTATAGGTGGCTATAAGGAGTAGTACAGTGAACACTGGAGGAGGACAAAATGAGCAGTGCATTGAATTACAGGCATCAAGGGAAGGCAAGCGGATGTATGGAGGCCCTGGACATGGACCAGAGGAGGGCGGGTCATGAATGAAGAATAATGTTACCAGGACAAAAACTCAGAAAGACAAAACGAGAGGGAATGAAAAATGTGTTAGCATTGTCCCCAGAACAAAGGGTAAGGGGAAATCTTTCAATGGGAACACATGTTTCCCGGACAACTGTCTAAGACAGGCTATAGATTATGCAAGTTTTTTTTTCCATTAAACAAAAAAGATGGAAAAAAAAATACTAGATTCCCCCATCAACACAGTGTTCTGTGCGGAGAGCACGGGGAGCCTTCCCCACTGGCAGAATACAATGATCACTGCTGGCTGATAAAGCCACCAGCAGAACACCTCACAACTTTTTAAGATGGGAACTAGGGACACCTATTAGCTAAAGTATATGGGAATAGGGCAGATACCCTGCCATGCCCCTTTAACCACTTCCCTACCCTCATATGACGTCCTGAGCTTCCCGGGCCGTCTAGGGGGCTTGCGCGCCGATCGCGTCACTCGGGAGCCGGTGTGCATGCCCAACGGCCGCTATGACTGCCGGGCACCCGCAATTGGCGGTAATAGATCCAGGGACGTGGATCTGTGTGTGTAAACACACAGATCCACGTCCTGTCAGGTGAGAGGAGACCGATGGTGTGCTCCTGTAAAGAGGAACACAGATCGGTCTCCTCCCCTTGTGAGTTCCCTCCCCCTACAGTTAGAATCACTCCCTAGGTAACACATTTAACCCCTTGATCACCCCCTAGTGTTAACCCCTTCCCTGCCAGTGACATTTACACAGTAATCAGTGCATTTTTATAGCACTGATCGCTGTATATATGTGAATGGTCCCAAAATAGTGTCAAAAGTGTCTGATATGTCCGCCGCAACGTCACAGTCACGATAAAAATCGCAGATCGCCGCCATTACTAGTAAAAATAAAAAATCTATCCCCTATTTTGTAGACACTATAACTTTTGCGCAAACCAATCAATATACACTTATTGCTAGGGTTGTCCCGATACCACTTTTTTAAGACCGAGTACAAGTACCGATACTTTTTTTCAAGTACTCGCCGATACCGAATACCGATACTTTTTTTTAATCTCATGTGTCAGTATTTTTTTTATTTTTTACTATTTTTTTTTTTTTTACTATTTTTTTTATTTATTTATTTTTTACAATGCTTTATTTTTTTAAGGGGGGGGGGGGGTGGACAGTGTCAGTGTGTGTGTTTTCTTTTCTTTTCTTTTTTTTACAATTCATTTTTATTTTTATTTTATTCTTTTTTTTTTATCAGCCCTGTTGTGGGGGGCTTTGGTGAGATATCGGGGGTCTTAACAGACCTCTGACATCTCCCCTTTGAGACAGGGAAAGGGACTAGGGACACATATTCCCCAGTCCCTTTCTCAGCAGCCTCTGCTGCGCTGAAAATGAATGGAGAGAAGACAGCGGCTCCTCTCCATTCATAAACTGAAACATTGTAAACACAGTTTACGATGTTTCAGTTATGTGACCGGACAGAGTCAGTGATGACTCGGTACATTCAGACAAGTAAGGAGCCGGATTTATCGGCTCCTACCTCCGCTCTCCATCCTGAGATACCGAGGGGGTGGAGGAGGAGCACGGAGGGGGCGGCAGCACGGAGGGGGACGGCGGCATGGAGGTGAAGGGGGAACAGCGGCATGGAAGTGAAGGGGGAACAGCGGCATGGAGGTGAAGGGGGAACAGGTAGCATTTGAGCAGCAGACAGGCAATTGGATCAGATTAATTTTACTTACCCGCCTGAAGACTCGCTCTGCTCTCCGCTCTGGTCTCTGCCACGCTCTCCGTCTTGGTCTCCGCCCCCGCCCCGCTCTCCGCCCTGGTCTCCGCCCCCCGCCCCGCTCTCTGCCCTGGTCTCCGCCCCCACCGGACACTCTCCGTCCCGCTCTCGGCCCTGGTCTCCGCCCCCCGCCACGCTCTCCGCCCCCCGCCGCACACTCTCCGTCCCGCTCTCCGCCCCGGTCTCCGCCCTGCTCTCCACCCCCCGCTCTGAGAAAAAAAAAAGTATCGGACTGGGCATCGGGAGAATTTGCGCGAAAACAAGTACTCGCGCAAATGCTTGGTATCGGGACAACCCTACTTATTGCGATTTTTTTTTTACCAGAAAATATGTAGAAGAATACACATTGGCCTAAACTGAATAATTTTTTTTTGTTTCTGTTTTTTAAATGGAATATCTATTATAGCAAAAAGTAAAAAATATTGTTCTATCACTCCTCTTTTGTTTATAGCGCAAAAAATAAGAACCACAGAGGTGATCAAATACCACCAAAATAAAGCTCTATTTGTGGGGAAAAAAATCCTTATTCATTTGGGTACAGTGTTGCATGACTGCGCAATTGTCATTCAAAGTGCGACAGCGCTGAAAACTAAAAATTGGCCTGGGCAGGAAGGGGGTGAAAATGTCCTGTATTGAAGTGGTTAAAGGAGAATTATGCAAAAATCATAAAAATTATTAGTTAAACCCACAATTGCTTTTTTTACCACTACTATATGTAGCGCACACCCTCTCCCCTCTATTAAAGTTTTCCAACTCGCACTGTCTCTGGTCTAGGGGTATGATAGGGGAGGGAGAGGGGTGAGCTACGCCAGGCTTCCACCACAGTTGTATATGTGGTCTCAGCAATGTCTCTTGTTACCTTCGGGTCTGTGCTGTGCATCGGATCCTTCCTCCAAGAGTCTCCTTTAAACCTCGTCCGCCAGAAAACAGTGTTATTACCTGTTAACTACTTTTTCCAGGAATCTTCCAGGACGGCTTACAGAGAGATAGGCTCCTCCCACCTAGAACAGGAAACACATGATCCACATCATAAAAGTCTTACTCATGCATTAGCACCTCAGTATTTAACAAATAACCGAAGGCCTCAGAATCATTAAACCTGGATCAGCGTAGCTCTATCCTTATATATGCTTTACATTGCTACTCACCTCATAAAAAGGGAGGGAACTGACGCCGTCCTGGAAGATTCCTGGAAAAAGTAGTTAACAGGTAATAACACTGTTTTTCCAAGTCATCTTCCAGGACGGCTTACAGAGAGGACAATATAGTACTACCTGATCAGGGCGGGACCACAGCCTGCAGCACTTTCCTGCCGAAAGACTGGTCCTGGCTGGCAAGCAGGTCCAGTCTGTAATGCTTCAGATCTGCAAGGCCGCAACCTGGTCCAGTTTCCAGACTTTTGTGGAGGGGAGATGCTCCTGCCCTTTCAGCCCAAGAAGTAGAAACCGCTCTTGTGGAGTGAGCATTTATACCTAATGGAGGTGTGCGGGAGACTGCCTTGTATGCCTTCGCCATGGCCGACTTCATCCACCTGGCGATGGTACCTTTGGATGCCTCTTTCCCCTTGTTAGGACCTGCGAATAAAACAAACAAGCTGGTGGAGCGTCACCACTCCTTGTTGTGCTCTATGTAGGCAATCAGGCATCTCCTGACGTCTATTTTATTAAATCCTGCTTCCTTCTCATTCTTTGGATTTCCGCAGAATGACGGTATCACTATTTCTTCTGACCTATGGAAGTTAGACGATACCTTGGGGAGAAAAGCTGGGTCAAGCGAGAGGATAATTTTGTCTTGTAAAATGGTGCAGAAAGGCTCGATCACTGAAAGTGCCTGGATCTCACTGACTCTCCTAGCCGAGACTAGGGCCACCAAAACTACTGTCTTCAGGGTTAACAGTTTTATGGGTAGTTCATCTATAGGTTCAAATGGTGCCCTACCGAGACCCTGTAATACTGTTGATAAGTCCCAGGGAGGGAACCTCCTTGCTTTGGGGACTCATTTCCGGCTGATGGACACAAGAAATCTTTTGATCAGTGGTTCTTCTGACAGTCTTTGATTTAAAAAGTTGGACAGGGCGGCCACCTGAACCTTAAGAGTACTAACTGCAAGGTTTAGATCTGCTCCGGCTTGGAGGAAATCTAGAACCGCCGGGACCATGGCACCTGACACTCTGTTGTCGAGTCTGCGCCAGTCCCCAAATCTCTTCCAAATTTTATTATAAATTGTGTTAGTGGACGGCTTTCGGCTGCTAAGAATGGTATCGATTACCTTGGCCGATAACCCTCTCAGCTCTAACAGCTCCCTTTCAGAAGCCAAGCCGTCAGAGAAAGAGAGCTCAGTTCTGGATGATTCGCTTCTCCCTGGTATAAGAGGTCCGACCTGTAAGGTAGTCTCCAAGGTTCTGCAATGCTGAGTCTTAGAAGACCTGAGAACCAAGACCTCCTCAGCCAAAATGGCGCGATCAGGATGACCCTTGTGTTGGACCCTTTTATCTTCCGGATAATCCTCGGAATGAGGGCAAACGGTGGAAATGCGTATACCAGATCTGCCTCCCAAGACTGGGATAGGGCATCTAGGCCCCGACTGAGAAGATCTCTCTGTAGGGAATAGAACTGTTTCACCTGCCTGTTGTGTCTTGTAGCAAAAAGGTCTATCTGTGGGTCTCCCCACTTCTGCACTATTTCTTCGAACACTGTTCGATTCAAGCACCATTCTGTCGAAGACAGCGTCTCTCTGCCTAGGGCATCTGCCAGAGAATTTAATTCCCCTTTTAGGTGAATGGAAGATAGGGATAACAGGTTTTCTTCTGCCCATTGAAGGATCTCTCTTGCTATCCTCATCAGACCCGGGACTCTCGTACCCCCTTGCTTGTTGAGGTAACAAACCGTGGTAATGTTGTCCGAAAGGACCTGCACATGTCTTCCCCTTAGGGATGGGCAAAAGGCTACTAGGGCCTTTAGAACCGCCTTCATCTCCCTCGCATTGGAGGAGAGGCCGGCTTCCTGCCGGTTCCAGAGCCCCTGGGCTATCAGAGTGCCTGAATGGGCCCCCCAGCCCTGCCCGCTGGCGTCCGTGGTGACTGCCAGAGGACAGTGTTGGGACCAGAGTCGGCCAGCCGAGAGGTTTGCAGGGATCAACCACCATTCTATTGAGAGCTTTACTTCCTGCGGAATTTCCGTCTGTCTCTGAAGTGAATTTGTTTGTCCATCCCAGAGAGAAAGCATGAACGCCTGAAGCGCTCGAGTATGGAACTGAGCCCACTGGACTCCTGGGATGGCCGCTGTCATTAACCCAAGGACCCTCATACTCTGAATTGAGGTCCTTGAACAAGTGCAGAGGTTCCTCACCTCTGTCAAAATTGTCTCTACCTTTTCCTTTGTCAGGAATATCTTGGACTTCCTTGAGTCTATCAGGTATCCTAGGTATACAATGCTCTGAGTAGGTACTGATTGTGACTTCTCCTGATTTACCAGCCACCCTAGTTGCTGAAGGTGTCTGGTAGTTCTGCTCAGGTTCCGTCTGACTTCTTCTGCTGAGTCTGCAAAAAAACAGTAGGTCGTCCAGATAGGGGATAATCTGAATTCCCTCTGATCTCAGAGTCCCTAGCGCTTCTGCCAGTATCTTCGTAAAAATGCGTGGAGCTGACGCTAGTCCGAAGGGCAGAGCATTGAATTGAAAATAGAGGGTTCTGAACCCTTTTCTTACTGCAAATCTGAGAAATTGTTGGGACTCCTCTCGAATAGGGACGTGAAGATAGGCGTCCCCTAGGTCCAATGAGACCATGAAGACCCCAGGGGTTAACAGCTCTCTGGTGGAGTAGATTGATTCCATCTTGAAACGTCTGTACTTTACGTACATGTTTACTTGTCTCAGATTTAGAATCAGTCGAAATTTTCCTGATGATTTCTTTATCAGAAAAACTTGAGAGTAGAATCCCTCTTTCCTTAGAGATGGGGGGATGAAGCTTATCACCTTCTCTTCCAGCATACTCTGCAGGAGGGAAGACATAGCTGTGGCTTTTTCCGCGTCTCTTGGGAGACTTGTTATGAAAAGTTTTTGAGGGGGGCAGCCTAAAAGTTCTATCCTGTACCCTGATGCGATCAGATCTAGGATAAAACGGCTGCTGGAGATGGTCTGCCACTGTGGAAGGGAACCCTTTCTTTTTATCGGCCGACCTCTCTAGGACGGATTCCAGCTCCTTTCCAAAGAGCAGATCTCCATCAAACGGGAGGGAACAGAGTCTTGTCTTTGAGACAGAGTCTCCTCCCCAGGTCTTCAGCCAGATAGCCCTCCTGGCTTCATTAACCAAGGCTGTGGATCTGGCCGAGAATGTGACCGATTCCGTGGATGCATCCGCTATATAGGCCACTGCCTTACTTAGCGTGGGTAAAGCATCCAGAATCTCTTCCCTAGGAGTGTCTGACTCCAGAAGAGTGCGGAGCTGTTTAAGCCATAAGTCAAGTGTACGCGCCACGCATGTGGTGGCTAGTGCGGGTCTAAAGTTGGCGGAGCAAGCTTCCCACTCCTTTTTTAAATAGCCCTCCGCCTTCCTGTCCATTGGGTCCTTCAGGATACCTGTATCCTCAAAGGAAAGTTCTGAAGCTCTAGAGACCTTGGCTATGGAAGCGTCCAGTCTGGGACATCTATCCCACAGCTTTGTATCCTCTTCCTTAAAGGGGAACCTTCTCTTTAAATTTTTAGGGAAGAATACTGCTTTCTCCGGCTTCCTCCATTCATGAAGTATGGTCTCCCTTAGGGATCCATGCACCGGAAAGGTTCTGCCCTGTCTAGGCTGAAAGCTTTCATATAGGAGGTCATGCACTGACAACTCCTGGTTCTCTGGGGACTCCAGTTCCAGGGTGTCGTAGATTGCTTTCAGGAGCTCCTCTGTCTCCTCTGAAGGAAAAAGGAATTTTTGCATCTTTTCTGGCCCTTCCTCGCTCGGGTCTATCTCCTCAGGGTCTGAGGCTGAGCCTGAGTTGTCCTCCCCGTCCTCCAGGACTCGATGCTGGTGGACTGCCCGTACCTGGGCCCTAACTTCTGGCCTCACGGTAGTACTGGTGCCTGAAGTACCTGGGCTGGGTTCAGCAAGTGTCTCTTGCTGTGTGGGCTTAAAGGACTGAAACGTCTGTTTCATCCCTGACTTTAATGAGTCCATAAAGCCTTTGAGAACAGGGCCTGTTTCTCCCTTGATAAGTCTGTCTATGCAGTCCTGACAAGCATTCTCTTTCCACCCAATTTGCAACTTCCTGGTACATATTGGGCATCTTTTTCTAGGTGTTTCTGTTTTATCTCTGGGCTCGTGGGTCCTGTCCTGTAATACAGTAAATGACAAGCGCCTGCATATTACTTACACTGAAGTAAACACCCAAACCAGAAACACCACGTGGACTCTCTTATTCTAGTCTAAGAATTATGAGAAGTACCCACCACCAGAGCCTATGCTAGAATATGTGACGTCTGCCACCATCAGCATAGGAGAAACAAACGGTCTCTGGAATAAACAGACTCCCCCTGTGCCACCCCCACAGGAGGGTAAGAAAAGGAAAGAAGCGGTCTGCCCCTTATTTTCTTACCTTAGGGCCCGATGCGACCGATGGCGCCTCCAGATCTGCGTCTCTGGGTCCTTCCATGTTGCGCGGCGCCATCTTTAGGTCCGGGTCCCTTAAATATGAGAGGAGTGGAGGTCCGGAGCGGCGCTGTGGATCCGACGCCGCCCCACGGCACAGCACGCCTGTTATTTTCAACTAGGCTTCCAAATGGGTGTACCAAGATGGCCGCCGCAGGACTTCCTGTCGTGTCACTTCCTGTTTTCTGCGCCGGAAGTGACACACTAGCTGTGCGCCCAGCTCCATGCTGTCCTGGAGCTAGAGACTCCCCTCTGTAGATCCATCTGTCCGGGAAGGATACCGGCTCTACGGCTGCCCGAGCCTCCGCCAGGAGGATACCCTGCTGTGCCGCGGCTGGACCCACTGGATCACCTCCTCCACCCTCACAGGTAACCTCGCTGAGGATACACCCGACTTGGGAGGTGGGGTCCCATACCATCACCCATGACCCCTGTTTCGGGTCTCCTGGGTGGCCCCAAACTGACTCATACCCCAGGGGAACTACCCCTGTTGACTGGGTATGGACGTCGGGGGGGCCCCTGCCGCCTGGCACGAAGGCCCAAAAAAATAACAAACATCCCTTGGATAGTGCCTGTCTAGCCTGAGGAAACACAAATACTGAGGTGCTAATGCATGAGTAAGACTTTTATGATGTGGATCATGTGTTTCCTGTTCTAGGTGGGAGGAGCCTATCTCTCTGTAAGCCGTCCTGGAAGATGACTTGGAAAATTGAGCCACACACCGTCAAAGTCCAACACTCCTTTATTTAGAACATAAGAACAGAGAAGAAGAGGTGTGTGTACGAATAGGCCCAGACACAAGTTCTATGATCCACTCTCCTCCCTGAGAGTGATCTATGGTCTCCGCACGAGAGGAATTCTCCTTCCGGACGGTCTCCGACAAGAGACTCACCCGTCACCGGCAGTCTGCTGCACCGGGTCTTCAGATGAGGAGCTCTTCCCGGTCCATTACGCCCACCTCGGATTCAGGCATCCATCCCCGGAGTGCCTTAGGATCCTTCCCTCGCGGAACTCAGTGTTGGGCACTGAGCTCTGGACCTCCATCCAAGTACCTCACCCCAGGACTAAAAGGTGCCTGAGGTGGAACATGATCTCCGGTGGTCCTCCAGGCCTAGGCCGCCTAGAGGACGAACGCGAACCACCGTCCGCAAGCTGAAGGTGCCTGGGACGAAGACCCCGTGACCAAGATGGCCGGAGAAAAGAAACTTCTCCGAGAAGAAACTCCTTTCCTCCAAAGAGTGGATGCATGAAAAGTGTTTAAAAAACGTTGCACAAGACTGCCACCAGGTGACAACCTCGCGGTACTGCACTCATGGAGCTTCTTCTTCTTCTTCTCTTTGGCCCTATCTAACCCCAGAGTCTGTGATCTCTTTGCAGGAAAAAGGGAAAGAAAAAAAACACAGGAATAGTTCCTCATTCCTTTGTGCATACACAACTGCCCCGAAAAGTTCAATCAACATGATAAGAGCGGAGACTCTGTCTCCTATAAGTAAAAGTGGGGATGCGGCAAAATCAGTGGCTTCAAGTGTTGATCCACGGTCTCCAGATGATACTCCACATCTTCGCCTTCTTTGCGTCGGATCAGCACTTTATCTGCATGGATGTGTCTTCCTAACATCCAATCGGCCTTGCAATCTTTGAAACGCTGTGAAGCACTAGGAGAGCACGCCAGGTACCTGCGGGCGTGCAGAACTTTTAGGTGGGTCCACACAAAGTCGTTGTACCAGCGCTCTCTGTACACCTCCACCTCGTAGAGCAAGTCCTTCGATAAGTAGGGATATTCCCATCCGTACTCCTCTGCAACTTTTTGGCCAAATAGGCGTTGTAGTCTTGCCAAAGGAGGCATGGTAGCTCTGTCTCCCTCACCAGGCATAACTACCGAGTCTGGATGACGAGGTGCTTTGACCACCTCCAATCTAGGCATTGGTGCCCGCAGCAACAGTCTCTTTACCCCAGCATCAGATGCAGGTTGCGCCGGGGATGTAGGAACAAACTGAGGACAAGATTCTTCTCCAGGCGCTGTCGCCTCCACCCGGGGCGTACTTTCCCCTGTTGACATGGGTGAATCCCGAGATCTGCGGAATGAAGCAAGCGGTACCTTGTCCCAGCCTTTCTCTGCAAACAAATCATCAATGATGGCATCATCTCCCAGGTCCGAGAGCGATTCCAGGTCGGAGGTGTCACACTCCTCCGCGGGGATGTAGCTCTTTGTAGAAACGGAGCCTCCACGATCCGCGGACTTACTAGGCCATGCCTTCACGACACCTCCTCCCACACACCAAGTCCCTTCGCCTGGCTTACCTCGGCCTTTCCTTGAATCGGGACGTCCAGAACCCTCGTCAACGGATCCATCCGGGCCTGGCGCAAGCGGGCGAGACGGCCCACCACCACCGCTGGTCGGGGCTACCACGCTGGTTCTTTTCTTCGGTGGCGGACGTTGCGAGACAGTGGTGACCGAGTCAGCATCCTCGGATTTCTCCCGTAGAGTTTTAACGACCTCTTCCCTGGTCGCTGCAGTGTGCGCTGGGGTGACTCTCACAGCAGTGATTTCTCCTCTCTGAGTGGTGGTACCTGAAGCCCGGCCTGGGTAGATGGTTCTCGGCCTCTCTACTGCCGAATCCACCTCAAACGTGAACTCCCCACAGGCCTCACAATGTCCGAACGGCTTCAGCAGGCACACCAGTCCCGAACACCCGGGACAAATCATACCCAGGGCCTCAACGTCCATACATGAGTATAGGGCGAATCGACCCCTTGGCTTCAGTCGAATCCCCATATCCGTTATTGGAGCAGCAGCAGTCAGTGTCGTGGTGGAAGGATGTACCGGAATCCACGAGGTGTGTCCAAACATGGCGACCTGTTGCTGATCCATCGCACACTGCAGAGTTTTCGCGCCAATGTCCCACGTGTAGTCCCTTCACACGTATTGGACTCCTCCCCTTTGCTCCAGTTCGCGGGCTTTCTTCACTTTTCCTTGGTTGAGCCACGCCCACGAACTAAACGGTGGGGGTTGTGTCTGATGGCGCAGTGCAATTAGAAGCCCCCACGTGCACTACTTCACACGGCTGAGCTTCCCCCCGTTCACCGCTCTTCCTGCGCGGGCCTTTCCCTTCTTGGGGTCATGTCCACGGCTTCAAGCAGGGCTGCACTTTGGCCTATTCGTTTAACTCTTCCAGCAGACACGTTCCATACAGTAATGCACAACACAATCCCGGACGAGCCCCCACGTGTAGCGCACACCCTCTCCCCACTCCCCTCTATTAAAGTTTTCCAACTCGCACTGTCTCTGGTCTAGGGGTATGATAGGGGAGGGAGAGGGGTGAGCTACGCCAGGCTTCCACCACAGTTGTATATGTGGTCTCAGCAATGTCTCTTGTTACCTTCGGGTCTGTGCTGTGCATCGGATCCTCCCTCCAAGAGTCTCCTTTAAACCTCGTCCGCCAGAAATTGAGCCACACACCGTCAAAGTCCAACACTCCTTTATTTGGAACATAACATGGACTCTCTTGGCTTCAGAACAGAGAAGAAGAGGTGTGTGTACGAATAGGCCCAGACACAAGTTCTATGATCCACTCTCCTCCCTGAGAGTGATCTATGGTCTCCGCACGAGAGGAATTCTCCTTCCGGACGGTCTCCGACAAGAGACTCACCCGTCACCGGCAGTCTGCTGCACCGGGTCTTCAGATGAGGAGCTCTTCCCGGTCCATTACGCCCACCTCGGATTCAGGCATCCATCCCCGGAATGCCTTAGGATCCTTCCCTCGCGGAACTCAGTGTTCGGCACTGAGCTCCGGACCTTCATCCAAGTACCTCACCCCAGGACTAAAGGTGCCTGAGGTGGAACATGATCTCCGGTGGTCCTCCAGGCCTAGGCCACCTAGAGGACGAACGCGAACCACCGTCCGCAAGTTGAAGGTGCCTGGGACGAAGACCCCGTGACCAAGATGGCCGGCCCCTTTATACCCTCTCCCAGCAAGCATGGCGGGTTCCCCGCCCCACCATACCGCTGCCGAGAGAGGCCAAAAAGGAGACTCAGCACACAGCGATATCCGTCCATCAGCCCATGGTGACAGCGCCACCCAGTGGACCACCGGAACACACCACCGGTGTCACCGAAAGATTCAAAATTTACCCCGGGAAAGTAAGTACCCGCTACATATAATTTTATACTGGCTTTTGAAATTTACAAATGCAGCAATTTAGAAATTGGATGAAAAGTTTAGTACTGGGAAACACTTTGTTAAACATTAAAAGTGCATTTTATATACAACTATATAGATCAGACCAAAATGAAGGACAAATGAGGAGAAAAGATGGACAGAGGTACTTTGTTTCAAATCAGGGATAGTCCCTTCAAAATCAGTTGGGAGCTATGCAGCAGTGACCAGTGAAAAAAACCTGACAGGTTGGTTGTACTAAAGTCGATCTATGGGTTGACCTTAGTACAACCAGCCTACTTATAGACATATGGAAATTTGGCCTGTTCCAGCTGAACCGGTCAAATTTCCATTTGTCTATGGCTGGCTTAAGAGGGGCATTCCCCTCGCTTCCAGTTATGTCTCTAGGACAAGAGGAGGTCCAAAGAGCGCTGCCAGTGGGGGACTCCAGTAGTAGAGTTTGGGGCCGCTCTGCAAAACCACTGCACAGAGCAGGTAAGTTTAACATGTTTATTATTTTATTTTTTTAAACAGATGCCTTTACAATAACTTTAAGGCTCCATGCACACTGGACCTTAAAATAATGTTATAAAAACGCCAGTAGCTTTGCAGTGAGTCTTTCAACGTTTTTTTAACGTGTTTGCAATAGCGTTTTTAGTGTTTTTCCGCATTAGCGTTTTTTATCATTTTTTTTTTTCAATTGATTAAAAACGAAAAAAAAAAAAAAAATGGGGAGCCACGTTTTTGAGCGTTTATCAGCGTTTGGCATTTTTTGTGGTCAGAAAAACGACTCCTGAATGTGATTTTAGGGCGTTCAGAAAACAGCCCATAAACTCCACTGCTGATAAACGTCCAAAAAACGTCCATGTGTGCATGGACACATAGGATAACAGAGGGGAGTTTATGAGCGGTTAAAAAAACGCCCAAACTCCCAAAAACGTCCATTTGTGAGCTTCAGTGTGCATGGAGTCTTACATTTTTGTCAGGTTTTAAATTCTGTTTTTGATTCCCTTATTTTGGTTCCCTTATTTGCTATTCCTGTGACACCAAAACAAGAAACAGGGAGAATCTTGTCATAGGGAAAGGAAGACACAGGCAGTAAGGCCTAATTCACTCCTATCCATTTTTAGTGCTTTTTGCGTTTTGCAGATTTGCACTACAGTCCATTTAACATGGTTTCCTACGGAACACGTTCTGTAATGCAAATCTGAAAAATGCAAAAGGCACTAAAAATGCATAGAAGAGAATCCAGCCTAAAGCCTCGTACACACGACCGAGTTTCTCGTCCAAAACCGGCAAGAAATGTGCCGCGAGAGCTTTTTTGGTCGAGAAAAACGTTCGTGTGTATGGTTTTACGACGAGAAAATTGCCGAGAATCTCGACGAGAAAATAGAGAACATGCTCTCTATTTTCTCGTCAGGATTCCAGATTTCCTCGTTGTGTTTCTCGTCGGGCTGTTTTGTGACGAGAAAATGGTTCGTGTGTATGCTTTTACGACTCTTCCAAAAGCGCGCATGCTCACAAGCAACTATGAGACGGGAGCGCATCTTCTGGTAAAACAAGCCTTCGTAATGGAGAGAGCACATTCGTCACGCTCAAAAATATTGCATCGTTTAAATGTTCTGCATTGAAATCTTCGTTAGAATGTTACATTAATCAAAACGAGTGACCTTCTTTTGCTGCTGATATTCACACAGAGTTATGACTTTTTTTTTAACCTTTTTCATGCTGCTCTTAAGAAGATTTATGTGTATTATATCGTGCAAGTTTTTAGGAATAATTTAAATGGTAATATTTTTAATAATGATGTTAATTATAATTTTGCAATGTTTTGATAGTGATCTCCCATTTAATTTTGGAATCTATATTAGTTAAATTTCCCACCATGTTTTTTTGATAATCAGATTTAGTTATTCTTTTGGGGGGGTGATATCTGTCCCTTTTATTGTCAGTCAAATGTATCTGCTTACTCCAAAGCTAGATTTTTAATTTTTACAAATACACATAGTCAAGTATAAACTTAAACAAAAATCACATTTATTCATGTTTAGAAATAAAATAAAGAGAAGGCAGCGCTGGAGAACCTGCTGCCATTTGTGCATCCCAGGGACCCCAGAGCACACAGCAACCCTGTGTGGACACTAAAATTGGGAGCTTGAGAAGGCCAACATTTCTGAACACAATCTGATGCTGGCCTCCCAGAGGTCAGGAACAGCAGCAGGTGAGATATATGTCCCAAGTCTGTTGTACTACAACAGGCTGCCTTCTGTCCGACCACAATGAAGCAAGGCCATCACTTCCTCTTCTTCCTGGCAACCTTCCCTGCAACCTTCCCTGAAGCCTTCCCTGAAGCCTTCCTTCTTCGTTTGGCTGGAGGCTGGCCCACTGGAGGGGTACTCCTGTCAGGAGGAGGAGGAGGAGGAGGAGATGTAGCAGAAGGGGGTGGGGCAGAAGGAGGTGGAGGTGTAGCAGAAGGGGGTGGGGCAGAAGAAGAAGGTGGAGGTGTAGCAGAAGGGGGTGGGGCAGAAGAAGAAGGTGGAGGTGTAGCAGAAGGGGGTGGGGCAGAAGAAGAAGGTGGAGGTGTAGCAGAAGGGGGTGGGGCAGAAGAAGAAGGTGGAGGTATAGCAGAAGGGGGTGGGGCAGAAGAAGAAGGTGGAGGTGTAGCAGAAGGGGGTGGGGCAGAAGAAGAAGGGGGAGGTGTAGCAGAAGGGGGTGGGGCAGAAGAAGGAGAGGTGTAGCAGAAGGGGGTGGGGCAGAAGAAGAAGGTGGAGGTGTAGCAGAAGGGGGTGGGGCAGAAGAAGAAGGTGGAGGTGTAGCAGAAGGGGGTGGGGCAGAAGAAGAAGGTGGAGGTATAGCAGAAGGGGGTGGGGCAGAAGAAGAAGGTGGAGGTGTAGCAGAAGGGGGTGGGGCAGAAGAAGAAGGGGGAGGTGTAGCAGAAGGGGGTGGGGCAGAAGAAGAAGGAGAGGTGTAGCAGAAGGGGGTGGGGCAGAAGAAGAAGGTGGAGGTGTAGCAGAAGGGGGTGGGGCAGAAGAAGGGGGAGGTGGAGGTTGAGGTTGGGTCAGTTGTGCCACCTCACATATGGCGGTATTGGGGGTAATTTTCTCCATCACCCCCTTGTTGAGCAAGGTGATGAGCAGGGGCTCACATAGGAGGCGTTGCTCCATGCTCATCACCTTGAACTTAGCCTCCACTAGGCCGGCAATGGCCTCTTCAGGGGATGTGGGCTCCTGGAGGGTGGCATGGGCCTCACGAATAAGGGCCATTGCTGCCTCACTTGTGCTCCTGTCCCTCCTGCCTCTTTTGTGAAGCCGGATGGGAGGCACCTGGGATCTGGTGCTTCTCCTTTGCCCTGCCACCTCCTGTCTGCCACTGGGCCCTGCCACCTCCTGTCTGCCACTGGGCCCTGCCACCTCCTGGCTGCCACTGGCCCTTCCTCCTCCTGCCTGACAGTTTCCAGACCCTCCTCCTGGCTGATTTCATCCTGTGTATGAAAAAGGGACATAGTTTAATATGTTAGTTTAATCTTTGCATCAAACTTTGTAATCCTGATTGAAGCAATTAGAATGTAAATCCATAAATCCTTGCTTTAAATTTACCACTACATCAGATTGACTATTTAGCACCCAATTAAGTGCAGAATAATGTCTACAGATCTTGATTTCACTTGTGGAATCCAAAATATTTTATGTTTGTCATCTTGACATATTTGTCAAACATTAAGTTTATCCCAATACATTTTCTATAAATACTATACCTGGCTCCAGATTAGGGATGAGCTTCGTGTTCGAGTCGAACATACGTTCGACTCGAACATTGGCTGTTCGATCGTTCGACGAAGATCGAACGATTTGGGCCGTTCGCGCCAAATTCGAGTGACGCGAACGGCCCACAATGCACTACGCCATCGCAGTGTCATCCAGGCGCTGTGATTGGCCAAGCATGCACTGTGACCCCGCATGCTTGGCCAATCACAGCGCCGGCAGCGAGGAGAGCAATGATTGGCCACAGGCAGGATGCCTGTGGCCAATTATTGCTGAGGGTGTTTAGTACACGCCCCACACTATAAAAGGCCGCCAGCACGGCGGCCTAGTGTAGTGTGTTCCGGAGCAGGGATAGAGTAGCATAGGCAGGGACAGTGACTGTTATTTCTTTCTTGCTTAACCTGGATTCCTTTAGTTTAGGGAAAGAGAAGGATAGGTAGGGAGAGTGTCAGTGTGTTTTGTGCTTCTGCTATAGTGTGCTTAAAAAAAACATTTATTCTAGGGACAGAAAACTCTAGGTAGGGACAGTGTCAGTTTCTTTCACTCTGCAAGTCCTTGTTTCCAGGGACCTGTAAGGACAGTGAGTTAATTGTCCTTGTGCTATATTGTGCTTAAAAAAAACATTTATTCTAGGGACAGAAAACTCTAGGTAGGGACAGTGTCAGTTTCTTTCACTCTGCAAGTCCTTGTTTCCAGGGACCTGTAAGGACAGTGAGTTAATTTTCCTTGTGCTATATTGTGATTAAAAAAAACATTTATTCTAGGGACAGAAAACTCTAGGTAGGGACAGTGTCAGTTTCTTTCACTCTGCAAGTCCTTGTTTCCAGGGACCTGTAAGGACAGTGAGTTAATTTTCCTTGTGCTATATTGTGATTAAAAAAAACATTTATTCTAGGGACAGAAAACTCTAGGTAGGGACAGTGTCAGTTTCTTTCACTCTGCAAGTCCTTGTTTCCAGGGACCTGTAAGGACAGTGAGTTAATTTTCCTTGTGCTATATTGTGATTAAAAAAAACATTTATTCTAGGGACAGAAAACTCTAGGTAGGGACAGTGTCAGTTTCTTTCACTCTGCAAGTCCTTGTTTCCAGGGACCTGTAAGGACAGTGAGTTAATTTTCCTTGTGCTATATTGTGATTAAAAAAAACATTTATTCTAGGGACAGAAAACTCTAGGTAGGGACAGTGTCAGTTTCTTTCACTCTGCAAGTCCTTGTTTCCAGGGACCTGTAAGGACAGTGAGTTAATTTTCCTTGTGCTATATTGTGATTAAAAAAAACATTTATTCTAGGGACAGAAAACTCTAGGTAGGGACAGTGTCAGTTTCTTTCACTCTGCAAGTCCTTGTTTCCAGGGACCTGTAAGGACAGTGAGTTAATTTTCCTTGTGCTATATTGTGATTAAAAAAAACATTTTTTCTAGGGACAGAAAACTGTAGGTAGGGAGAGTGTTTTTTTTCTTTCACTCTGCAAGTCCTTGTTTCCAGGGACCTGTAAGGACAGTGAGTTAATTTTCCTTGTGCTATATTGTGATTAAAAAAAACATTTTTTCTAGGGACAGAAAACTGTAGGTAGGGAGAGTGTTTTTTTTCTTTCACTCTGCAAGTCCTTGTTTCCAGGGACCTGTAAGGACAGTGAGTTAATTGTCCTTGTGCTATATTGTGCTTAAAAAAAACATTTATTCTAGGGACAGAAAACTCTAGGTAGGGACAGTGTCAGTTTCTTTCACTCTGCAAGTCCTTGTTTCCAGGGACCTGTAAGGACAGTGAGTTAATTTTCCTTGTGCTATATTGTGATTAAAAAAAACATTTATTCTAGGGACAGAAAACTCTAGGTAGGGACAGTGTCAGTTTCTTTCACTCTGCAAGTCCTTGTTTCCAGGGACCTGTAAGGACAGTGAGTTAATTTTCCTTGTGCTATATTGTGATTAAAAAAAACATTTTTTCTAGGGACAGAAAACTGTAGGTAGGGAGAGTGTTTTTTTTCTTTCACTCTGCAAGTCCTTGTTTCCAGGGACCTGTAAGGACAGTGAGTTAATTTTCCTTGTGCTATATTGTGCTTAAAAAAAACATTTTTTCTAGGGACAGAAAACTGTAGGTAGGGAGAGTGTTTTTTTTCTTTCACTCTGCAAGTCCTTGTTTCCAGGGACCTGTAAGGACAGTGAGTTAATTGTCCTTGTGCTATATTGTGCTTAAAAAAAACATTTATTCTAGGGACAGAAAACTCTAGGTAGGGACAGTGTCAGTTTCTTTCACTCTGCAAGTCCTTGTTTCCAGGGACCTGTAAGGACAGTGAGTTAATTGTCCTTGTGCTATATTGTGCTTAAAAAAAACATTTATTCTAGGGACAGAAAACTCTAGGTAGGGACAGTGTCAGTTTCTTTCACTCTGCAAGTCCTTGTTTCCAGGGACCTGTAAGGACAGTGAGTTAATTTTCCTTGTGCTATATTGTGATTAAAAAAAACATTTTTTCTAGGGACAGAAAACTGTAGGTAGGGAGAGTGTTTTTTTTCTTTCACTCTGCAAGTCCTTGTTTCCAGGGACCTGTAAGGACAGTGAGTTAATTTTCCTTGTGCTATATTGTGATTAAAAAAAACATTTTTTCTAGGGACAGAAAACTGTAGGTAGGGAGAGTGTTTTTTTTCTTTCACTCTGCAAGTCCTTGTTTCCAGGGACCTGTAAGGACAGTGAGTTAATTGTCCTTGTGCTATATTGTGCTTAAAAAAAACATTTTTTCTAGGGACAGAAAACTGTAGGTAGGGAGAGTGTTTTTTTTTTTTCACTCTGCAAGTCCTTGTTTCCAGGGACCTGTAAGGACAGTGAGTTAATTGTCCTTGTGCTATATTGTGCTTAAAAAAAACATTTATTCTAGGGACAGAAAACTCTAGGTAGGGACAGTGTCAGTTTCTTTCACTCTGCAAGTCCTTGTTTCCAGGGACCTGTAAGGACAGTGAGTTAATTTTCCTTGTGCTATATTGTGATTAAAAAAAACATTTATTCTAGGGACAGAAAACTCTAGGTAGGGACAGTGTCAGTTTCTTTCACTCTGCAAGTCCTTGTTTCCAGGGACCTGTAAGGACAGTGAGTTAATTTTCCTTGTGCTATATTGTGATTAAAAAAAACATTTTTTCTAGGGACAGAAAACTGTAGGTAGGGAGAGTGTTTTTTTTCTTTCACTCTGCAAGTCCTTGTTTCCAGGGACCTGTAAGGACAGGGAGTTAATTTTCCTTGTGCTATATTGTGCTTAAAAAAAACATTTTTTCTAGGGACAGAAAACTGTAGGTAGGGAGAGTGTTTTTTTTCTTTCACTCTGCAAGTCCTTGTTTCCAGGGACCTGTAAGGACAGTGAGTTAATTGTCCTTGTGCTATATTGTGCTTAAAAAAAACATTTATTCTAGGGACAGAAAACTCTAGGTAGGGACAGTGTCAGTTTCTTTCACTCTGCAAGTCCTTGTTTCCAGGGACCTGGAGAGACATTGAGTGAATTGTCCTTGTGCTATATTGTGATTAAAAAAAACATTTATTCTAGGGACAGAAAACTCTAGGTAGGGACAGTGTCAGTTTCTTTCACTGTGAAAGTCCTTGTTTCAAGGGACAGAGAAGGACACCTGAAGGTAGCCCTTATTGCTTTTTTCCCATCTCCCTGCAGGCCATCTATTAGAATGTCTGGAAGGCAAACAAGGAGAGGCAGACAGTCAGGAGGCAATAAAAGAGGGCAAGCAGGCTCTGTGTCTGGGGGCAACAGTGCTGGTCGTGGACGCGGTGCATTGTCATCAGCACATGGCCATGGGACACGCTTGTCCTTCTTTTCGGCAGCTGGACATGTTGAGCCACATCATGCCGAAGACTTGGTAGAGTGGATGACCAAGCCCTCCTCCTCCTCCTCATCCTCTCTCACCCAGGCTCAGGGTACTGGAAAAGCAGCTGCCAAAGCGTCGTCTTCCCTGGTATCAATGTCAGACAAATCATCAGTCACTCCTTCCCTAGACCCACCATGTCCTCCTCCTGAGGAGTCCCCCGAACTGTTTCAGCACAGTGTTGGGTACATGCTCCAGGAGGATGCCCAGCGTTTCGAAGGGTCTGATGATGAAACCCAGCTAGAGGAAGGCAGTAGCGTGAGAGCAGACAGAGGGGATGCTCAAGAAGGACACCAATCTGGCAGTCATGTTCCAGCAGCTGCAGCATACTGCCAGATTGGCTCCAGTGATGAGGAGGGAGGGGATGATGAGGTCAATGACTCCACGTGGGTGCCTAATAGGAGAGAGGAGGAGGAGGAGGATGAGGAGGAGGCACATCTCCAACGAGGCAGGATGCCCTTTGGTGGCCAGCGTAAGGGCAGTACACCGACGGAATCACACCGCAGAGCTCCGCCTGTGCAGGGCGCTGCCTCTGCCCGTCATTCAAAAAGTTCTTTGGTGTGGGCCTTTTTTGAGGCTAGTGCATCAGATCGCACAGCTGCTGTTTGCAACATATGTCTCAAGCGTATATCGCGTGGCCAAAACATCAGCCGCTTGGGTACCACATGCCTGACCAGACATATGTTGACCTGCCATGCAGCTCGTTGGCAAGCCTACCTCAAAGACCCACACCAAAGAACAAAGCGGACCTCTCCTTGCACCGCATCAGCTGGGATCTCCAACCCCACTATAACTTCAGTCCTCTCTGAAACATGCACTGAGAGGAATGAAGGTGTAGAATTAGGTGTGTCACAGCCAAGTACTTGCGCCCACTCTGCTAGCAGTACACCGACGTCCGATTCTAGCAGGCAAATTTCCCTGCCCCAGCTGCTGGACCGTCGAAAGAAGTTCACTCCCAGCCATCCACATGCCCAGCGGTTGAATGCTAGCTTGGCTAAATTGCTAGCGCTTCAACTGCTGCCTTTTCAGTTGGTAGACTCGGCCCCCTTCCGTGAGTTTGTGCAATGTGCGGTTCCTCAGTGGCAGGTTCCCAAACGCCACTTTTTCTCACGGAAGGCTATTCCGGCTCTCTACCGGCATGTGGAAGGCAATGTCTTGGCCTCGCTGGACAGGGCGGTCAGCGGTAAGGTGCATATTACCGCTGACTCATGGTCCAGCAGGCATGGACAGGGACGTTACCTTTCTTTCACGGCCCATTGGGTCACTCTTTTGGCAGCTGGGAAGGATTCAGGACAAGGTGCAGTAGTGTTGGAGGTTGTCCCACCGCCACGCCTCCAAAATGCTACTACTGGTTGTGACACACCTCTCTCCTCCACCCCCTCCTCTTCTTCTTCCTCCATGGCCTCTTCCTGTGGTTTGTCCTATGAACCAGCGGTGCTCCGTAGCCGTTCACGGGGCTACGCAAGTACGCAGGCAAAAAGATGCCATGCCGTGCTTGCGCTGGTGTGTTTGGGGGACAGAAGCCACACTGGGGCAGAGGTCCTGTCTGCTCTGCAGGGCCAGGCCGAGAGGTGGTTGACGCCACGCCAGCTTAAGCCAGGAATGGTGGTTTGCGACAATGGCACCAACCTCCTCTCCGCCCTCCGACAGGGACAACTGACCCATGTGCCCTGTGTGGCTCACGTCCTTAACCTGGTGGTGCAGCGCTTCTTGGGCAGGTACCCGGGCTTACAGGATGTCCTGAGGCAGGCCAGGAAAGTCTGTGTGCATTTCCGCAGATCTTATAATGCCAGTGCTCGCCTGGCTGAGCTGCAAAAGGAGTTGAACCTGCCCAAGAACCGCCTTATATGTGACATGCCCACCAGGTGGAACTCAACGTTGGCCATGCTGCAGCGGCTGCACACGCAGCAGAGGGCCATCAATGAGTACCTGTGCGACTACGGCACCAGGACAGGGTCAGGGGAGCTTGGTTTTTTTTCTCCACGCCAGTGGGGCATGATCAGGGATGCATGCACTGTCCTGGCACCATTTGAGGAGGCCACGAGGATGGTGAGCAGTGACAGTGCATGCATCAGTGACACTGTACCTCTTGTCCACCTGTTGGAGCACACGCTGCGTGGAATAATGGACAGGGCACTTGAGGCAGAACAGAGGCAGGAAGAGGAGGACTTCCTTGCCTCTCAAGGCCCCCTTTACCCAGACAGTGTTCCTTCTGTCCCACCCATCGCACAGGAAGAGGAAGAGGAGGAGGAGGAGGAGGAGGAGGATTGTGTCAGCATGGAGGTGGAGGCTGGCACTCAGCATCATCAGCAGCAGTCTTTTAGGGATGATTTACAGTCCCAAGAAACCAGTGGACTTGTACGTGGCTGGGAGGAGGTGGCTGCGGATCATGTCGTCCTTAGTGACCCAGAGGACTCCGGAGCGAATGCCTCAGCAAACCTACGCTGCATGGCCTCCCTGATCCTGCAAAGTCTGCGGAAGGATCCTCGTATTCTTCGGATCAAGGAGAGGGACCATTACTGGCTGGCCACTCTCCTTGATCCACGGTACAAGGGTAAGGTTGCGGACCTTATGTTACCGTCGCAGAGGGAGCAGAGGATGAGACAACTCCGGGAGGCCTTGCAGAAAGGTCTGTGCAACGCGTTCCCAGAGACTGGGAGGTTGCAAACTCCTGGTCCTGGACAACGAGTTGCTGAGGCTTCGGCCAGTCAAAGAAGGAGCGGTGGGGAAGGTGGCCGTCTGACCGATGCGTTCAGACAATTCTTTAGTCCGCAGCCCCAAAGTATGATCGGTTCCAGCAACCATCGCCAGCGTCTGATAAACATGGTGCAGGAATATCTAGGGGCAAGGTCAGACTTGGACACCTTCCCCACCGAAAATCCTCTGGCTTACTGGGTCTTGAGGATGGATCACTGGCCAGAGCTTGCACAGTATGCAATTGAGCTACTGGCCTGTCCTGCATCCAGCGTTCTTTCGGAACGCACATTCAGTGCTGCTGGAGGATTTGTCACGGATCACAGGGTGCGCCTGTCCACCGACTCGGTTGATCGACTGACTTTCATCAAGATGAACCAGTCTTGGATCACCACCAGCTACCACACACCTGATGCTGATATAACAGACTAATTGATTTTAAAATGTCACATCCCTTCAAGACTGATGCTGATGCTGAGTGCCTGTGCTGTTATGTTGACTGGCTATCCTCCTCCTCCGAGTCCTCAATGATACGATTGATGATGATAGCTTGGAAGATCATTTTTGTTTATGGGTGCCGCCACCAGTGCCTAACGCCCAATTTTTCAGCCCCTGTTTAACAGTGGCGTGTAATTACAATTTTTGAAGCAATACTTTGCAACAGGGCTCATTGCTGTGCTCCAAGTACAGTATCTGTGAGGAGTTGCAGTGTTGTGCCACCAGTGCCTAAGGCCCAATTTTTCAGCCCCTGTTTAACAGGGGCGTGTCATTACAATTTTTGAAGCAATACTTTGCAACAGGGCTCATTGCTGTGCTCCAAGTACAGTATCTGTGAAGGGTTGCAGTGTTGTGCCACCAGTGCCTAAGGCCCAATTTTTCAGCCCCTGTTCAACAGGGGCATGTAATTACAATTCTTGATCTAATAATTCACAGCAGGGCCCATTGCTGCACCCACCAAGAGTAACTGTCAGGGCTTACAGTGTTGTGGCACCAGCACCACCATCAAAGGCCCAATTTTTACTACCACTGTTCAACAATTATATGTAATTAAAATTCCTGATATAATAGTTGACAGCAGGGCGTTCCAGCACCAACCAAGAGTAACTGTGAGTGCTTACAGTGTTGTGCCAACACCAACAACTAAGGGGCCTATTTCTGCAGAGTATATACGGCAGGTCCCTACTTTCAAACATCCAACTTACAAACGACTCCTACTTGCAAACGCAAGAAGACAACAGGAAGTGAGAGGAAATCTACCACTAGGAAGGAAAATTCTCTCCTGTAAGAATAAATATGGGAGAAAGGTGTCTCCTCTGTACTGATGCTTTATCAGCAATCCTTGTTTCAAGAAAAACACCACATTTCAAAAACAGTTGTCATTAGGACGGAAAGTGAGGTGAAATGTTCTGAACAGGGGCACAGACAGCAAAACAAATGTTACAGGGGTGATAACCCTTACCTATGTTTTCCAAAAAGTTTAAAAATAGATTTTTGGTCTGGAGCTACACTTCAACAATGTACCTGTTCAAAATTACAAACAGATTCTACATAAGAACAAACCTACAGTCCCTGTCTTGTATGCACCGCCTGTATACGGCTGTTCAGAGTATATAGGGCCTTTTTTATTTTATGTGCGGGGTTCCCCTTAATATCCATACAAGACCCAAAGGGGCTGGTAATGGGCTGGGGTAGGGGGGGGTCATGGGGTAGCTATGCCATTTTTCTTAAAGATTTTCATCCATATTACCGGGACCAGACATTACATTAAAGCCGCAAGCAGTTTTAAATGGCTTTTTTTTCCTTTAGAAGTGTCATTTTGTGCAGGGACAGTTCTAAACACGGGAAACACGTGGCACTTCACAGGCATACTTTAGACACCCCCCAGGTACGATATTTAAAGGAATATTTGACTTTTTTTTTTTCACTTTATGCATCATTAAAATGACTGCTCCCGGAAAACGACCGTTTTTAAAACTTATTTTTGCATTGATACATGTCCCCTGGTGCAGAACCCGGGTTCCCAAACCCTTTTTAGGACAATAACATGCATAATAGTTGTTATAATTAGCACTTTAGAATTCGAACGTTCGCATCCATTGTATTTAATAGGGTTCTAATGTTCGTTCGAACTTTCGGTCCGTTCGCGGGTTCTGGTGCGAACCGAACCCGGGGGTGTTCGGCTCATCACTACTCCAGATGGCCAAATCAGGATCATCCAGGATGGCTGCCTCCTCTTGCTCCAGAGAAGGCTCAGGTTGGCTGCAGGGAAGTCTGGGGGGAAGAGTGGAGAGCGATGGCCTTGTCTCAATGTGGTCATCCAGGAAGGACATCCTGTTGTAGTACCACAAAATCGGGACATACACATCATCTGCTGCTGCTCCTGACCTCTGAGAAGCCAGGACCTTAGAGCGTTCAGTCCTGTAGGTACCTCTCAAGCTCCCAATTTTAGTGTCCACTTGTTTTGCTGTGGCTGTGGGCACCTTGGTATGCACAAATGGGAGCAGCTTCTCCAGCGCTGCTTTTCTCACCCCTCTTTTTTTGTGGATGGGGTTTTTCGTCTCCCACAGAGCCGGCAGCTCCCTTACCCGGTCAATAAATTCCGCCAGGAACTCTTTGTCGCTAATAAAGACATTCATATTGTATCTGCAAGTTAAATAAATTATATATAACTAATGTGAGGCAAACAGTCTAACCTCCTTAACATGCTAGTCACCATATATATCCTCCAACATTCTCAAGACAGTATAGGCCAACAATTTGTACAAGTCACAAAATCACATACCTTCATTCGCACGTCCGTCACTTGAACTCCTCTCTCCGCACACCGAACGTACTAGAGTCACATGTGTGTTTGCTATATACACACCACACATGCGTCAAAATACGAACACGTCGCTCCGCATACGTCGCCCGCCCATGACGTTCTAACTAACATCTTTTCCCCGCCCCTTCTCTTTCGGCGCGCAGACAGATATGGCGGAGTTACAGCAGGTGTCTGATAATTCCGCAACTAACGAGGAGGAGACAAGCCCGGAGACCGAGGAAACGTCACGATCAAGGAGGAGATTCAAGGCATCGAATATGTCTTTTGCGGAGATGGCGGAGATGGTGGACATCTTGCTCAAGGCTGATTATGATGCCAAGCATGGGCCGTATAGCAAACCAAATAGAAGGAAGGCCAAAATCCTCACTAAAGTCGTGAAGAGTCTGAAGGCGAATTTCGGGGTGAAACGCTCAAATGAGCAGCTCAGAAAGAGGTGGTCAGACCTCAAACTGAGGGAGCCAGAGCAGTTGAGAAGCATAAAGAGAATGCTCGCTAAAAGTAAGTAAAAAGTAGACTTTTATGCTATTAATCTTTTTCTAAACTGACATGTTGCTCTTTATTTTGGTTTCTCATATTGGACTCCCTTCCAAAATGTAATATTTTGAACTTGGTTGGGCACAGTAATTGTTCGTTACGTTACCGACACTTCGTTCGGCCACTATCCGCGGTTTTGGCTTATTTTAGAGCCACAAAAGTAATTAGACATCTGCCATTTTTGCTCAAAAATTGTGGCGTATTTTTTCGTCTAGATGATGTGTTTGTAAAGAGAATGAAATGCAAACTTTTATCAGTGTAAAGGAGAGGACACTCAGCAGCTGCTTCCACATCTGTACTTTGGAGCACTATAGTGTGGGCCACCAGACCCACCTTTTTTGGGTGTCCCACACAGGTGCATCAGAGAATTTTTGTGGTGCCTCCATGTCAAATAAATTACATCCAAAGTTGAATACTAAACATATTCTTGGTCATAAATAATGCATTCTTCTTTAAATTCCGCCCAAACACACACTTGTACCACACTTCCAAGCAATTTAGCCTGTTTTTATTTTAAAATAGAGATTTACAGTGTGATAAATAGACCTTTTGTTTGATTCTCATAGGGGAGAGAAGACTGGGAGGAGGACACTCCAGGGAGCACATGCACCCCACAACTTCCAAGCAACCCCAAACTCCCAAAGATCCACAACCGAAAGATGTGCAGGAAGTTGAGGTGGAGGAAGGAGAAGTGCAAGAAGGAGAGGTGGATGACGTTGTGGATCTGGTCACCACAACAGGTCAGTATCTGTCACCACAGCTTCAGGTAAGAGATGTAGGCCTGCAGAGTTATAATACCTTTTGTTTTTTGTTTTTAGGGGATATAAATGTTGTGAAGGATAGTACACGGTTCTCTGCTGACAGTGCCCACCGCCTCATCCAGCAAGTGATGGAATGTAGCACGGAACTGGACCTTATTAAACAAAGAATCCATGTGATGGAACAAACATTTAAAGATATTCTCGATGTTTTGGGGAGAATTCAATAAGCCATCCAAACACATTTGTTTTTACATGTTTGTTTTTGCAACTTTTCGAATTTTTTTGACAATCAAACCAGCCAAAAATTGAATCTGCACACAGTGTGTCAACATGTGCTATCTGCCATCAGGGGATATCCATGTACGTCTTTTGGGGGTGCAACCCCTTCCTCGTATCTAAAGTCGGTGAACTGAGGAAGGGGTTGCACCCCCAAAACACGTCCATTGATCACCCCTGATGGCAGATAGCACATGTTGACAATAGGGATCAGGATTGTAAACTTCCTAGATGAAAAAAATCCCAAATGTGTGCATATTCAATTTTTGGCTGGGCAAGGGGTGGCAGGACCCCATATTAGGACGGGCACATAGAGACATAGTTTGTGTAAGTGAATGTCTCAGATTGCTCAGAGGTATCCAATGTTGTAATTTTTGGAATGCAACTGTTATTTTTGTATTTTCATAATCAAAAAATTGCCGGGTTGGGGCCAGGCCAACCCAAAAAACCAGAAAAAACTAAAAATGGTGAGAATGTGCACAGAGTAAAATATTTGACCACAAACAACGTGTAGCTTCTTTTTATAATACCCTCTAAGCTTATTTGGTTATTTTGTAAGGTTACATAGTGAAATGGTTGTTATTTACTAAAGTAAAATACACTTGGCACTACAAATGCACAAATACAAACTAGGAGACAGGAAATAACAAATAATTAAAGGTTTAACCACTTAAGCCCCGGACCATTTCGGACCATTAGGACCAAGCCTGTTTTTGGGATTCGGCACTGCGCTGCTTTAACTGTAAATTGTGCGGACATGCAATGTTGTACCCAAATGAAATTTGCGTCCTTTTCTTCCCACAAATAGAGCTTTCTTTTAATGGTATTTGATTGCCTCTGCGATTTTCATTTTTTGCGATATAAATGGAAAAAGAACGAAAATTTTGAAAAAAAAGATATTTTCTACTTTTTGTTATAAGAAAAATCGAATAAACTCAATTTTAGTCATACATTTAGGCCAAAATGTATTCAGCCACATGTCTTTAGTAAAAAAAATGTCAATAAGCGTATATTTATTGGTTTGCGCAAAAGTTATAGCGTTTACAAACTAGGGTACATTTTCTGAAATTTACACAGCTTTAAATTTATGACTGCCTATCTCATTTCTTGAGGTGCTAAAATGGCAGGGCAGTACAAAACCCCCCCAAATGACCCCATTTTGGAAAGTAGACACCCCAAGGAAATTGCTGAGAGGCATGTTGAGCCCATTGAATATTTTTTTTTTTTGTCCCAAGTGATTGAATAATGACAAAAAAAAAAAAAAAATTACAAAAAGTTGTCACTAAATGATATATTGCTCACACATGCCATGGTTATATGTGGAATTGCACCCCAAAATACATTCTGCTGCTTTTCCTGAGTACGGGGATACCACATGTGTGGGACTTTTTGGGAGCCTAGCCGCGTACAGGGCCCCAAAAACCAAGCACTGCGAACGCTGCAGTTATGTGTGTTGTGTTTGGTAAGTGACAGTGATCGATCGATACTGCACTTGGGTGGGCTGGGCTGGGCTGGGCTGGGCGGAGGGGCTAAACGCAGGCGCTAGCAGGTATCTGGGCTGATCCCGCTAACACTGCGTTTTTGGGAACCCTAAACCGCTGGGGATGCTAGTATAGATCTGATCAGATCTGATCAGATACTATACCACTAAGGGGGGTGTATGCTTTGCGCGTGGGTGTTAGCGTTACTGTCACTAACCTAACACTGCCTGGGGCGACGCAGACCCTCTCTGGCGCTAAAACCTAATTGATCTCACCCGCCGGGCAATCAGGGGGGTTAAACCTTTATTGGGTTATATACGGCGGGTGCCCTGATGCTATAAAAAGCAAACTAATCAACCAGCGTCACCCGTAACCTTTATATGGTGATCACTGGTGAAAGGGTTAACTAGGGGCAATCAGGGGGTTAAAACCTTTATTAGGTTAAATATGGGGGTACCTGACACTATATAAAAACCTGACGGGTAACCTAAATAACTAAATAACTTACTGGCTAACCAGTGACACCAGTGACGCTTATACGGCGATCACTGGTGAAAGGGTTAACTCTAGGGGCAATCAGGGGGTTAAAATAATATATGGGGGTACCTGACACTAATAAAAACCTGCGGTGAACCTAAAAAAAAATAACTGCCTATCTAAAACACCAGCGACACGAATACAGCGATCGGAAAAACAATCGCTTAGTGACGCTGAAGTTAGGGGGTGAAAGGGTTACCTGGGGGGTGATCAAGGGGTTAAACCTTTATTAGGGGGGGTTAGGGGGCTACCCTGGACCTAAAGGGGCCTAATCCTAACTGCCCTGCAACTTTTTACAATCACAGATGACACAATGCAGTGATCAGTAAAATAAATGATCACTGCAATCAGTGACACTGTGATTGGGGGCTTTGGGGTGACCTGGGGGGTGATCTGGGGGTGACTGGGGGGTGATTTGTGTGCCTATGTGTACCTACGTGTCAGTGGACTGTTGGTGCACTAACCTGCTTCTTCTCTGCTCGGCGCCGGGAACGGAAAGACCGCGGCGAGGGAGATGACATCACTTCCTCCAGCCTTGTTTACATCACATGGCGGAGGAAGCATTTTCATTGGCCGGGAGCGATCGCGAGGGGGGGGCGGAATCGAGCGGCCGCCCCCTCATGCCTGATCGCTCCCGAACACTTAACGGCCGCTCACTGCAGTGAAGGGGGGTCCGGATGGACCCCCCAACTGCACAAAGGCGATCACGTAGATCTACGTGATTCTGCCTGTCCGTGCCATTCTGCCGACGTAAATCGGCGGTGGGCGGTCGTTAAGTGGTTAAACAAGCTTTTTATTGGGATCCTTAGACATAGGCTGGCATAGGAATTGCCCCCCTACCCGTGAAATACTTCATGAATTTGTCCCGAACCTCACGGGCATTTTGGGAGGGCAAGCCAGAACAGGCAGATTCCAGGCCCGGCAGGGGATTTGCAGGGGAAAGTCCAGCCTCTGGCAAAACTGAGGCCATATAGGAATTCGATTTTTGGCTCAGAAAGTTGTGTAGCACACAGCAGCATAGTACGACATAGTTTATTTTGTAGTCCGCCAAGTGTATTGAAGTCATAAAAAGGCGGAACCGGCTGGCCATTATGCCAAAGGCATTTTCGACAACTCTTCGGCCCCTGGCCAGCCGGTAATTGAACACCCTCTTCTCTGGGGTCAGGGTCCTCTGGGGAAATGGCCTCATAAGATGCCGTCCGAGTCCGAAGGCTTCATCAGCCAAGAAAACAAAGGGGAGTCCTTCAATATTCCCTGCATCCGGTGGCAATGCAAGGTCGTCACTCTGGAGACGGAGGGCAAACTACGTCTGGATGAAGGATTCCCCATCGGACATCCGGCCATTCTTCCCTACATCAACATAGAGGAATTCATACCGTGCTGACACCACCGCCATCAGCACAATGCTATGAAACCCCTTGTAATTGTAGTAGTAGGACCCAGAACGGGGTGGCGGCACGATGCGGACGTGCTTCCCGTCTATGGCACCACCGCAGTTGGGGAAGTCCCACCGCGTGGCAAACTCCGATGCCACAGTCTGCCATTCCTGTGGCGTGGAAGGAAGCTGTGGAGTGAAACAAGATGAAATAATATTAGAATACCAAAGTCAGACATTACAAGGAAATTCGATAAAAAAAAATTAAAGGCCAACATCAATCAAATTCTACGTTTATTAAGGTGTTTAAAATAAGTATAAGGGAAGGCTCATTTATCAGATTCATCACCCCCTCTGATGGGCCATTACTAAATTATTTTGGGGGGGGGGGAGATGTGTTTGGCCACAGGATAGCATTGCAGTGGCGGTGCGTCCAGAGTGGGCGCTGGAGCACTGCCCCCTCTCTCCTGTGCCCATCACTCAGAACAATACATAGGTTCATGCGTTGCATGAACCTATGTATTGTCCATGCCGCCCACTATTCAGGTGGATGGCCTCTTGTAAAGCGACCGACATATGAATAATTGCGGCATTTAGGGGGTTCAAATTGCATAGCAGAAACAGGTAGTAAAATAGTCTTGCACATTACAACCTGAGGGATGTAATTGGCTTGCGAAAAGTAAAATAGGGGACGCAGGGGGGGGGGCATTCCTTGGGGAAACACTGGCAGGCTGCTCTGCCAATCATGTTCACCAAGTCTGTTTAATGGTAACATGATTGGCTGATGCAACATCAAGGGAAGGAGAAGACATCAAGGACAGAAGAAGGATGGCGCTGACCACAAGAAGGTAAGTGCAGGGCTGGGGGGAAACTGGCTGCATTAGAGGGGACTAAATGGCTGCATTGGAGTGAACAAAATGGCTGCATTAGAGGGGACAACTGGGGGCGTTTAATAGGCACCAGAGCAAAAAAGGAGGAAGTTTATTTTCTAAATTGGAGTTTGAACCCCCAAACATTTGGAGCAACAGGCGCCCCTGCTGGAAAAGTTAGTGAAGGGAAATATTTATGGAGGAGAAAAGGGGCAATCTAAAGCTTCCAGCATGCATGGGGACAAAGGGGATCCAAAACAGCGGATAGTGGCCGAACGAAGTGTCTATAACGTAACGAACGATTACTGTGCCCAACCCAGTTCAAAATATAACATTTTGGAAGGGAGTCCAATAAGAAAAACAAAAAAAAACCAGCAACATGTCAGTTTAGAAAAGGATTAATAGCATAAAAGTGTACATTTTACTTACTTTTTGCGAGCATTCTCTTAATGCTCCTTAACTGCTCTGGCTCCCTCAGTTTGAGGTCTGACCACCTCTTTCTGAGCTGCTCATTTGAGCGTTTCACCCCAAAATTCGTCTTCAGACTCTTCACGACTTTAGTGAGGATTTTGGCCTTCCTTCTATTTGGTTTGCTATACGGCCCATGCTTTGCGTCATAATCAGACTTGAGCAAGATGTCCACCATCTCCGCCATCTCCGCAAAAGACATATTCGATGCCTTGAATCTCCTCCTTGATCGTGACGTTTCCTCGGTCTCCGGGCTTGTCTCCTCCTCGTTAGTTGCGGAATTATCAGACACCTGCTGTAACTCCGCCATATCTGTCTGCGCGCCGAAAGAGAAGGGGCGGGGAAAAGATGTTAGTTAGAACGTCATGGGCGGGCGACGTGTGCGGAGCGACGTGTTCGAATTTTGACGCATGCGTGGTGTGTATATAGCAAACACACATGTGACTATAGTACGTTCGGTGTGCGGAGAGAGGAGTTCAAGTGACGGACGTGCGAACGAAGGTATGTGATTTTGTGACTTGTACAAATTGTTGGCCTATACTGTTTTGAGAATGTTGTAGGATATATATGGTGACTACGATGTTAAGGAGGTTAGACTGTTTGCCTCACATTAGTTATATATTATTTCTTAAACTTGCAGATACAATATGAATGTCTTTATTAGCGACAAAGAGTTCCTGGCGGAATTTATTGACCGGGTAAGGGAGCTGCCCGCTCTGTGGGAGACGAAAAACCCCATCCATAAAAAAAAAAAAGGGGTGAGAAAAGCAGCGCTGGAGAAGCTGCTCCCATTTGTGCAGACCAAGGTGCCCACAGCCACAGCAAAACAAGTGGACACTAAAATTGGGAGCTTGAGAGGCACCTACAGGACTGATTGCTCTAAGGTCCTGGCTTCTCAGAGGTCAGGAGCAGCAGCAGATGATGTGTATGTCCCGATTTTGTGGTACTACAGCAGGATGTCCTTCCTGGATGACCACATTGAGGCAAGGCCATCACTCTCCACTCTTCCCCCAGACTTCCCTGCAGCCAACCTGAGCCTTCTCTGGAGCAAGAGGAGGCAGCCATCCTGGATGATCCTGATTTGGCCATCTGGAGCCAGGTATAGTATTAAATGAAAATGTATTGGGATAAAATTAATGTTTGACAAATATGTCAAGATGAGAAACATACAATATTTTGGGTTCCACAAGTGAAATCAAGATCTCGAGACATTAGTCTGCACTTAATTGGGTGCTAAATAGTCAATCTGATGTAGGTGTAAATTAGAAAAAATGATTTCTGGATTTACATTCTAATTGCTTCAATCATGTTTATAAAGTTTGATGCAAAGATTAAAACAACATATTAAACTATGTCCCTTTTTCATACACAGGATGAAATCAGCCAGGAGGAGGGTCTGGAAACTGTCAGGCAGGAGGAGGAAGGGCCCAGTGGCAGCCAGGAGGTGGCAGGGCCCAGTGGCAGCCAGGAGGTGGCAGGGCCCAGTGGCAGCCAGGAGGTGGCAGGGCAAAGGAGAAGCACCAGATCCCAGGTGCCTCTCATCCGGCTTCCCAAAAGAGGCAGGAGGGACAGGACCACCAGTGAGGCAGCAATGGCCCTTATTAAAGAGGCCCATGCCACCCTCAAAGAGCCCACATCCCCTGAAGAGGCCATTGCCGGCCTAGTGGAGGCAAAGTTCAAGGTGATGAGCATGGAGCAACGCCTCCTATGCGAGCCCCTGCTCATCACCTTGCTCAACAGGGGGGTGATGGAAAAAATTACCCCCAATACCGCCATTTGTGAGGTGGCACAACTGTCCCAACCTCAACCTCCTCCTCCACATTCTTCTTCCGCCCCACCCCCCTCTCCTCCACCTCCACCTTGTTCTTCCGCCCCACCCCCTTCTCCTCCACCTCCACCTTGTTCTTCTGCGCCACCCCCTTCTTCTCCTCCACCTCCTCCTCCTCCTGACAGGAGTACCCCTCCAGTGGCCCAGCCTCCAGCCAAACGAAGAAGGAAGGCTGCAGGGAAGGCTTCAGGAAAGGTTGCAGGGAAGGTTGCCAGGAAGACGAGGAAGTGATGGCCTTGCTTCATTGTGGTCGGACAGAAGGCAGCCTGTTGTAGTACCACACACTTGGGACATATATATCACCTGCTGCTGTTCCTGACCTCTGGGAGGCCAGCATCAGATTGTGCTCAGAAATGTTGGCCTTCTCAAGCTCCAAATTTTAGTGTCCACACAGGGTTGCTGTGTGGTCTGGGGTCCCTGGGATGCACAAATGGCAGCAGCTTCTCCAGCGCTGCCTTCTCTTTATTTTAGTTCAAACATGAATAAATGTTATTTTTCTTTAAGTTCATACTTGACTATGTGTATTTGTAAAAATGTAAAATCTAGCTTTGGAGTAAGCAGATACATTTGACTGACAAAAAAAGGGACAGATAACAACCCCCCAAAAAATAACTAAATCGTGTTTCCCAAAAAAGTGTGTAAAATTTAAATTATATATATTAAAAGATTCAATGGGAGATCACTACCAAAACATTGCAAAATTACAATTAACATCAGTTAGAAAAAGAACTAATTTTTAAATATTCCTAAAAACTTGCACGATATAATACACATAAATCTTCTTAAGAGCAACAAGAAAAATTTTAAAAAAAGATAGTCATAACTCTGTGTGAATATCAGCAGCAAAAGAAGTTCATTCGTTTGGATTAATGTCACATTCTAACGAAGATTTCAATGCACAACATTTAAACGATGCAAAAATTTGGAGCGTGACGAATGTGCTATCTCCATTACGAAGGCTTGTTTTACCAGAAGATGCGCTCCCGTCTCATAGTTGCTTGTGAGCATGCGCGCTTTTGGAAGAGTCGTAAAAGCATACACACGAACCATTTTCTCGTCACAAAACAGCCCGACGAGAAACACGACGAGGAAATCTGGAATCCTGACGAGAAAATAGAGAGCAGGTTCTCTATTTTCTCGTCGAGATTCACGGCAATTTTCTCGTCGTAAAACCATACACACAAACGGTTTTCTCGACAAAAAAGCTCACGCGGCACTTTTCTTGCCGGTTTTGGACGAGAAACTCGGTCGTGTGTACGAGGCTTCACTGTGCCCATTGAAACCTCACTAAGCCAATTGTCACTGTGCCCAACCTCACTCTGTCCATTGCCACCTTACTGTGCCCATCCTTACTGTGCCCATCCTCACTGTGCCCCTAAAATTGAAATTGTACCTGAAATTGAGAGGCTGCGGGCGTCCATTCATTGTTTAAAACTTGCGGTCTCTTCCTTGTCCCTTCCGTGATAGGCGTTTCTAAGCAGACACAGTTCCGCCTATCACGAACGTTCTCTCATCCTCAGTTTCCCAGCAGACACTGTGTTCAGTGTTCCGCCAATCACGGGTGTCCTCTTGTCCGAGGATGAAAAGGCGTCTGTGATTGGCGGAACACTGAACACAGTGTCTGCTGAGATGGGTGAGGATGAGAGAATGATTCTCAGCAGACACAGTTCCGCCTATCACGGAAGGGACCAGGAGGAGACCGCGAGATTTAAACGATGGACGCCCGCAGCCTCTCAGTATTTTCAGGTACACTGACTCAAGTATAAGCCGAGGGGGGCACTTTCAGCCCAAAAAAAAGGGCTGAAAATCTCGGCTTATACTTGAGTATATACGGTAAGTCAGAAGAACAATCCAGTGCTTTGTTTTTTGAAGAGGGTCCCTTCCACACCTGAGTCCAGGTCAGAGGTCACCCCCCCCCCCAGACTAGGGTGCATTTACAAGAGCCACCGACAGCCTTGTGACGGTCACAAGCCAGCTTCCACCCGAACTTCCCCAGCTGGGCTGACCCAGAGTATTAAAGGGGGGCTTGCTACCTGCCAACCCATCTGTTGGGGATTGGCCAGGGCCCTCAAAAAACTCCAGGCAGCTCTTCCTCTCCTCCACTCCGGTTCTTCTAGAATCTTCTGTAGGTTTGTAGAAGTAGGGGGAGGTCTCGGAGATGTTGCCTGTGAGTCATCCAGCCCTCCCTGAGTCACTCAAACCCTGACCCAGAAAAACACACAGGCAAGCCTGAATAATTGACCTACTCTAACAACAAAAATACTAGCATTCTAGCAACACAGCTCGGGGGTGCTACACTTATTGTACTCACTATGAAACCTAAGGTGTTAATCTTTCGCATTGTGTAAAAAGGCTGTTTGATCCTGTTTTCTCTGATCCTCCCCTTCTTCCACTGTCCCCAATCTGATAATCATTTAGAATCACTCTGCACATGCTGAGTTTGGTGTGTATTGCTAGAGAGTTTTTTTTTTCTTTGGAGGGTGCATGTGATCAGCAAATGCCCAATTAGCACTGTCCAGACAGAGGGTCAGGGGTCCTACATCCTCATAGGACAGTCAGAAGAGAATGAAAACTCCTCCTACAAGCTTTAACCAGACACTGATAGAAGTCTGACTATATACAGCTGATGAGAAAAGGTATTTAGCAGTATATATTTATGAAAATCATTGCATGTCCATGTACTGTGTACTGTGGGAGACCAGATATAGTGAATGCAGGGTTCTGGGTTTAGTAACACTTTAGGTATGCGGGGCTCTGTCTAGGCCACAGGGGGTTAATTATGGGCTCTGTCTAGGCAATGCAAGGACATTCACCTTTTTCTCCTGTTACTTTCAGTGGACTCTGAATCAGTGGAATCTGACCAATGGTATGCTGGAAATGAGTTACCTACAAGTACTGGGCAAAGCTATGATGGCTGCATGACCGTAGGCCCACAAAGAGTAAGTGAATTAAGGGCTTGGTGGTTTGCCTGCATGTTGCAGCACGTTATTACTACAGTCCTCTATTTAGAATGACATTCAGTATAGGCACACACCTAGCATAAGCGATATTCAGCTACACAAGAAGAATGCAAGCATAGAAATTAAATGACAAGATAAAGGACCAGCGGCTTCTCTCAGGAAGTAAGTGGGAGTTACAGTTCCTTACAGAGATAAATATAACATCCCTAGTGTAAAATGTGCAAAGAAGAATTCACTTTTAAATGTAGTATGTAAATGCAGGTAAGGGTGTGGTATGCAAGGAGTTATTAACCTGTGATTATATATCAAGGCACAGACTGTAAGAATTAAGCTGTAGAAAAACTGAGGCACAAATTTTTTTCAAAACCACCTATTTAATGAGAAGTAAACGTTCAGGAAACAGTCATCTGTGCAGTCCTGCATGTATGTGGACGCCCATACATTTTTTTTTTAAGAACATTTTTTAAAGAGTTAATAGGAGAAAGTTATCATATTTGTTTCATGCTTTATTACACTTCTGATCCCCCCCCCCCCCCCGGTATTTCTCACAGTGGATTTTCTGATGGTGGCCACAGTAGAGTGTGTCTGCATTTTGTGTTTTGAAAGGTTGAGTATTTAATACAGGCTTTTACAAAGTGGCAGGGGAGAACCTGTCATTCTTGAAAAAAAATTTCTCTTTAACTATGTAGCGCTACCCCCAGTTAAGAGAGCCGCTGGTTTGTTTTCTCTGGCCCTGTATACAGCACCACCAACCCCCGGCAATCTGACTCGACCCACTCTGGCACAGTTAGTCTAGGGTTAACTTCTTATCACTCTCTGGTGTATAATACTCAACAGTTTCTAAATAGGCAGACAACACTCTGAAGCAAGAGTATAAATAAGTAATAGCTTTACTGTAAAATGGTGGCATAAAACATGGCATGTAACACATACATGGGCCTGCAGAGCCCTGCATTAATCAGCGTATCAGAAGCAGCACTATAATATGGCGCCGCGCAGTATCCACCACGCGGAGCTATTATGGTGTGTGCGCCCTATGGCAAAGTAACACAAACTTTATAAATTTCCCCCACCTATGTCAGGCCTGACAGTGTATGAGATAGTCCCCTTTCCCTAAGGAAGTAAGGTTTTCTTCACCGGCCAGCTTTCGTTGGTGCACTTGGAGAAAATTACCAAATTGTATTCCAAAGGGTGGTAACTTGTAGCAACAGTATGCAAACGGGGGGGTAGGCACTTCAGCTCTGTCCCAACTACCGGACCCCCTAAGGAAACACGGGTGAGCGAACAGTGGGCCTAGGCAGTCTACAGGCCTGAATACAGCTCAGTCTATGGATATGGGCAGGTGCCCGCTCACCGCTCCAGGCGCGATCCCAGCCTGGGTCTTCCACCGCGTGTGTCCGTCGCACACGGCGTCTGCAACCGATCGGGTCCCCGATCCAACTGGAGTCCTACACCGACGATCCAGGATCCACCCAGGCTCCGCAGGATGGTGGAAGGCTCTTCAGACTTCAGGTAAGGCCTAAGGCTTCAGGCCTTACCCCGCAGCAGATCCGCGCAGGATGACTGGTTGCTTGAAGCGCAGCGTCCAAAGAGAGCGAGCTCCGCCTCGCCTCTCGCTTAAATAGGCCCCCCATGAATCTTTGCGGCGGAACTTCCGCCCTGGGGCTGAATGGGGTTCTGGGTAACGTAGTCCTGGGGCCTTAAGAGAGAGACCCCGCTACAACTACGTATTATTATGTGATACAATGACCTTTGCAGACAAGTAAAGGACGTTTTTTTCTCTTTATATGCTTTAGTCTTTTATGTTTCCCTTAAAGCAGAACTCCGGGATTTTCAAAAAATTCCCTATTAGTACATCCCCCACACAAAACACTAAACAGTTATTACATTTGTGAAATTTCTTACCATTGAAGAGAGATGTCTGATTAGATTTTCATGAAGTCAGCTCTATGATTCAAAAAATGCAGCCTGTATTCTGGCAAGGAGGTGTTAGAACAGTGATTGCATCATATCCTCTTCTCTCTATAATCAGACTACATTTCCCATTAATACTTGGGATTGGAGTGAATGTGGGAGGGTACATAGGCTTGTACATGTAAATGTGAACTCGCCTACTTCAACATAAATCACACCCATCATTTTGCAGCCAGCAAACCATAACACACGATATGATAGGTAACAGCCTTATAAATGCAGAGCATTTTAATATAAATGCATATTAATATAATATTAATTTAATGCATTTAATATAAATGCAAACCAGTGCAACGTGTCAGTTTCCACCAGTGCAGCTTATCAGGGACCACCAGTGCCTTATCATTGCCCATCAGTGCGGAGTCACCAGTGCCTTATCAGTGCGGAGTCACCAATGCCTTATCAGTGCGGAGTCACCAGTGCCTTATCAGTGCGGAGTCACCAGTGCCTTATCAGTGCGGAGTCACCAGTGCCTTATCAGTGCGGAGTCACCAGTGCCTTATCAGTGCGGAGTCACCAGTGCCTTATCAGTGCGGAGTCACCAGTGCCTTATCAGTGCGGAGTCACCAGTGCCTTATCAGTGCGGAGTCACCAGTGCCTTATCAGTGTGGTGACACCAGTGCCCTTATCAGTGTGGTGACACCAGTGCCCTTATCAGTGTGGTGACACCAGTGCCCTTATCAGTGTGGTGACACCAGTGCCCTTATCAGTGTGGTGACACCAGTGCCCTTATCAGTGTGGTGACACCAGTGCCCTTATCAGTGTCCATCAGTGCGGTGACACCAGTGCCTTATCAGTGCGAAGTCATTAGTGCCTTATCAGTGCGGAGTCACCAGTGGCTTATCAGTGCCCATCAGTGCGGTGACACCAGTGCCTTATCAGTGCCCATCAGTGCGGTGACACCAGTGCCTTATCAGTGCCCATCAGTGCGGTGACACCAGTGCCTTATCAGTGCCCATCAGTGCGGTGACACCAGTGCCTTATCAGTGCCCATCATTGCAGAGCGGGGAGAGTTACAACTCCGCTTCCCTGCACCGGAATTGTGATAGACAGCTGTTCCAATGTACAAGGAGGAGGGGCTGTACAACGAGCGGTGTTCTCACATACAGATCGGTCAGCCCAAGATGCATTCTGTCCCGATTATCTGTAACTATCCCTGCACTGGAGAGAGATGGCGGGCGGGCGGTGACGGCAGGAAGGAGGGAGCAGAGGAGGAGGACACCACCTCTATAGGCGGCACAGACCAGGGGCTGTGAGACCCCTCCACCCACTTCAGCAATCCAGGCGGAAATAGATCTCCCTTCTTGCTTTCAGAGAACTACAAGGGGGTGTGTCAGACCGCTGGCTGAGGTTACGGGAGGACTAGCAGCCAGCAGTCTGGCAAACATCAAATCACCAGGCAATAACGGTTTTTCAGCAAGTTTAGCAGGCTTTTGCAAAGGAACTACAGAGCTCAGAAGAACATGGCTGACATAGTTGGTGAAGGTAGGAGTTCAGCAACGAGAACATGGAAAAAAGATTTTCCCCGGAGTTCTGCTTTAACAAAGTCAGGCTGCTGCACACACTGGCTGAATGTTGACCGGTTTTTGTTGAACGATATTCAGCCAGTGTGTACCAGCTTTAAGTATGCATGTTCTTTACCTGCGGGATCCCCTTGTATGTTGGAAATCACTGTAGTAGTTTCTGCTACTACAGTGATTGCTGCTGCCCTCTGGGTCCTGTGCCAAGCACTGAATGCAAGGCATACTTTGATTTAATGAGGTGGAGTGGTGGGGCAGTGATGGCACAATCTCCACCTCACCTAATCAGAGAACATGTGTAGGCAAGATACCTACAGTTTAATAATTATACAGTGGCTGACCCAAGCTGGGGAAGAGGTTAATGTTATGTCCTCTGGATTTTTTAGGCCCAGCTTAGCCACCCTGTATTATAAAAAGGCCGGGTTCTGACAGTCCCACTCTAGGAGAAATGCCGTGATCACTGCAGAGATGAGAGGAGGTCTGCTGCGCCTTGCAGTCTGTTCAAAGGCACCAGGGGTGCGGCAATCCACCAGCTCCTGGAGAACACCAAGCATGGCCTACTTGTGGAGGTATGCCTGGACAGCCTAACAGAGATAGTTAGGGATGTTCTATTGCTAATGTTCATGTTGAACTGTACTGTATCATCAAGATATTTCAAGTAAAAATTGCATCAAGTGTTCTGAGACTGGTCTGAAGTCATTTAAAGATGTGCATGATGGTTCCTGGCGTATGAAAGAACTAGGGTCAGTAAAGCATATATAGGGTATGAAGTAAAGCAAGTAAAGCAACTACTACAAGGTTAACTCGGCAGGACAAGTCGAATGAGAAATGCAGTTGCTATGAGTAATCAAGAACTAGTACAAGTTACATTGCGGCCAGTTGTGAATCGTAGTACCTGGTGTAGGTGACAGGTCCTCTGATAGTGAGAGGGTCATTGTTCTGGCTCCCTGCCCAGCGGTTGGCTGCCCAAAGCAACCAGGACTGAGCCTGCATTATGGAGACCCATAGCCTGGCCACATGGTATGAGAAGGAAGGAGTTAGCAAGTGCACGCATGAGGTCCCCGCTAAGTGCACAGTGGGACCCAATTCTGTCATTGGGGGTGAGGTGGCAGAGGTACGCTGGACTGGTGGAGAGAGCATGGGCTCAGCAGTGTCTCTACTAATCGCAATATACACAAGGAAAGTGTGGGTAGAGACAGTACTTTACAATGAAATCTGTACATTTATTACTGCACACAGCGTACGGCTCATCTCTAAGCCGGAGTATCACTATAATGTTTGATTTTTCACATGAGCGCTGTCCCTGCCTGGTCCCGGGCATTGATGAGCGTGCTCCGCGCGAGGGTACCCCCACGTGCAGGGTGAGTGGCCCCGCCCACATGCAAACTTCGGCTTTCAAAACGTTATGGTATAGAAAATCCTTTTTTTTTTTTTTTAAACATGTTATGATTTTTTCAGTCTGCATGACTACATTTGCAGAGCAGTGGGATTTGTTTCTTTGTAACTGCAAATCACAATAAATAAATAGATTCTTACCGAAGCATAACTACATTGTGATGGGACCGAAGCAGAAAAGAAAATGAAGGAGTACATCTAAACAGAAACTCAGCAATCCGTAACTACAGTTAGATACCTCAACGAATAGAAGAAATAATAGTCATTAAAAGCACACATTTCATAATTGTTATCTGCTTTCACAGAAAGCTAGAGAAATTGCCTCTCTACCTTCCAGTTGCATAAAATAGCTTTGAAAGTGTTTGTATTGCTGCAATGTAAATGACAGTCTGACAATATTGTGCTTAGGTTTTATTTTAAATAATACTCTGATATGACTGATATGTCAATAGCTGACACTTATTTTAAATATTGCTGTTGCTGACTAAACGTTACATAAGATCTGGCACTTAGCATCTTTTCTCATAGTAGCCATCACTAGAATAAGAAGTGCGACAATCATCTATAAACTGATGATCTCACCATTACTTACAGGCAAGTCATTTTACAATTGCTGGGTCTTTCGATGTGTAAAACTCAGGCTTGATTGCTGGAATAAGAAAGAACGCTTGCTGAACCAGAAATCGTTTTTTTTAAAGAATTTCAGGTATGGCATTACTACATAGTTACATTGGTCCAGCTTGGACGTCGCTACTCCACAGATCTCTACTAGTTTCCATGCCCTGTGCCGAGTGGTTGCCCATTCTCTGAATGGCACCCCTGCTAATCGGCTGACCTCCTGTGTTTAGAATGCAGCACGGCAGCCACTTGCCACAGGACCCAGAAGCTAGTGGAGATCACTGGAGCAACAATGTCTACTACATTGATTTCCAGCTTCTAGAGCAGGGGTCTCCAAACTTTTCAAGACAAGGGCCACATTGTAGATTTTACAAGTACTTGGGGGCCGAAAAAGTCTGCACGTCTGTCTCCCCAATATATCAGTGTCCCCAATATATCAGTGTCCCCAGCATAGGTGTCCCCAGCATAGGTGTCCCCAGCATAGGTGTCCCCAGCATAGGTGTCCCCAGCATAATTTTCCCAGCATAGGTGTCCCCAGCATAATTTTCCCAGCATAATTTTCCCAGCATAGGTGTCCCCAGCATATTTTTCCCAGCATAGGTGTCCCCAGCAGTATTTTCCCAGCATAGGTGTCCCCAGCAGTATTTTCCCAGCATAGGTGTCCCCACCATAGGTGTCCCCAGCATAGGTGTCCCCAGCATAGGTGTCCCCAGCATAGGTGTCCCCAGCATAGGTGTCTCCAGCATAATTTTTCCCAGCATAGGTGTCCCCAGCATAGGTGTCCCCAGCATAGGTGTCCCCAGCATGGTTTTCCCAGCATAGGTGTCTCCAGCATAATTTTTCCCAGCATAGGTGTCCCCAGCATAGGTGTCCCCAGCATAATTTTCCCAGCATTGGTGTCCCCAGCATAATTTTCCCAGCATAGGTGTCCCCAGCATAATTTTCCCAGCATAGGTGTCCCCAGCAGTATTTTCCCAGCATAGGTGTCCCCACCATAGGTGTCCCCAGCATAGGTGTCCCCAGCATACTTTTCCCAGCATAGGTGTCTCCAGCATAATTTTTCCCAGCATAGGTGTCTCCAGCATAATTTTTCCCAGCATAGGTGTCCCCAGCATAGGTGTCCCCAGCATAGGTGTCCCCAGCATAGTTTTCCCAGCATAGGTGTCCCCAGCATAGGTGTCCCCAGCATAGGTGTCCCCAGTATAATTTTCCCAGCATAGGTGTCCCCAGCATAATTTTCCCAGCATAGGTGTCCCCAGCATAATTTTCCCAGCATAGGTGTCCCCAGCATAATTTTCCCAGCATAGGTGTCCCCAGCATAGGTGTCCCCAGCATACTTTTCCCAGCATAGGTGTCTCCAGCATAATTGTTCCCAGCATAGGTGTCCCCAGCATAATTTTCCCAGCATAGGTGTCCCCAGCATAGGTGTCCCCAGCATACTTTTCCCAGCATAGGTGTCTCCAGCATAATTTTTCCCAGCATAGGTGTCCCCAGCATAATTTTTCCCAGCATAGGTGTCCCCAGCATAATTTTCCCAGCATAGGTGTCCCCAGCATAATTTTCCCAGCATAGGTGTCCCCAGCATAGATGTCCCCATTATCAGTGTTCCCTGTACATGTACAGGTTCAGATTTATGCCCATTTGACACTTTCCTGTACAAGCTGACTTCTTCACTGTAGGAGCCGACTTCAGCTCTCCTGCACCTCCCGACTCCCGCCCACTGCTACACACACAGGCTGTAAGGTGGAAGGATTCCTAATGAAAACAGCAGGCGGGAAGCCAGGAGGTGCCACGCTGACGACGTCACTGCAGCCAATCCTCAGCTCAGCACTGCAGCCAATCCTCTGGTAGCACGGGAGGGTGTGCGGGGAGCGGCTTTTTGTCCTGGACCTGCCAGACATAGACTGCCGATAACAGCAGCTGCTTTTAAAAGCCAGCAGATCGGCAGTGCTGTGTTGGCAGAGTCTGTGCAAGCTGGGGGCCGGACAAAACACACCCGCGGGCCGGATGTGGCCCGCGGGCCGGGGTTTGGAGACCCCTGTTCTAGAGAGATCCCACAGGTATGGTATATGCATAACAAATAAAGAAAAAACATTTTGCGCTTAGTGCAGCAATATGCGCACAGAGCTGCACCACCTATAAAACATCAGAATATTGGATGTTAGATCTAAATACACATACATATATATATATATATATATATATATATATATATATATATATATATATAATATAGGTGCGCATCAACCCAAATAAAGTTCAAATAAACAGATTATGTGAAAAGACATTCAGATTTCTGTGATGTGATACTCTTCAGCACAGCTCATGAAACAACAAAGAGTTCAAAAATGTATTTTAAAGAGTCAGTGAAACAATCAACCATCTACCGATCCAGTGTAGATATCTTGAAAAGCCGACCAAACACTTTATGCCCTCCACCACAGACAACAATTGCCTCTTACCAAACTAACTGGATCCCCATAACAAAGATCAAACATGCATGTTCATCAATGACTATCCAGGCATCCATTCATGGTGAAAGGCCCCTGCCAGCCTCAGGCTCCAAGATTGGAACAGACAGCATCTATACTCATAGATGGGAGCAAAGGCCGCACATAGTGTAAAACCGCCAAATAATTTATTATTAAAAAGACTATAGCGGTAAAGCAAATACAGCATGTAACAACAAATAATAGTGCCTTGCTGTCATCCAACCAGTGGGCATAGTAACGTCACAGGAAGAGGCGGGGAGAGGAGGGGAAGGAAAGAAGGGGAGGGAAAGAAACCAACTCTGGTGGTGTCAAGTGGGGATAAAACTTACCACGGCGGTTACATCCGTGGATATTGGAAGCCAGGCCATGTAAGGGGGGGATCCCTGGTAGTGTGCAGACAGGATGACAGGTTGGAGACAAAGGACGTCGGCTAGTGCAGATACATGAGGGATCATGGGGGGTTCAGGAGGCTGGATTAAAGTCCGGTAATACTGGTAACAACCAGTGTTCTGTCATCAAAAGGAGGTATCCATATTCGTGACAAGGAACACTGCACCCGTGGAGATCCCCGATGCACTGCCAATCGCGTCCTGGCTGTTGCTGCCTCACCCAGGGAACCACCAATGGCGAAATCCACACTGCTCATCCAAGGGCCCGGAGGCTATTAAATAAGCTCCCCAACCCGGAGACGCCCAGACACAGCCAGGACGGCGGCGTCCTGACGTCACCGGGTCAGTTTCCTCGCACAGCGCAGGTGTGCGAGCCGCTACTGCGCATGTGCGATCAAGCCAAGCCAGGGGACGGGAGGCCCCGAGCTAGGGAGGAGCAAGAGGGGGTGAACTGGAGGGACGCCCCCACCAGGGGAAACACAGGTCCGCCACAGAAGGGAGGCACAGGCGGCCGGGGACCGCACCAGATACTCAAGGCGTAGCTAGATATAAAAGAAAGAAGAACATCGATAATAACATTGTAGATACAATCATAATAATAATAATAGTGGGAGTGTAAGTCCCACACGGGTGATTGCTAAATTATGGTGACATAGAATATTGTCACATCATTGACAGCTTCAGGACAGCAAGGGACTCTACGGGGGAGGGCAAGGCTGTAAGGCGGAGCATCTGTGGAGCATAGGCAAGTGAAGGTGAGAGATAATGTTGAGAGATATATAGGTGGGTAGAAAGGCTTGGGGTAACAGGGCGTCAGGCAACCAACCAATTGTGGCGTCCCCTACGTCACTGGGCCCATGCTAAGGTTCAATTGAAACCATAGTGATTAAGAAGCTGCAAATTGTTGCAACTTCGTAAAGTGATGTGAGTGAAATGGTTGTAAACGTTGAGAAGAATAGGTGCTAAGGCAATGGTGTGAGACAATTAAGTTGAAAATAATATGTGAAGTTGGATTACTGCCGGTCCTATTAGTTGGGGTGGAGTGGTGCAATTGCATAGATGCAAAGTGCCCTTGAAAAGTAGAAGGTTGAGGCATGGTATCTATGTTGAGATAAGTAGCAAGATTATAAGCATAAAAAAATATGGAGAGGGTCTCCGTATGGGTATGCCCATGAATTAATATTCCAAGAGGAGTAGGGGACAAAGGAGTGTGACAAAACGTGGATTCACCTACAGTAACAGGATTAAAAGTGTAGGTAACACATAATAATTCCTATACGGCTGGAGATGTATCCAGTCCGTTTAACCAATTAGCCTTCCATAAAGGTCAAGGGGTCTTAGCTGAATCAACCCTACTCATGGAAAGTAATCAATCTATTCATGGCATACATATAAATTGCGTCCTCATGACATATTCAAATTAATAATGAAAATTCAATAAACTACATAGCGAAGGTAAAGCCTGCCAATTAAATACAGAGAGTGTCCATTGTCCAACCAGTCCAGAGGGCAATATCAGTTCTATATCACCAAGCAATCAATAGAGTAGTTAAATATAAATAAGAGGGAATTATAAGTTAGAGGCACTCAGGAGAGAGAGAGGGGTGTGTTATCCACCCAATGATTATGAAAAAAATGGGAGTATGGCCTCATGTAGGAATAAGTTATGAATAATAGTAACGTACCATTATCCCAGTTAAAGTGGAAAAGCAGGGGGGTTCCCAGGCTAGAGCTTGATCGTGCCAAACAAGCAGACTCCAGCTGCTTGCATAAACATCCAATCATGAAAATTTGGCAACAAGGTAAAAGTAAAAAATCTTTTTTTTTTTTGGTGGGAAAGAAGTTAAAATTCCATAATACAAGCCGCACTAGTGCATTTCAGTCTATGAAGACCTCAATTATAGCTAATTACGTGTAGACTGACAAGACAAATATATAGTGGCCATGCAGTCCCACACACCCCAAGACAATTAGAAAAATGATTGCACCTGTCAGTGTCTGATATCATAAATCAGGTGGACTGCAGGTCACTAATTATACATAAACTCAAAATACACCCAACAGAAAATAAACGCAAACATGCATGAAACCCACAGAGATGAAAAATAAACAAAAAGCTATGGTCCCACCTGAGATTTACCCGTGGGGCAACCTGGTCTGCAACTTGTGTATCCACCGTGCCTCCTGTTGTAGAAATCTGCGATGCCTATCACCTCCTCTAGGAAGTACAGCTACTCTATCAATACTACAAAATCAAAAATGGGTGGTGTCACCTAAAATGTTGTGAGACATTTGAAATCTGCTTAGCTTGAAAGTTACTAGAGTTCCAGAAGTGTTCTCCAATGCGGGTCCTAAGAGAACATATGCACCCCAGTGGTGTGTTTAGGATTTGTGCTGCCCTAGGCCTGACTAAACTCGTGCACCCCCTAATTTAAATATGACCCACCCCTTCCTGTCAAGGCCACACCTCTTTCTGTCATCTGTAAACCACACCCCTTCTTCTTTAGGCTCCACCTTTTATTCGTAGAGCTCCACCTCTTCCTCTCTGTACAATAAAAGTAGATACAAAGTGCCTACTTGTATATTTTGTTGTTTTGTATACCATTTCAAATGTTGTATTTATTATTTTAAGAGATAGTAATCATCACTGCAGCATATCAGTGCAGCCTCATCAGTGGCCCCAGTGCAGCCTCATCAGGGGCCACCAGTGCAGCCTATCAGTGCTGCCTTATCAGTGGCCATCAGTTCAGCCTCATTAGGGGCCACCAGTGCTGCCTCATCAGTGCAGCCTCATCAGGGGCCACCAGTGCAGCCTATCAGTGCTGTCTCATCAGTGGCCATCAGTGCAGCCTCATCAAGGGCAACATGTGCAGCCTATCAGTGCAGCCTCATCAGGGGCCACCAGTGCAGCCTCATCAGGGGCCACCAGTGCAGCCTCATCAGGGGCCACCAGTGCAGCCTATCAGTGCTGCCTCATCAGTGGCCATCAGTTCAGCCTCATTAGGGGCCACCAGTGCTGCCTCATCAGTGCAGCCTCATCAGGGGCCACCAGTGCAGCCTATCAGTGCTGTCTCAGTGGCCATCAGTGCAGCCTCATCAGGGGCAACATGTGCAGCCTATCAGTGCAGCCTCATCAGGGGCCACCAGTGCAGCCTCATCAGGGGCCACCAGTGCAGCCTATCAGTGCAGCCTCATCAGTGCCTATCAATGCAGCCCCATCAGTGCGGCCTCATCAGGGACCACCAGTGCAGCCTATAAGTGCCCATCAGTGCAGTATATCAATGCAGCTTAAGAGTGCTGCCTCATCAGTGGCAAACAGTGCAGCCTCATCAGTTTCATAATATCACAGCTTATTAGTGTATATCAATTATCAGAGGCAGCTCTAGGCTTTGTGAGGCCTTAGGCATATTTTAAACATGAGGCCCCACTCACGTCCATAAGGGAAAAAAATTATTCAAGCAATAAAAATGTATTGCATATATTAAGAGTACTGGTGTCAGTGTCCTCTATTTCAAAGCTGGTGTCAGCGCTCTGGCTCTCGGTGCTGGTGTCAGCGCTCTGGCTCTCGGTGCTGGTGTCAGCGCTCTGGCTCTCGGTGCTGGTGTCAGCGCTCTGGCTCTCGGTGCTGGTGTCAGCGCTCTGGCTCTCTCTGTGCTGGTGTCAGCGCTCTGGCTCTCTCTGTGCTGGTGTCAGCGCTCTGGCTCTCTCTGTGCTGGTGTCAGTGCTTTGTCTGTATCAATGCTGGTGTCAGTGCTTTGTCTGTATCAATGCTGGTGTCAGTGCTTTGTCTGTATCAATGCTGGTGTCAGTGCTCTGTCTCTCTGTGCTGGTGTCAGTGCTCTGTTTCTCTGTGCTGGTGTCAGTGCTCTGTCTCTCTGTGCTGGTGTCAGTGCTCTGTCTCTCTCTGTGCTGGTGTCAGTGCTCTCTCTCTCTCTGTGCTGGTGTCAGTGCTCTGTCTCTCTCTGTGCTGGTGTCAGTGCTCTGTCTCTCTCTGTGCTGGTGTCAGTGCTCTGTCTCTCTCTGTGCTGGTGTCAGTGCTTTGTATCAATGCTGGTGTCAGAGCTCTGTCTCGTTCAGTACTAGTGTCGGTGCTCTGTCTCGCTGTGCTGGTGTCAGTGCTCTATCTCTCTTAGTACTGTACTCACATAGAGCTCCTTGAATGCGGCCTCATAGAAGAGAAGCGGCTGTGCGAAATTTCACCACATCGGAAGTCTCATCATCCCTGCTGTGCAGCAGTAGGTCCCCATGGACTCCCCATAGTGGAAGAGCTCCTAGTAAGAGATAGTCGCAGTGAAGCCGATCATGAGCAGTGCCAGCGCAGAATGAAGAGCGCCTTGCCCACTATGGCTGAGGATCGGCACTGGACTGAGCTGGGACCTCCCGACCACCGCAGTGGAGCCCTGGGTGGAGTCAGGTCAGGGGGACCCGGGTTGTCAATCACAGGTGGGCACACTGGGACACTGGCAGAAGACTGAGCAGACCTGACTGTAAACACAAGGCACATGCACGCCCCCAGCAGGCCGATGCACACACCCCCGCAGACATATGCACATGTACTCTCCACAGTCACATGCACACCCACCCAGTCACATGCACACCCTCGCAGTCACATGCACACCCTCGCAGTCACATGTAGCCCCCCACAGTCACATGTAGTCCCCCACAGTCACATGTAGTCCCCCACAGTCACATGCACACCCTCGCAGTCACATGTAGCCCCACACAGTCACATGTAGTCCCCCACAGTCACATGTAGTCCCCCACAGTCACATGCACACCCTCGCAGTCACATGCACACCCCCCCCCCAGTCACATGCAAACCCTCGAAGTCACAAGCAAACCCTCGCAGTCACAAGCAAACCCTTGCAGTCACATGTAGCCCCCCACAGTCACATGCACACCCCCCAGTCACATGCACACCCTCGCAGTCACATGTAGCCCCCCACAGTCACACGCACACCCCTGCAGTCACATGTAGTCCCCCACAGTCACATGCACACCCTCCCAGTCACATGCAAACCCCCGCAGTCACAAGCAAACCCTCGCAGTCACATGTAGCCCCCCACAGTCACATGCACACCCCCCAGTCACATGCACACCCTCGCAGTCACATGTGCCCCCCACAGTCACACGCACACCCCCGCAGTCACATGTAGTCCCCCACAGTCACATGCACACCCTCGCAGTCACATGCATACCCCCCCAGTCACATGCAAACCCCCGCAGTCACAAGCAAACCCTCGCAGTCACATGTAGCCCCCCACAGTCACATGCACACCCCCCAGTCACATGCACACCCTCGCAGTCACATGTAGCCCCCACAGTCACACGCACACCCCCGCAGTCACATGTAGCCCCCACAGTCACATGCACACACCCCCTAGTCGCATGCACAACCCCCAGTCGCATGTACCTCCACCCAGTCATATGGACCCATGCCCAGTCGCATGCACACCTCCATGCCCATGTACCTTACACATAGCAAGGCTCTGTCCCCTCACAGCTCAGTCAGAGCATCCTCAGCTGAGCTCAGCAGTCAGTCGGCTCTCGGCTGCACACAGACAGTGAACCGGAATTGGCTCCGCCTCCATCATGGAAGCTCCGCCTCCACCACGGAAGCTCCACCTCCACCACGGAAGCTCCGCCCTGGAAGGAGTGTGGACTCGTCTCGGCGATGCTGCCGAGTTGCTAGCTGCGCCCTGGAAATACAACAGCTGGCAGAGACGCACACACAGAGTAGACCAGTGTTTCTCAACTCCAGTCCTCAAGGCGCACCAACAGGTCATGTTTTTGGGATTTCCTGCAGATAAAACAGCTGTGATAATTACTAAGGCAGTGAAACTGCTCAAATCACCTGTGAAAATCAATGGAAATCCCAAAAACATGACCTGTTGGTGCGCCTTGAGGACTGGAGTTGAGAAACACTGGAGTAGACTGACAACTGCCCTCCCCCCGCCCCGCCAGCAAATTCCGTCCGTCCCTTAAGCCGATATATTGTGCAAGGGCCTTGCACAATAGATCGGCTTAAGGGACGGATGGAATTTGCTGGTGGGGCGGGGTGGGGGGGGAGGACAGTTGTCAGTCTACTCTGTGTGTGCGTCTCTGCCAGCTGTATTTATGTGAGTTTTAATGACAGGAGGAGCAGAGACAAACTGGGCAGTGCCCTGTTACTGAGCAGAGAGGAAGAGTGACTGTACACTGAAGGAGGCGGGCACGAAGCTCCGCTGACTGCACTAGGACTGATGTATGAGGATAGCCAGAGGCGGTTCTTTAGGCTAAGTAGGCGGCCCGAGGCCCTTGGGAGGGCGAGGCCTTAGGCCACCGCCTACTTTGCCTAATTAGAGAGCCGCCTCTGTCAATTATTGTATGGATTATAACACAAAGCACTTTGCAGTACATACATTTTCACTGAATGTGAACTGTTTGAATTTGCATTAAGTTCAGCATGCATGGAGCACTTTGCAGTACATGAACTTTCATTTCAGAATGCATGGAGCACTTTGCACATGCTGAAATCAATGCAAACAGTCCACAATTAGTGAAGTGCTTCATGCATGCTGAAATCAATGCAAATTCATTAAATAGTCCAGATTCTGTGAAAATTCATGTACTGCAAAGTTTGCAGTACATGAACTTTCACTGAATCTGGACTGTTTATTGAGTTTGCAGCACAGATCACTTTATTGCAATATGATCTGTATATTAATTCAATCCATATTGAGCACTTTATATTTGATTGGCTGCTTGGCACATGACTTACAAAAGTAATAGTAGCTTATTAAAAGTAATAGTATCTTATTAATTCTACCCCCTGCCCTCGCTGTCGCCTGGGGGTTCTCCTTGTCCTCCTCTCTCTCTCCCCCTATCATCACAGAGAGACCCGGGGCTGGGAAGAAGATGCAATGTAAGGATGGCACGCAGAGGAGGGTAGGCGAGGCATTAGGCTCTGCATCAGCCAGTTGAATCACGTGCAGCCTGTCTGGCCAGTCACCGGCCACTTTATGGGAGTCTCTCCCCCAAACGCCCCCCCCACGCAAAGTGCCATCCTAGGCCTGGGCCTTGTCGGCCTAGGCCAAGACACAGCACTGGTGCACCCCACATACTGTAAACGACAAGCTGTACAGGATATGAGATACACAACATAGATAGAGCCATAATTGATGTAATGTTTAATTTTATATCTCTCACCTGTGACTAGAGAGTCAAAGGTTTTCGTACACAGGGTTAAAGGGCAATATCTGCAAGTATTTACTCCACAAGCATATGAGCTTGTGCACAACAGCCAAGTGGGAGATTTTTCTTCAGAGTTAAAAGAGAAGTACAGCCAAAGCTTGTTTGGCTGAACTTCTGTAGATCACAGGAGTGCAGTTCGTTCTGCACTCATGTGACCTGTTTTCAGCAGACAGCGGGCTGGAGCCTGCTATTGGCTGATGTACAGAGTCGGTCCAGGCTGGGGCAAGATCGCAACAATGAAGTCAGGATCCGCCCACGTGCCTGGACTGGCACCTGGCTCAGCCTTTCAGTGAGCTGCTGAGAGCTTGAGCCAGCCACTCTCGCCCCTTCCACAGCCCAGCGCTCCAGTTACCAGCTCTCTGCTCAGGGAGCCCTGAGAACTGAGCGACTCGGTTCTCAGTCTTAGAGCTGGCGGAGGACTGATGCTGTATCCACCTAGGTAAGTATGATTCTGAAAAAAAAACAAAAAACAAAACATACTTCTCTTTTAAATAAACTTGGGGATAGGAGTGAACCCAAAGTGGGCACTCTTCGGCTAGAGAATCTGCAACCTTGTTCTAATATAGTATGTAAGTCTTTATCCATATATAAAATTGGGAGATTTCTTCTTACAATATCAGTTACATTAGGATATTCTTTGAACATGTAGTAACAAATGTGACCTTATTAGTTTCAGAGCCATTTTTATTATCATAGTAAATACCACTATTCCTCTGTATGTTACTCTTCTATGTTTTTTTTAGAAGGTTGTTACAATACCTTTCACTGGCAATTCTTCTGCCTCGCTCTATGCTCCACATAGGAAAACCTCTATTTAAGAGTCTGGTCTTAATGATCTCACATTCTTTATTAAAGTGTTTCTCTGTTGAGCAGATTCTATGGGCTATAATGAACTCTCCTACAGGTATAGGCTAGCCTTTATTGTGTGTGGGGGGGGGGGGGGGGTGACAACTCGTTAAATATAGCGTGGTGTTTGCTGCACACAAATTCCTAAAAGTTATGTAGGTAACTAATCTTGACTCAGAGTTGCTTTCTAGGATGACATCCAAAAAAATCAATGGAAGTGGCATGGTAGTTACATGAAAAATGCAGATTGTGATCATTATTGTTTAAATATTCAACAATTTCCATAAGTGCTGTAATATTTCCTTTCCATCCTATCAAGAGGTTGCCTATGAAACCAAACCAATGTAAAAGGTCTAACATATGGGTTCTGAAAACTTCCCACCAATCCATATAAAGATTCGCCATAGAGGGGGAAGATTTTTCTTCCATCAATGTAATCTGGGAGAGCACTGTACCTGTGTCTTTGATATACTGTACCCTGGTAGCCTGAGAACTAGTGGTTGAAGATGTTTGTCCACCCAGTCTTCTAATCGTTCTAGAAGAGAGCCAATGCCAGCTACAATAGGGTGGCCTTGCATTGGGAACCCCCTTGCTTATGTATTTTTGGTCAAAAATTAAAACCAGACATAACTGGATTCTGTGTCAAAAGATAATAAGCTGTTTTGTGACCTAATATTCCCATTACCCTACCTCTAATGATTAAGTCCTCCAAGGCTAATCTGAAATATTCAGGGTGGTCTGCTTTGAGGGGTTGATAGGTTACTAACACAAGGATTAGTGTTGCTTGTCTTATGGAACATTTTTACTCCTTGCATCAATAAAAAAGAAGAAGGTTTCACTTTCACCTTGTTGCCAACTTTTTGTGATTAGAGTAGCACTGCTACCTGGGCTACATACCTATGTTACAAAATGCTACACCTGGAAATCTTCTTTAATCCTCTCCATAAAGTGCCAAAGATGTATTCTACCCTTCGTTTTTGTAGTTTGCTTTGTAACATTTTGGATAACCTAAAAACTCTCAGGAATAGAGGTATACAGTTGTGCTCATAAGTTACCCTGGCATAATTTATGATTTCTTGGCCATTTTGCAGAGAATATGAATGATAACACAAACACTTCTTTCCCTCGTGGTTAGGGTTTGGCTGAAGCCATTTATTATCAATCAACTGTGTTTACTCTTTTTAAATCATGATCACAACAGAAACTACCCATATGACCCTGATCAAAAGTTTACCCCAGTTCTTAATACCGTATATTGCCCCCTTTAACATCAATGACAGCTTGAAGTCTTTTGTGGTATTCGTGGATGAGGCTCTTTATCTTCTCAGATGGTAAAGATGCCCATTCTTCTTGGCAAAAAGCCTCCAGTTCCTGTAAATTATTGGGCTGCCTTGCATGAACTGCACGTTTGAGATCTCCCCAGAGTGGCTCAATGATATTGAGGTCAGGAGACTGAGATGGCCACTCCAGAACCTTCACTTTATTCTGCTTTAGCCAATGACAGGTCGACTTGGCCTTGTGTTTTGGATAATTGTCACGTTGGAATGTCCAAGTACGACACTGGATGCAAAGCGCCTTGAGGCGATTTAGTTCGCAATTGCAGCGCTATACAAGTTATTCACTCACTCACTCACTCACTCACGTCCCATGAGCAGCTTCCTGGCTGATAAATGCAAATGTTCCTCCAGTATTTTTTGATAACATACTGCATTCATCTTGCCATCAATTTTGGCCAAATTTCCTGTGCCTTTGTAGCTCACACATCCCCAAAACATCAGCGATCCACCTCCGTGTTTCACAGTTGGAATGGTGTACCTTTCATCATAGACCTCGTTGACTCCTCTCCAAATGTAGTGTTTATGGTTGTGGCCAAAAAGCTCAATTTTGGACTCATCACTCCAAATGACTTTGTGCCAGAAGGTTTGAGGCTTGTCTCTGTGCTGTTTGGCGTATTGTAAGCAGGATAGTTTGTGGTAGTAATGGCTTTCTTCTGGCGACTCGACCATGCAGCCAATCTTTCTTCAAGTGCCTCCTTATTGTCCATCTTGAAACAGCCACACCACATGTTTTGAGAGAGTCCTGTTTTTCACCTGAAGTTATTTGTGGGTTTTTCTTTGCATCCCGAACAATTTTCCTGGCAGTTGTGGCTTGAAATTTTTAGTTGGTCTACCTGACCGTGGTTTGGTGTCAACAGAGCCCCTCATTTTGCACTTCTTGATTAGAGTTTGAACACTGCTGATTGGCATTCTCAATTCCTTGGATATCTTTTTATATCCCTTTCCTGTTTTATACACTTCAACTTCCTTTTGCCGCAGATCTTTTGACAATTCTTTTGCTTTCCCCATGACTCTGAATCCAGAAACGTCAGTGCAGCACTGGATAAAAGATGCAAGGGTCTGTCAGGAGTCCAGAAACTCATTGACCTTTAATACACACACACACACTAATTACAAGCAAAACAGATCACAGGTGAGGATGGTTACCTTTAATAGCCATTCAAACCCCTTTGTGTCAACTTGTTTGCATGTTATCAGGCCAAAATCACCAGGGTATGTAAACTTTTGATTAGGGTCATTTGGGTAGTTTCTGTTACCATTATGATTTAAAAAGAGTAAACACAGGTGATTGATAATAAATTGCTTCAGCCAAACACTAACCATGAGTGAAAAAAATGTTTTTGTGTTATCATTCATATTCTCTGAAAAATGGCCAAGAAAATCATAAATTCTGCCAGGGTATGTAAACCTATGATCACAACCGTAAATGTGTCATGACCACATGTGTGCAACTTGTAACTCTCATACAGTGTTCTTTAGGGCCTCATTTACTTGGGTGCCGACAATGTGACAGGCATGTGGGTGAGCGGCCCTGAACGTACACTATTAACATTCAGGGCTGCTCACCGGCACCTGTACGCCTGTTACATCAGGATGAGCTGTCCTTGCAGCCACTGCGTACTCATAGACTTGAATTGGCTGCCTGCATGCAGCACCTGCTGGCTAAGGCTGGCCATACACGGTGCAAATTTCTTTCCTGCAACCACGGGTTGCAGGAAAAAGAAATTGTACGGTTCCCCCATCAACACAATGTTCACGGGGGAATCCCTCCTGCTGAGCAATTGAGAAGAAGACGACAATTGAGGAGAAGACAGTGATTATTGATAGCGTCTATAGCAGCCACTAGTGATAATTGGAAGAGAATCTGTCAGGTTGGTTGTACCAAAGTTGATCAATCGATCAACTTTGTACATTCAGCCTGGCCATACCAGCCAGGATTCGAACCGTGTATGGCTCCCCTTTATTTTCCTTAAACAAACGGCTCATTCAAGGTATATGGGCCTTGGGTAACGCATCTTGGGTTCCACTGAGTCATAATGCCCAATTGAAGCTTCCACGTTTCTGACAGTAAGCAGTCAGGCCGCATATATAGTAATAAATATGTTCATAAACTTTTTTTTTTCTTTGTGCTGCAGCACTAGTTTAAATACCCAGCATGCTAAAGAGTCAGACCTCAACAGAGAGTGCAACAGCCCAGATCTCATGAAGTCCCATGCCCAGTATTCCAATTAGCAGAGCTGCTCAAAGAGCGTTAGTGCTGAAGATCGCAGCACTGGGCAAAGGGCGTGCTGGACTGCTGGAGACCCAGGATGCTGAGCTTTAAAATTTGTTATAGCTCATCTATTTAGAAGCACTTTGGGAGCTCCTTCATTCCTCTCCCCTGGGTGCCCAAGGGTACCCCATGTAATTCACAATCCTAGCAACACCCCTGGTATGCTCTGATAAAAAAGGGGAAAAAAAGAAGGGTTTTTTTTGGGACTTTAAATGAGGTTCAGGGGCCGTTCAGATCCCCTCCTCCATCCCGGGTTTAGTATTCAAAAAGGAAAGTAGAGGGCGGGACTTTGTATGAGGCACACGGACACAAAGAGATAACTTTGATGGAGGACAGCTTTTAATTGGTTCAAATCGCAATACAATTTCATATTTAAATTTTATGCATTTTGCTATATATCAATACTTTTTTTTTTTTTTAAATAGATTTTATTGAAGGCATAAGTCATACAGATTACTACAGCAATAGAAGTAATTCTATTTTAACATATCAATAGTTGTGTCAAACCAGTAAATATGGTAAAAGAAGACAATAATGCATAGAGAACAATACGCATCCTAGGAGATAAAAGAGATAAAAGAATAAGGTCCCATGCAAGGGATGCATAAACAGTGTAGGAGGTAAGAGCTTTCAAAGCTAAACATCCCTATGTAAGGGGGGAAGATAAATGAATGGATCCTGGAACTGGGGAGGACCCTAGGAAAACTGGAGAGCAGAGAACAGAACAAAAGACAAAAACCTAGGGAGAAAGAATGGGAGATGATGGGGGGGGGAGGGGGGGTGGAAGTAGACACCAAGCTACCATTATGAGAGGTAACAAGGAGGTAGACATCAAATTACACTGGAAATATCTAGAGTGCATCACACCATAAAGATTCAGATCCAGATTTAGAATTAGAATTAGAATTTGAATTTGAATTTGTCCCATCAAGATAGGTCACCTGGGGGGGGGGGGGGGAGAGTAGAGACACTGGAGGTGATGGGAGGGGTGTCCCGTAATAGGAGAATGAAAATAGCTCGAGGTTTGCCCGGTCTTCAGGGGAGTGCGCATAGACCAAGTATGCTTGCCATCTGTGGTAGAAACGATGCTTAGCAGTGTCAAGCGAGAAGTCTGTATTTAGTCTGTCTTTGAAAAGAAGCAGCAGAAGTTCCTTTTTGACTTGTGATGTATTCGGGGGTATATTGGATATCCAATTTTTCAAGATGGCTCTCCTGGCGAGTAGTAGGCATATCAAAGACCAATCTTTATGTGAAGGGGGGGCCTTCGGGGACCATGGCAACAACAACGGGTCCCAATAACCAAAGATGAGGAGGAGTGGGTCCTTAGGTAGTTTCATCAGGGTCACTTTGAAGATGTAAGCCAGGACTTTATCCCAGAAGACGGATATGTGGGGGCACGACCAGAAGCGATGCGTCAGGGAAGGTTTGAGTTGACGGCAGAGAGGGCATGAAGAGGAGGTTTGTGATTGATTAGCATAGAGAAAGGGAATGTGAGCATGATGCATAATTTTCAGCTGAGTTTCCCTCCAAATTTCATTGGGGATCAATTTATGTATAGTATTAAGACCCTGTAATAGTTTGTTGACCAGTTCTGTGTCTGGGAAGTCTTTGGTCCAGTTGGCCACTGATGAGGAGGCTAGGGATGACGTTGTTTTTAGTAGAAGAGGGCGATATATATCTGAGATCTTATATGAACCTTCCGAAAGAAGGACTTCCGTTATAGAATTTTTGAACCGTGTGTTATCGTGTCTACATGCATTCTTTAGGAAACTGACACATTGTCCATAGTGAAAAGCTTGGGAAAGTGGAAGTGAGAATGTGTCGGCTAGGGATTTGAAATTTATGGGACGACCTGTCTCCGGGTCACAGAGTTGTGAAAATTTCGTGAGACCTTTCCGATGCCAGGAGGCAAAGGGATGTTGCTCTAGGCCTGGGGTGAAACTCGGGTGGCCTTGAATTGGAAGGTGGCCGGATATGAAGGGCGAAAGATGTAGGCTTTTTCTGACTTCTCTCCAAGCAATGGCCGTGTCTCTTAGTAAAAGGTTATGTTGGAATGGTATTGGAACTGATTTCCACTTGCAGTGGAGGAGAGCTACTAGGGAGTATGGGTGTGCCATTTGAGTTTCCAAGGCATAATTGGAGTAGCGGGACGCTTGGGTTATCCAGTCTAGACCTGTCCGTAGTAGGCAGGCTAGGTTATAGGTTCTAATATTGGGAAGACTAATACCCCCTTCGCGCCTGGGAAGATATAGTTTCTGGAGGGCTATACGCGGTCGCCTACTTTTCCAAAGGAATTTAGAGATAGCTGCATTGAGAGCTTTTGTATGCTTATGGTGTAGAAGCAGTGGTATAGTTTGGAGTGGGTAAAGTAAACGAGCAAAGCTGACCATTTTCACCAGGTGACATCTTCCCAAGAGCGAGAGAGGCAGATCTATCCAATTATCAAGTTCCTGAGTTATTTTTGTGAGTAGAGGGGGATAGTTGAGATGATAGAGAGAGGCAGGTGTTTTCCCTATTTTGATCCCTAGGTATGTGATATGTGAATGTGCTACCTTGAAGATAGAGTGATGCATCCATGGAGGGTCAGGGCGTGAGCCTATGGGAAGGATTTCACTTTTGCTATAATTTATACGAAGGCCCGAACATGTTCTGAATTCATCGAATACTGATTTGATCGTGGGCATATCCAAAGATGGGTTAGAAGAGAAAATAAGGACATCATCGGCAAAGAGGGAAGTACGTAGTTCGTGATCACCAATGTGAATGCCATGTAGTGGGGCCGTTTGGTTTAAAAATCGCGATAAGGGTTCTAATGCTATATTGAACAGGAGCGGGGACAAAGGACATCCCTGCCTGGTGCCTTTATGAAGACGAAATTCCTCTGAAAGAAGGCCCGCTGCCACCAGTCTAGCTGCTGGAGCAGTATACATGGACTCTATGAGGCGGTAGAAGGGGCCGGTGAATCCCATTGAGGACATTACTAAAGAAAGCCATTCGAAACTAACGTTATCGAAGGCTTTCTCCGCATCTAGAGTAATGATTGCAAAATCACCCCTCAGATTATTTTTGGCATGATCCAGGGCCAGCATCACTTTCCTGATATTTAGAGTGGCAGTCCTGCCTTTAACAAAACCCGATTGAGCGGAGTGGATCAAAGAAGGAATGATGGATGCTAACCTGGTGGCAATAATTTTTGAGAGAATCTTGACATCTAGATTTAGAAGTGAGATAGGCCGATATGAACCTGGGTCTAGGGGGTCTTTGCCTTTTTTGGACAGCAATTTTATGGTGGCTTGGTTCCCTGTGGGTAAGTACGGGCCACCAGACCATATATGTTGATATACCTTACATAGGGTGGGTTCCAATAGTGATCTTAGGGACTTGTAAAATTCGCCTGTGAAACCATCAGGGCCAGGGGCTTTAGAAGGGGCTAGGTTCCGGATGGCCAATGATATCTCAGAGAGGGATATGGGCACAGGTTCAGGCTTTCCAATTGTGAGGTAGTGATTTTGGTGAGGGATATTTTTTCAAGGAATGAGAGTGCCAATGGTTTATCTATGGGATCGGCAGCGTATAGGGATGAGTAGTATTGGAGCATAGCTTCGTTGATGTCTCGCTGTGAGGTTCTGATAGAACCTGTAGCGTCTCGGAGGGAGGAGATACATGTCGGGCGTTGAGGACCCCTGCAAAGTCTGGACAGTAGTTTCCCTGCTTTGTTCCCGAATTTATGTAGGGAGGCGTCAATGTGTGCTTTTTTCGTCAGTTCAAGGGTGTCTGCCCATGATTCAAAGGCTCGTTTAGCTACCTGCCAAGCCTTCCTATTTTCAGGGGAGTCCTTTAAGTACAGGGATCGTTGGGTGTGGTGTAGCCGGGAGCTGGCCAATTTGTAATTTGCCACGGCATTCCTTTTGAAAGAGGCAGCATAGGATATGATCCGACCTCTCAGGAAGGATTTTCCAGCTTCCCAAAACAAATTAGGGTTATCTAGGTGCAGAGCATTGGCCGAGGCGTATTCGGACCATGATTTTTCTACGTACTGTAAAAAATCAGAGTTATTATGTAGGTATGTGGGGAATCGCCACAGTCTGGGGTTTGGGTGAAGTTCGGGGATGTCGAGTGATACCGAAACAGGAGCATGGTCTGAGATGACAATGTCATGAATGTCAGATTCCGATATCATGGGGACTATGTCGTCAGAGCAGAAAATGTAGTCAATCCTGGTGAAAACGTTGTGGGGGTTGGAGTAGAAAGTGAATTCTCTGTCAGCTGGGTGCCTGAGACGCCAAACGTCATGAAGTTGAAGGGAGTCAATCATGGAGGCAAAGAGGGTCGCGTCTCTGGGGACAACTAAAGATCGGGGGCTTCTGGAGCAAGACCTGTCGTCAATAGGGTGAAGGATAGTGTTAAAATCTCCGCCGATAATATGTGGGATAAGCGGATCTCGAAGGAGCCAAGTAGACAGTTCGCTAAAAAAAAGTTTGGGGGGGTTATTAGGGGCGTAAATGTTAGAGATAATGAAGTCTTTTACCCCTAACTGAACATGAATCGATAGGAGACGTCCTTGTGTATCTGAGTGGGTAGAGACCACCGTGCATGGAAGATTTTTGTGAATGAGTATTAGGACCCCTGCCCTGCGCCCCTGAGATCCGGAGCCGAGGACTGAGCCCACCCATAGTTTTTTCATGCGTGGGAAATCTGAAGTGGAGAGGTGGGATTCCTGAAGGAGGGCAATGTCTGTTTTGAGTCTTTTTAGATGACGGAGAATCTTCAGTCTCTTATTAGGGGAGCGAAGGCCTTTAACATTCCAGGAGACTATTCTCATAATAAGGGGTCAATCGAGAGGAGTTGGGCCGGTATGACAAGATTGGATTGACGTAGGTAACGGAAGCGAGCTATGAGAGTAGTATGGGACAGTGAGGTGTCTACGGTATAGGGAGGTGGTGATGAAGTGATCAGTGTTGGAAGCATAACTTGGCTTGGGTGAGGTAGAAGAAAAGAAGGATAGCGGGGGAGGGGATGTAAAAATAAGAACAAAAAAAAAATATATCGTATGGACTTCACTTTTTTCCGCATGGAGTCGCTGTGTAGTCCAGCTCCCATTGCAAGACCCGTATAATGCAGCCTTGACAAAAGGAAAACCCACGTTTACAGGGGTGGTCAATGGAGCAGATTCAGATCGTGTACAGAGAGATATAAAGGCTCTACGCAGAGAGGCCAGAGGGAACAAACATTTGTACCAGCAATTTAAAGGCGAGAGAGAGAGAGAGAAAAAAAAAAGATTTTCATAAACGTGTAGAGAGCAAGGAAAGAAAAGGGGAAAAAAAAAAGGAAAGGACTGGCCTACCATCAAAATGCAAGTCTGGTTTTCAAAGTCTGTAGGAGAGACCGGTGAGGTACCTCGCCTCAGGGGTAGGGCTGATCAGTTCAGTTGGGTCAGGCGTGGCTATAGCCGAGAAGATGGAAGAAGAGTATTAGTCGATTCAGCTGAGCATGGGTTGGTGTAGGTCTGGTTTCGAGGGCCTGAATCTTTTTGGAGAGTCCTTACGCGGGCTTCTTTGGTCGAGACCACGGTTGATTGGAGGCGTCCTGGGTGAGGGGCTGATGTGAGGTCCCGAGTGAAGAGAGCGTAGGAAGGCTTCTGCTTCAGATGGGTTTTGGAATGATAGCTGGTCGCCATTGGGAGCTTTGAGCCGCAGGGTGGCGGGGAAGGCCAAGGTGAATTTTATTTGTTGGCGGTGTAGTTCCGTGCAGACTTGCTGGAAAGCCTTCCTTTTTTTTGACACTTCTATGGAGTAGTCCGCAAAAATTAAGATCTGCATTCCATCTATCTGGAGAGATCTGGATTGCCGGAAGTTTTGCAGAATGGAAGCTTTGTCTGCGTAGTTTAGATATTTGGCGATAATCGGTCGTGGCGACTTGCGCTCTGAATTAAAAAGACCCATGCGGTGTGCCCTTTCCACTGTGCAGGGGCCGGGGAGGCCTAGGGACTCTGGAATACGTCTTGCACACAGATCCGTGAGGGCTGATGGTTGCAGAGATTCTGGTATACCAATAAAGCGCAGATTGCACCTCCTGGACCTATTTTCCAAATCGTCCAGCTTGTCTAATATGAACTGATTGGTTTTATCCTGAGCATGTTCCAGGGCCTGGGTTTGATACAATTCATCCTCCAAGGTAGATATGCGGTGTTCTGCCTCATTGAGCCTAGTGGAGTGTTCTCCTAATTGAGCCTTGAGCTGTTGCATGCCTGCACTGACAGCTTTCTCCACAGAGGCAGCTATCATGGGGGTGAGTAGGGCTGCTACAGCCTGTGCAATCCTTTCTGTGGTGTCGTCCCCAGCAGGAGGTGTAGGAGGAGAAGGCTGTGGTGGGGAGGTGAGCGAATCACTGCTTACCTCCATTGCAGGCACCGTTTCCGAGAAGGGAGCCGAGTAGGCCGAAGCCGCGGACTCGATTTGCGGGTGCGCTTGTGGAGCCGCCGCGGTCGCGTGCGGGCGAATGCCGGTTTTTTCGACGAAACGGTCCATAGCGTGGCCGTGAATGACCAGGGGGGTGGGAGGGTGATAAGGGTAGGCGTCCTGCTGATTTATATGCCGATTTCTTGGGGTCGAGCTGCGGAGCTAGTGAGGGAGGCAGCTACTCCATACGGCGCCGGAACCGGAAGTCCAATACTTTTTTATATTTCATCCGAACCAAATATTGCACAATAGTAAATAGTTAATAAATATTCCATCAAGGATATTTCATATATTTGCAGATACACAGTACATATCTTCCAGACATTGCAGTCGCTACCTATGCAACTTGGTAATCCACTAAAACATTTTATTATTTTTTTTAAAAAAAGGAGACATAAGCAGGGGGGGATTTGGTATATATTGGAAGGTTGATGGGTATATACATTTATCGGTAGATATTAGCTCTATGCATTTCGGGCCTTGCCGGCCGCTCATCAGGAGCAAAAACCGAAGTGATCATCTGGGGATGAAAAAGACAGATACATTTTAATGATCTAAAAGAATGCTACAGAGCTGGTGGGCAAACATAGAATAGGAGAAAAATCCCCCACCCATACATTTAACCCACAGAACTTACGGATGCGTCTGCATGGGGGCGGTGTGTCCACGAGAGTCACGGACCAGCCAGAGGGCGTCACAACCGGGAGCTGGGGAGGCATGGCAGGGCGACAACGACCCATACTGACAACGCCCCGTGAGGGTGGAAAAATAAAATTCAAAGTGGTTGTAAGCTATGTAGGGTAACCCCAAATGTGGGGACCTCTGTGAAAAAATAAAAAAAAATAAAAAAAAATTAAAATTGTCACACTGAAAAAATGTTGTAACACTAAAAGCTGTGTGTATCTGTATGTGAAAAAGTGGTGTGTATCAGGGTGTGGGGGAGGGTAGTGTGAGGTTATCTCTTTGTGTCCGTGTGCCTCATACAAAGTCCCGCCCTATACTTTCCTTTTTGAATACTAAACCTGGTATGCTCTGTTTACTACTAAAAAAAAGTGTCACTTAGGATTAGGCCCCTTTCACACGGGGCGGATCCGTGCAGATCCGCCCCGTGAAGCTCCGCTTGCTCAGCGGGGATCGCTCCGTTGATCCCCGCTGAGCCGACGGATGACTGGGCGGTCCCCGCACACTGTGCAGGGACCGCCCTGTCAGAGCGCCGCTCTCCCCTATGGGGAATCGGATGACGACGGACCGTAGAGTCCGTTGTCATCCGATCCGCTCCGCCGACGGAAGGAAAAATAGGGTTTTCCTCCGTCACACTTTGGCGGAACGGAGCGGAGCGGATGTCAGCGGACATGTCTCCGCTGACATCCGTGCTTCCATAGAGGTGCATGGAGGATCCGTTTCAGGTCCGCCTAAAAAACTGACAGGCGGACCTGAACGGACCTCCGTGTGAAAGAGCCCTTACAGACATCTTCTACGTATGAACTTTAGGAGGTACGTATGGGGCATAAAGAATATACAAACATATGAACTACTTGATAATTTTATACTCATATATAGTGATTTGTCTTTTGTACTATGCACTTTTTATGATTCTTTGTTGCTGCATTATACTCGTACAGATCTGGATATGAATTATCTTGGGGAAAATATTATATTCTCTTACTGGGATTAGTTGGTGTCTGCCTAGATAAATTTGCTTTACTACATTTACAATTTAAGAGCGATTTCCTCTTTCTGTTGGGGTGCCCCAAGGTTCCGTCCTTGGGCCCCTCCTATTCTATCTCTATACCTCTTCCCTGGGCCAGTTGATAACCTCTGATGGCTTCCAAAACCACCTCTATGCTGGTGACACCCAGATCTATCTCTGCACTCCTCAACTCACCCCCTCGATCTCCTCACGTATCAAAAACTTACTGAATCAAGTCAGTTAGCCAATAAGGAGAGGGGGGGGGCAGGGCCGAAACGCGGCTCCATGTCTGAATGGACACAGAACCTCCATAGTAAACTGCTTGCTGCGGGGGCACTCGGCAGGAGGGCCGAAGAGGGACCCGAGAAGAGGAGGATCGGGGCTGCTCTGTGCAAAACAACTGCACAGAGCAGGTAAGTATAACGTGTTTCTTATTTTTAAAGGAAATGTAGCTCCCAGGGGGTTTTTGTTTTCTCTTTGGGGGGGAAGACTGGGCTTCCCTCCACTTCCTCCACCCCTGCGGCTACGCCTAGGGTTGCCACCTCATCCCTTTAAACCCGAACACATATGAATTACACAGGTTCTGAGGCTAATTTAATGCAGATAAGGCACCAAGTGAGTTTAATTACCACCTTAATCAGCCACAGAATCTGTGTAATTAATATGTGTTTGGTTTTAAAGGGATGAGGTGGCAACCCTAGCTACGCCGGATCCACACTTTACTAAGTGTGAAAATCCACTGTTTACCTTTGGGTCTGCAGCAAAATACCTCTCACGATCCCCGGTCTCTGTTGTCTAGGCGGAAGTCCCTTTGCAATAAAGCCAATGTCCACACAGGGGTAAAACCTAAGCAGCAAGATTTTATTATTTTATCTTGAGGTAAAACTTTGAGAGAGAGAGAGAGAGAGAATAGACGAAGTAGGGAAAAGGTTCAGGCACGCAACACTTAAGACTCAGTACCGTCGCCACTCAAGCCTGAGTGGGTTTTGCTCACCCGGATAGTCCCTTTTGAGATAGGTCCTAGCAGCTGGAGTAGAGCACGAATTAATCTGTCCTTTATGAAATGGGGATGTGATTGGGAATCCTCTGCCACAGGATTATCCAGTCCCAAACCTCCCAGCCAAGCAACAATGAGAGAAACCTTTAGGGTATTGCAGGGCTTGTATCAATGATGATGGATCCCTCTTTAGGTAGGCCTCCAGGCCTCTCCCCGAGACAGCAGTACCGTCGCTATCTCCGACAGGACTGATCTTCCCCTGGAGCTCTTTTCCTAAATTTGGGCCCCTTTCCAAGGGGCAGCCTGGGATCCTTCTGTGAGGTGTAGGCCCTAGCCAGCCGAGCTGGGCCTACCAAGCAGCGATGCAGCCTCGGGCTAAAGGTGCCCGGGACTGAAACACACGCACGCACCCCTGGCCATGAGGGCCACAAGAGGTGGGGTAAGTGCCGAACGTCCTCCAGGACCAAGGGGTCCCCTGGAATACCTCACGCCTAATGGCGTCTGCCCCTTATGTACCCTCTCCCAGTATGCACAGCGGGTTGACCACTCCCACTGTACGGCTGCCGAGAAAGGACACCCAATGGTGCTGTGATACCCCCTGTGGTTCAACCTGAGCCAGCGGTGACAGTACCACCTACAGGCAACAGGGAACTGTACTGCCAAGCAGCATCACACCCAGAGCAGAAGAAAATAATTGAAAATGTAATTGGTTTGAGCCTAACTACTGGCTCAGACTACCCCTAAATTTGTACATAGCGACCCCAAATATTGGGAGGGGTGCTACAGAAATATAATGAGATTCACCGGAAATGCGTCAGTTATTTGCATGCAGAAATTCCTCCGGAACACGCTTCTATGGTGTGAATTGGCCCTGAAACCATAAAATTGATGGGTTTACTTCTGCTTTATAATTTACTGCTGTTCAGGGGCTCTGGGCAAAATGATTGCCTGCGGCAAGAAGTAACAGGAGCAATGCTGGGGGAAATTTACAGCACATACTAATGCTGGTAGCAGAATTATTAATGTGGAACGTGTGTTCCTTGCTAAAGAACATTATTTTTTATGATCGAGTTATGGATAAAGTTCCACTTTCAGAACTGCTCCGGAACAGGTTCACATCAAACTGTCCTGGAAGAATTTTTTTTCTCCTTTTTTTTTTTTTTTTTTTAATGGTGTAAAACTTTTCTCCAGTGTGGAAGGCTTCCATGTGGATAATAAACACTGCTCTGCTGGAAAAGTTTTGCTCTCAATAAAGTTATTGAGGGGAAAAAAACCCTCCTGCTCCAGAGCTGGCTGGTCTGCGTGCTCGAGCCTGACGCGCGGGGCCTCGAGAAAAAACGTCGCGTGAGGGGCTGGTGTGAGGCGCGTGCGGTCCCCGCCCCCTCCCCGCAGCCAGCTCGGTGTGTGAGAGAGAGAAGACCCCAGTCAGTCAGCCGACACCGGCCTGCCACCCGCCCGCAGGCACACACACCCGCTTCTTTCCGCCGCTGGACCGTGCCTGTGTACAGTTCGGGGATGTCGGCGGCTCCCGGCTCTCTCGGGCTGCTGACAGGAGGAGGTGGCGGGGGGGAGGCGGCACTTCTGGCCACCAGCGCCTCACTGCTGTCTCACCAGGCCTCGGACGTCTTCCCTCCGCTGCCGCCTCTGCCCTTACCCTTCGACGCCCTGGTGCTGGGCCCTGTGGAGGAAGCCGACTCCCTGGACGGACCGGAGTATGAGGAGGAAGAGGTGGAGATCCCGCTCAGTGCGCCCCCTACCAACCAGTGAGTACTTACCGACCCCCACCTACCAACCAGTGAGTACCTACCGACCCCCACCTACCAACCAGTGAGTACCTACCGACCCCTCCCCCCCATCTACCAACCAGTGAGTACCTACCGACCCCTCCCCCCTACCAACCAGTGAGTACCTACCGACCCCCCCTACCAACCAGTGAGTACCTACCGACCCCTCCCCCCCACCTACCAACCAGTGAGTACCTACCGACCCCTCCCCCCCACACCTACCGACCAGTGAGTACCTACTGACCCCTCCCCCCCTTCCCGACCAGTGAGTACCTACCGACCCCTCCCCCCCCTTCCCGACCAGTGAGTACCTACCGACCCCAACCCCTCCCCAACCAGTGAGTACCTACCGACCCCTCCCCCAACCCCTCCCCAACCAGTGAGTACCTACCGCCCCCTCCCCAACCAGTGAGTACCTACCGCCCCCTCCCCAACCAGTGAGTACCTACCGCCCCCTCCCCAACCAGTGAGTACCTACCGCCCCCTCCCCAACCAGTGAGTACCTACCGCCCTCCCTTCCCAACCAGTGAGTACCTACCGATCAGTTTGTGCACCCCATCCTATCAGTGCTACCGGGCACACACCCAGCCTGTCTCCCTTCCCGCCCCCACGCAGACAGCTGTCAGCAGGCAGAGCCCCCCCCCCCCCTACACACACACACACACACATTACAGGGGCTGATCTGCTGGGCCAGGATATGGACAAGTCATTCCCAACTCCAGGCAGGATCACCTCTGGGAATGACACATAAACATACCTTAGTCCCATCCCCTGCACACCGCAGCGGTCAGATGTCTGTTTTCTTCTGCCCTAAAGACCCCTCCATGTTATCCTGTGTGTCCATCCACACATAGAGCCTCCTACACACTGACTACTCAGGTCAAAGCCGCTGTACTAACAATCCAACGTTAGTACATCAATCATCCCCCTTTCATTGTGTTCTGACAGGAAGACCGCCGCCCCCACCAGAACGCTCTCCGCCATTGGCCGAGAGTGCTGATTGGGAGCTGGTTGTCAGTTCGTTTTTGGTTTTGACCCTTCGACAAAAGCTAGGCCGGCTGCCAAACACACAGGCTGAGTGTCAATTAAACCGACTGATGTCACCTGACATTCGGCCCGCCGTGTGCTAGGCTTAAAGCGTTTGTTACCCCAACACTTCATATTCCTGATATGTGCCTGCTGTACCATGTACTTGTATGAGAGAGTCTCCTGTTCTCTTTGTATTGCTACTTTTATGTGAAATCCCTGATGTTCTTGCCAGTCTCCTTGCTTTCCTATTAAAAACTGACCATGATCAGACTTGTCCTGACACGCCCCCGCTGCACAGCCATTCACTGGAAAGCTCAGTGTGCTGCTGCTTCTCCTCCCCCACCTCTTATGCAGCTTAGAACAAAGGGAATCTGATCACTTAGAATAAAAGGCATTTTATAATGTATTTTTATATCTATACAAAAATGTTTTGCCTTGCATTTTTATTTTAAACGTAATGGGTTATTTTACAAGGTGATTGTTTACAATCACTTTAAAGCTTCGTACACACGTTCGGATTTTCCAACAACAAATGTGTTTTGTCGGAAAATCCGACCGTTTGTACGCTCCATCGGACAATTGTTGTCGAAATTTCCGACAACAAATGTTTTATAGCATGCTTTCAAATTTTACGACAACAAATGTGTGTTGTCGGATTATCTGATCGTGTGAGCACAAGTCCATCGGAAAAAAATCCAAAGTACAAACACGCATGCTCCGAACCAATACTAACCATAAGACAACATTAGCAGAAGTTGCCCAAAGGGTGGCGCTAAAGAGCTGAAAAACTACGTAGTTTTGTGTTTTGGCTGAAAAAGTTCTGCCGACTGTATGCTGAACAAGTTCACGGCCAACGGCCTTCGCACAAAATTCCACGGATTTGTCTGATGGAAATCCGATCGTGTGTACGAGGCTTTAGGCTTCATGTACACTTGAACTACTTTGACCATCGGCCACGGGAAAACGCAGCAAAATTGTGTAAAAGTTGCGTGTACATGTACACAATCACATAGGCTTTTAGGGAGTTTAAATTTAGGAGCTTTGGCAAAAAAAATACCAAAAGCTCCTAAACTCAAGTTTAGGAGCTGCTAGTGTACATGGAGCCTAAGGGCTCTTTCACACAGAGGTCCGTTCAGGTCCGCCTGTCAGTTTTTTAGGCGAACCTGAAACGGATCCTCCATGTACCCCTATGGAGGCACGGATGTCAGCGGAGACATGTCCGCTGACATCCGCTCCGCCAAAGTGTGACGGAGGAAAACCCTATTTTTCCTTCCGTCGGCGGAGCGGATCGGATGACAACGGACTCTACGGTCCGTCGTCATCCAATTTCCCCATAGGGGAGAGCGGCGCTCTGACAGGGCGGTCCCTGCACAGTGTGCGGGGACCGCCCAGTCATCCGTCGGCTCAGCGGGGATCAACGGAGCGATCCCCGCTGAGCAAGCGGAGCTTCACGGGGCGGATCATGACTGATCCGCCCCGTGTGAAAGGACCCTAAGGCCTCGTACACACGATGCGAAAATCAGAAGGGAAAATTCGTAAGTCGAGCTGTCTGCGGGTTTTCGGATCGTTGGTACGGTGCTTTTGACAGCCGATTTTGACTTTTTCGTCGGACAAAAGCTGGATGTGAACTCAACCTCCTGATTTTCGGATGGTCAGTACAGAAATCCGTCACACAAGTCGAAAGTACAAACACGCATGCTCGGAGTCGAGGAACGCCTGGAAAGAGATCGGTCTTGTAAACTATTGTTCGTAATCTAGAATTAACATTCGTGACGTGGCAATTGATGAAATGTCAAAATTCAGCACACATTCTGATCATCTTTAATGGGATAATAATGAAGCTGCTTTGCTTGTGATACTGATGTAGTTATGCCAAACATATATTTTAAAAGGCATTTGTTTTATATGATCTGAAAATTGCGAATCAAGGCTCACCAAATTTCTACTAACATGAAATTAGAAGGGGCCCAAAAGGTGGCGCTTGAGAAATGACCTTCCTCTTTATACACTCATAGTACGTCACTACGTTCGTGTTTGTCAAACGACAATTTGTGGATAGTTAGTATGCTAGTCAAAAACCTGCACACGCGCTTTTGACAAAAATCTGCCGCTCAGTTGTACCACAATTGAACCGTGTGTCTGAGGCTTTAGTCTTTTACAGGCATTTAGAGGCCGGGGCGTCTAAGGGCAGAAATCTAAGCTCACCAAAATTGCATTCAGGAGAGAAACGTTTGAGCAGAAGAAACGCCCGACACGACTAAAAGCGCCTAAACGCTAAGCATGTTTAGCAGCACTTGGGCGTTCATTTCGATGGGCAGAATAAGTAACTGTCCTGGCCAACTAAATGAATGCATGACCGAATGCCTTGACATGTCTATACACCTCTAAACCCATGTAAAAAAAAAAAAAAAAAAAGTGGCTTTAGGTGTATTTTTAAGGTTGCTTTTCTCCTGTCAGGAGGAAAATGTTCAGAAGAGCCTAATGTGCATGAGGCCTGAGGGCCCATTCACACTAGGAGCTGCATGTGAAACGTACACTGCGTGATTCACATGCAGTGCCACTTCGGCCAGTTCATTTTGAATGGGCTGAAATCGCACCACATCTAAAGTAGTGTATGCTCTACTTTTTTTAAACGCACAACATCAGGATCACATGGTACTTTTGGTGGTGTTTGCGACCTGTTTTGAGGTGTCAACCTATAACTGACCCCTGCAGCAGATTGCAAATGCATTGCAATGGAAATGGGGTGTAGGAAGGTGTCTCTCCCATATTGCCTTCATGTGTGGTCCTGTCTAGGGGTGCATGGATAAGGAGAGGTACTTGCTTTACTCCCACCTCTCCATCTGTACGACGGCTCACCCCCCTCTCCACATATATCCGGGTTGCATATTTGTGCACACACGTCATGGGTTCAGCAGCCCTCTCAATTTTAATGGTCTGTTGTACCCACAAGAAACGCTGTGGGAAAAAAGTCCCAGATTGTTTTTAAGCCTAGGTTCACACTTGTGTGGTTTGTTCCTGCAGCGGGTCCACGCTCGTTCCTGCAGCAGCAACCATGCAGGTGCCATTAATCCCGATGACACTCATTGGAAATCACTCCCGCACTGGGATTCGCACTGTGATTTCTGAAATGCTGCACAGGGACATTTTCCCTGCATTTCAAGAGGCACAGCAGCCCATCGAAATGAATGGGCTGCCGTGCCCATGCAAATCACGGCTCTCTGGACCTAGCCTAAAGCAGAACTAAACCCTCCTGTCATTTTCAGCCAAGGAAGCTGCCATCTGCCTCTGTTTGATCTGCAACTGCCATGATGCTGCACATGTGATTGGTTATGACACCAGCCATTTGATGGTTTGACAGTTTTGTTGAGAGTAGGGCTGCAACTAATGATTATTTTCCTAATCGATTAGTTGGCCGATTATTGTTTCGATTAATCGGTTAATTGGCTGCATTTTTACATTTAAAAAAAAAAAAAAAAATTATTTCTTTTTGGCCAATTTGTTGTTGGGCAGACTAAAAAACACAAATTGTTGCAAAAACACATTATTCCATGCTTTTCTGCAGCTTCTCTATTGAAGTATATTGAACCAAAAAAACAAAATAGCACCGTTTTGCGTTAAAAAAAGTACTTGCCCTTTCCAAATACGCAGCAGCGTAAAAAATCATGGATGTGAACGTGTCCCATAGGAAACCATGTAAATGAGATGTAGTGTGTTTCTGCAAAAAGCACCAAAAAAACAGAGGTGTGACCCAGGCCTGAGATGTTTAGTAACACAATGGTGTTAAAAAAACGAAAATTAGTACAAAAAGAGCAAATAATCGCTGTAAGGGGTTCATTTTTTACTGTGGGACAGTGAAAGTAATATTTACAGTAGCGATTTTACTTTTGTGTTTGTAAAGGGCTCATTTTAGTTTTTTTTTTAACCCCATTCTGTTACTGGCCGATTAATCGATTATGAAAATAGTAATTGATTAATTTCATAATCGATTAGTTGTTTCGGCCCTAGTTGAGAGCATTAACAAATGTGACAGTTGGCAGTAACTGTTTTTTGAAACTGTTAAATCAATGGGTTTAGTTCTGCTTTAAATCGGAGCTAAAGGGTGAAGGGTGAATACTTACCTGTCCAACGGTCCCTTGCTGGCATCTTCTTCTGTTTTTCCAGTCTTCAGGCCTCTTCATTTGCTGGCAAGGGATGACATCAGTCCTGCACAGGAGCTAGTCATCCCACCACTCCAGAGACCAGCCTGCCACTTTAATCTGGCCTGCGCAGCTCATTTTACAGTGCCAGAGAAGCGAGCAGAAGAGACCGTGCAGAAAAAAAAGTTCCTTTTCAATCGGCATTTGTGGGCGGTTAAGAGGACCTAAGAGGAGACATGAAGGCAATGTGTTGCCTCCTCACTTGCTGTTTTAGCCCTGGTTCACAATGGTGCGACTTTGACATGTCAAATCGGCGGCATTTGCCAGCAATGGCACTGTTCTATTCAGTGCGACATTTGCGGCGCGCTGCACGGATTTCAAAATGTAGTTTCTGTACTACTTTTTGCGTTTTCGGCCCACGATTTAAATTGACATCTGCACAGATGTCTCTGTAATCGCGGCTGAAATCGGCTCAGCTATACTCTTACGGCTTCATTCCTACAGCCCAGTGTGAACCTAGGCTTAACTCTCAAAATGTATTACCACAACCACCATGACGGGACTTCCCCTTGTCAGAATATAAAGGCATAGTAGGGGAGATCGCCACACTGACATCGCTTGTGTTGGTACTGTGATCTGTCTGTTTTTTTTTTTTTGTTTTTTTTTATCGTTCAGCCCGCTGGATTGAATGGAGGAAAAAAAAAAAACTAGCATTGTGTACTAAACTTTAGAATACCTCAAAACACATTCTACTACTTCTCCTGAGTTTAAGAATGCCACATATGAGACTTTTTCACAGCCTAGCCACATAGAGGGACCAACATCCAAGGAGCACCTTCAGGCTTTCTAGGGACATAAATTAATGTCATTTTCTGTCTACCTATCATATTTTTCTAGGCCCTGGAGCACCAGGACAGTGGAAACACCCACAAAATTACCACATTTTGGAAAGCAAACTCTCCCAACGTGTTTTCTAAAAGACATAATGAGTCTTTTGGAATTACATTTTTATTTTATTTTCACATTTTGCAAAAAAAAATCAAATGTATTTTCTCTTTTCGTCCATGGATGGACACAGCCTGTTTAAGTTTTGACATTTGGGTTATGTTCCTGTTCATAGGAGAGGACTAGGCAGACATGTTGAATATTTCAGTACATGTTACTTTAACAGAGTTGATCAGCCCCGTCCAGGGGGCAGTCCCTCCAGACATAACCCTCTGCCCTGCGGCCTCAGTTTTTTTCTGCCTAGTAGAGAAGGACTCTACTATTTCTTCAAGACTCTAGGCCCTTTGGGCCTAGAGTCTTGAAGAAATTTTTACTTTTATTATATATATATATATATACCCCGAGTTTTTCAGCCCTTTTTTTAGGGCTGAAAGTATACCCCTCGGCTTATACTCGAGTCAGTACCTCAAAATCGTGAAATTCTGCAGCCGGCGTCTATTGTTCAAATCTCGCGCCGTTCTCCCTGTCCCTTCGGCGATAGGCGTTAGATTTTGAGGTACTGACTCGGGCACAGGGAGGCGGCAGTGGGCACAGTAAGGGGGCACAGTGAGGTGACAATGGGCAGTGAGGTGGCAGAGTGAGATGCCAATGGACCCAGTAAGGTTGGGCAATGGGAACCCCCCCCCCCCCCCCCTCGGCTTATACTCGAGTCAATAAATTTTCCCAGTTTTTTTGGGTAAAAGTAGGTACCTCGGCTTATACTCGAGTATATACAGTATTAATTTTTTTTTGAAGAATCTTCTATCAACTGGCATGACAGGCAGGTTATATAGATCCTTGTAGTCCCCCCAGTCCGGCCAGCAAGCGTGAGCAGACCTTGGCTATGTGCGGGGTTGGCCACGACATACCCCATGGCTCCAGGGGTGGCCGGTGAGCTATGCTCCAGGGTTCACATATGACCGGGCGGCTTGCTGTCTGTCACAGTGGACCGGGCCGACAGCTACTCCGTACTGCTCGGTTGTATGTCTGTCAGGGATGCACCAGTGGGTCCTCGTTAGGACGGGTAAGTACAGTTCCTCCTGCCTCGGCAGGTGGGAACAGCTGGGTGTTCCTAGGAATAGAGGGTTCTCCTGTCCTCCCTTTCCCTGCTCTTTGTCACCTTTACTTCCTCTGTCCTAACGGGGCTGGCTGCGACTGGGGCATAGCTGTGGGGACTCCAGGTCCTGGTGGGGGTCTGGGGGTTTCAGGGCCCGTTTCTCTGTGGGGGGATACTCTGCTCTGGGGTAGCCATGCTGGGCCTTCTCGTTAACACATTGCTGTGCTCGGGCGCCATTTTGGCGGTGCCGCCGCCATTTTCAGGGTGTGTTTTTCTATTGCATTGACTTGCCCATTGGCAGCCGTCTTGCCGTGGCCATGCTATTGCGGGCGGCCATTTTCTTGTGGTCGCGCCCTTTCCTTCTCCCTGAGGCGTCCGGCGGCCATCTTTGGTGGAGGTTTGGCCTCTAGTGCTGGCTCTTGGCTGGCGCAGCACGATTCCTCACACACTGCTTCTAGAGCAGCATGGATAATACAGTGATACACAGTCTTAGTGTATAGAGGCGGGCAGTGGCACTGAGCGGTCTCATTCTGGGCTGGTGAGTCCCCTGGGTTCCCCCCCCCCCCCCGGTCGGTGCAGCATGGTGGGGGGACTTTATTCATTTATTTTGTCTAGTCCCTGATATGAGCTTTCTGTGTAACATGGAGTCAGTATCTGAGAGGCCACAGCAGAGCCCCTGCACCTGTGGTTTCCCGCCATATCCTGGGGAATGCTCTGATTCTGACAGGACCACCAGTCCGAGGTGTCAGGTTGCCTTTTACCTGCAGTTTTGGTGCTTGCTTCGGCAGCACATATACTCAGATTGGAACGATACAGAGAAGATTAAGCGCCCTCGGCGCAATAGTTTAAACATGCACGATATGTTTATACACAACACTGGATACATTCACAGTGTATGTATTATTGCTCTCTGTGTCTGTGTGGGTTTCCTCCCCCGCTCCAATGACGTGTGCGCCTTCGGCGCCATACACAGTATAAACCTACACAATATGTTTATACACGACACTAAATACATTCACAGTATTTGTGTGTATTATTACTGTGTCTGCGTGGGTTTCCTCCGGGTACTCCGGTTTCCTCCCACACTCCAATGGTATGCACAACATAAGCATGTTCAGTATGTTTATTCACACATACTAAAATACCTATACGGTATGTGTATGCAGTCTGCGTGGGTTTCCTCCCACGCCCCAATGGTGTGCGCGCCTTTGGCGCTTTGAACAGCATAAACATGTTCAATATGTTTATTCACACATACTAAAATACATACACGGCATGTACTATACTCGGTGTCTGCGTGGGTTTCCTCCGCGTACTCCGGTTTCCTCCCACACTCCAATTGCGCGTTTTGGCGCAATACACAGTATAAACTGTTTGTACAATCAGCACTTATCGATGTAGTAGCTGTTGGAACATCCACTCAGGTGTCAGTTCTTTTCTTTTTGGGGTCGCTCTATAAAGGTTTTTAAGGACTGGGGATTGCCGCAGATATCCTTTTTGGTCCGTTATTCCTTTTGTAGAGCTTTTTTTTTAAAAGATGTGTTTTTTTTTTTCCCCATGAAGTTGACCCCCTGGTATCAGGGGGACACCTGCCTTTAGGAGGTGATCAGGAGCAGGGGCTCGGACCGTGTTCGCCACGCTGAGGTCAGCGTTGCGCCCGTTGGTGGCTGCGTCTCTGGTGTCTCTGACACTCGCTGAATGGGCATAACTTTTATACCAGACAGAGGAGGAGCTTCAGCTTCCTCTAAAAGTTGTGACACTGGCCGACCAACAGGGGTGCCACTTGAGGGGTCTGATATACTGGTCCGCTGACCTAGTTTCTATGGAAGCTCTGACAGATTTGCTTTTCAAAGGCTAAGAGTAGGGGCGCCCCCCGTAAGCCGAGACCTTCCTTCCCCAATATATTGCAGTGTTTTTGAGGGTTGTCATACCCATACCACCGCAGGACAGGTTTCAGGGATTCTACTCAAATCTATTCATGGTCCCAGAAGAGGACCGAGTCGTTCTATCTTAGGCCTCAAGGCCCTTAATGCCGCCTTCCGTTTTTTCCGGCCACGGAGTTTGCGAAGTGGTCTTTTCATACGAGATCAATGTTTTCTTTCTTGTTCACCGAATGGTTTCTTTGCCCTACTGTCTCGTCGGACTGCCCTGATGGGGCAGTTCAAGACTTGTTTGGGATTCGGACATTCAGGATGGAGTCGGTTCGCTCCATCCAGGGGACCTTCTGACATCCCTGGACTTCAAGGACGTGTGCTGGGTCCCCATATGCGACAGGCACCAGAGGTTCCTGCGTTTAGCGGTCAAGGGGAACAACTATTAATTTATGACTCTCCCTTTTGACCTAGTGGTAGCACCAAGAGTTTCACCAGGGTGCTCGTCCCGATTCTAGCCTTGCTGAGTCAGCGCGGCATTGTCATAGTTGGTTCTTTGCGTGGTCTTCTTTTATAACCTGTTTCCAGGTTAGAATTGGAGGAAGACATGTCTATAGTCAGTCAGACTCTCCAAGACTTCGGGTGGATGCTGTGCCTCCAGTTGTCGGTACTAGTTCAGACTCGGCGCCTTGAATACCTGGGGCTAGCTCTGTGCTCATCAGAGGCAAGAGTTTTATCCCTCCAGAGAAAGGTTGCGGAAGGCTGCAGTGAGTTGGATCTCATGATGGCCTCCTTCGAGGCAGTACCGTTTGCCCAGGTCCACATTTGGAGGGAAGATTCTGTCCTATTGGAACACATCACCATTGTCTCTGGATCCATCAGATTCAGGTGAATCGCCTAGTCAGGGCCTTTCTGACTTGGTGGCTGACATTCCCGGCATTTCTGTCCGGGAAGTTTTTTTTTTTTCCTTTTTATTATTTTTTTTTTTCCTTTTTATTATTTTTTTTTTTTTTCTATTGAACTGTGATTACGATCCAGCCTCACAGGCTGGGTGCGAGTCTGAGGAGTCCAGTCGTTCCAAGGTCGCTGGACTCTGGACGAATCCCATCTACCGGTCAACGTTCTGGAACTTCGGGCGATTAGGATATGTCTCTTCGTAGTCGTGAAGACTACAAGGGCGCCCGATCAGGATCCAGTCGGTCAACCATCTGGACATCCTGCGGTAGACGGGAAGACGCGTGCCGGCTCTGTCGGCCGTCTACATTCAGGGTATAGAACTCTAAACTGGCGGACTATTTGAGTCGCCAGATGCTGAACCAAGGGGAATGCTCATTCCATCCGGTGGGGTGTCTACTCCTTTTGCCGGAGGTGGACATCAGTTGTGGACCTCCTAGCTTCTCAACTCGATCGCATGATGTCGAGATTCGTGGCCAGGTCCAGAGATCCCTGGGCAGACGCGTTGGTGGCCCCGTGGGGTCAGTGTCGTCTAATTTATGCCTATCCCCCACTGATGTTGCTTCCTCGTCTGCTCCTCAATGTGCAGATCGAGAGGGGATCCCGGGGATCCTAATTGTTCTAGATTGGCAGCCGACAGTGTGTTCGCCACCAGGCGTACCAAGAACGCCGGGGCCAATGTGGGAAGACCTTCTGTCTCAAGGTCCCATACTTCATCCTGCTTTACAGCCGCTGGCCTTATGGCATGGCTATTGACAGCCAGGTACTGAGGGACCGAGGTCTTTCGGATTCGGTCATCTCGACCAGGCTGAGGGCACAAAAATCTTCCTCCTGGAAGATCTACCATCGCACTTGGAAGGCCTACATTTCCTTGAGCGCAGAGATGGAGTGCCGTCCACGGACATTTTCGTTTCCCGGGGTCCTGCTGGTTTTTGCAGCATGGAGTGGATCAAAAGCTTGTTTTAAGCACCACTAAGGGTCAGTTTCAGCCTTTCAATGGCCTTTGGTGTCCCATTCCCTGGTGGGTACCTTTTTGTACAGGCGTTCGACTGGGGCTTTACCCAATTAGACCACCTCCCCCTCCTTGGGATTTGAACCTGGTGTTCTCGGTTCTTCGGGAACCTCCCTTTTGAGAACATCAGAGAGATTCTTCTCTTGATGTGATCTCAAAAGGTGGCCTTTCTAGTGGCCATTACTTCTGTCAGAAGGGTTTCTTAATTGGCGGCCTTGCAAGTCCCCATATTTGATCCTCCATAATGATCAAGCGATACTACGCCCGCGACCTTAGTTTCTTCCAAAGGTGGTTTCGGCTTTCCACCTGAATGAGGACATTGTTCTTCCATCCTTGTGTCCTTGGTCATCGCATCCCTGAGAGTCTGCGCTTCACACTTTAGACGTGGTACATGCCTTGTGGGTGTACCTGTCTGCTACGGCTTCGCTTCGGAAGTCTGGCTCGCTGTTTGTGTTGGTGTCTGGTCCACAAAAAGGCCTGGCGGTCTCGTCGGCCACCATTTTCTAGGTGGATCAGGTAGACCGTTGTGCGGGCCTATGCTCTTAAGAGGTGCGCCCTCCTTTCCGGTCACGGCGCTCCCAACCAGGGCAAATGGTGCTTCCTGGGCTTTCCGACATCAAGCCTCTCCCTCTCCCTCCCAAAATTTTCAAGGATGATGTGAGTACATCTTCAGATGCTTCCTTCAGCCGCAAGGTTTTGCAGGCGACTGTTTTAAGCACTTAAGCCCCGGACCATTTGGTAGCTAAAGGACCAGAGGTGAATTCAGAATTTTGCACTGCGCTGCTTTAACTGTAAATTGTGCGGACATGCAATGTTGTACCCAAACAAAATTTGCGTCCTTTTCTTCCCACAAATAGAGCTTTCTTTTAATGGTATTTGATTGCCTCTGCGATTTTTATTTTTTGCGATTTAAACGGAAAAAGACCGAAAATTTTGAAAAGAAATGATATTTTCTACTTTTTGTTATAAGAAAAATCGAATAAACTCAATTGTAGTCATACATTTAGGCCAAAATGTATTCAGCCACATGTCTTTAGTAAAAAAAATGTCAATAAGCGTATATTTATTGGTTTGTGCAAAAGTTATAGCGTTTACAAACTAGGGTACATTTTCTGGAATTTACACAGCTTTAAATTTATGACTGCCTATCTCATTTCTTGAGGTGCTAAAATGGCAGGGCAGTACAAACCCCCCCAAATGACCCCATTTTAGAAAGTAGACACCCCAAGGAAATTGCTGAGAGGCATGTTGAGCCCATTGAATATTTTTTTTTTTTGTCTCAAGTGATTGAATAATGACAAAAAAAAAAATAATTACGGGGTTACCACATGTGTGGGACTTTTTAGGAGCCTAGCCACGTACGGGACCCCGGAAACCAAGCACCGCCTTCAGGATTTCTAAGGGCGCAAATTTTTGATTTCACTCCTCACTACCTATCACAGTTTTGAAGGCCATAAAATGCCAAAATAGCACAAAACCCCCCCCCAAATGACCCCATTTTAGAAAGTAGACACCCCAAGGAAATTGCTGAGAGGCCTGTTGAGCCCATTGAATGGTGAGTATTTTACAGCTCTCATTTGTTTTTGAAAATGAAGAAAACATTTTTTTTTTTTTTTTTTCAATTTTCAAAACTTTGTGACAAAAAGCGAGATCTGCAAAATACTCACAATACCTCTCAGCAAATAGCTTGGGGTGTCTACTTTCCAAAATGGGGTCATTTGGGGGGGTTTGTGGCATCTGGGCATTCCATGGCCTCCGAAACTGTGATAGGCAGTGAGAAGTGAAATCAAAAATTTACACCCTTAAAAAGCCTGAAGGCGGTGATTGGTTTTTGGGGTCCCGTACGTGGCTAGGCTCCCAAAAAGTCTCACACATGTGGTATCCCCATACTCAGGAGAAGCAACAGAATGTATTTTGGGGTGTACATGAAAACATTTTTTTTTTTTTTGCAAGAAAATTTTGTTGAACCCCCAAACATTATATATATATATATATATATATATATATATATATATATATATATATATATATATAATATATATATTTTTTTTTTTAAAGCAAAGGCCCTACAGAATAAAATGGTGGGTGTTGCATTTTTTTTTTCTACACAGTATTTGCGCAGCGATTTTTCAAACGCATTTTTTGGGGAAAAAATAGACTTTTTTAAATTTTAATGCACTAAAACGCACTATATTGCCCAAATGTTTGATGAAATAAAAAAGATGATCTTAGGCCGAGTACATAGATACCAAACACGACATGCTTTAAAATTTCACACAAACGCGCATTGGCGACAAACTACATACATTTTTAAAAGCCTTTACAGGTTACCCCGTTAGATTTACAGAGGAGGTCTACTGCTAAAATTACTGCCCTCGATCTGACCTTCGCGGTGATACCTCACATGCATGGTGCAATTGCTGTTTACATATGACGCCAGACCGACGCTTGCGTTCGCCATTGGGCAAAAGCAGGGCAGGACAGGGGTGCTTTTTTTTTTTTTTTTTTTTTTTTATTATAAATTTTGCTTTTTTATTTTATTTTTAAACTGTTGCTTCCATATATATATATATATATATATATATATATATTTTTTTTTTATCATTTTTATTGTTATCTCAGGGAATGTAAATATCCCCTATGATAGCTATAGGTAATGAGAGGTACTCTTTTTTTGAAAAAACTGGGGTCTATTGGACCCTAGATCTTTCCTCTGCCCTCAAAGCATCTGACCACACCAAGATCGGTGTGATAAAATGCTTTCCCAATTTCCTAATGGCGCTTTTTATATCCGGGGGGGGAGGACATTCCCTCCCACTGCTTGTAAAAGCAGTCCAGAGGCTAATTAGCCACTTGGATTGCTTTTATATGAAAGCCGGCCGCTGGCTGAAAAGAATGATACCAAGATGATACCTAAACCCGCAGGCATCATTCTGGTATAAACATTCAAAATCCAGCAACATACCAGTACGTTGCTGGTCCTTGTTGGACATGTATTGTAATCTTTTTTTTCATACAGCCTGTTGGCTGAACGAAAAAAAAGATTGATCGGTGGGTATGCCCACCATTAGAATACCGCCCTTCATCCACCCACTTCTAATGATGGGCATACATGCACCATTTATATATGCCGAAGCATGGGGGCATCTTCCCGCAAAAGTTATGCCGCGTACACATGGTCAGACTTTTCCACGGGCAAGCCTCCGTCGGAATTTCGACCGTATGTACGCGGCATTAGGAGCAAAATCGCTCCTCCGCCCCTGCTGCCCCAATGCTTTGGCATATATGCTTTTTTTTTTAACTGTGGTGGTGAAATCACCTCCTACAGCACTGGAGTCGCAGGGATCAGGCCTGTCTCTGCGAACGCTGCAGTTATGTGTGTTGTGTTTTGTAAGTGACAGTGATCAATCGATACTGCACTTGGGTGGCCTGGGCTGGACGGAGGGGCAAAACGCAGGTGCTAGCAGGTATCTGGGCTGATCCCGCTAACACTGCGTTTTTGGGAACCCTAAACTGCTGGGGACGCTAGTATAGATCTGATCAGATCAGATATTAATCTGTTCAGATACTATATCACTAAGGGTGGTGTATGCTTCACGTGTGGGTGTTAGCGTTACTGGCACTAACCTGACGCTGCCTGGGGTGTGACGCAGACCCTCTCTGACGCTAAAACCTAATTGATATCACCCGCCGGGCGATCAGGGGGTTAAACCTTTATTGGGTTATATACGGCGGGTGCCCTGACACTATAAAAAGCAAACTAACTAACCAGCATCACCCGTAACACTTATATGATGATCATTGGTGAAAGGGTTAACTAGGGGCAATTAGGGGGTTAAAACCTTTATTAGGTAATATATGGGGGTACCTGACGCTATATAAAAACCTGACGGCGAACCTAAAAAAAAATTACTGGCTACCGATCTGCATCACCGACACTAAGACAACGATCATAAAAACGATCGCTTAGCGACAGTGGTGATAGGGGGTGAAAGGGTTACCTGGGGGGCGATCAGGGGGTTAAACCTTTATTAGATAATATATGGGGGTACCTGACGCTATAAAAACCTGCGGCGAACCTAAAAAAAATTACTGGCTACCGATCTGCATCACCGACGCTAAGACAGCGATCAGAAAAATGATCGCTTAGCGACGGCGGTGCTAGGGGGTGAAAGGGTTACCTGGGGGGTGATCAAGGGGGTTAAACCTTTATTAGGTAATATATGGGGGTACCCGACGCTATAAAAACCTGCGGCGAACCTAAAAAAAATTACTGGCTACCGATCAGCATCACCGACGCTAAGACATCGATCAGAAAAATGATCGCTTAGCGACGGCGGTGCTAGGGGGTGAAAGGGTTATCTGGGGGGTGATCAGGGGGTTAAACCTTTATTAGGGGGGGGGGGGTTAGGGGGCTACACTGGACCTAAAACTAAATGTAGTGACACTTTTACAGTCACAAATGTCACTGATTGCAGTGATCACTAAATAAATGGTCACTGCAATCAGTGACACTGGGGCCTGGGTGGGCGATTTATGTGCCTATGTGTCCTGGTGTCAGTGTAGTGTTGTGTGCACTAACCTGCATCTTCTCCTGTACGGCGCTCGGTATATGTGAGCGCCGCAGGAGAGATGACATCACTTCCTCCAGCCTGTGTAAACAGTAAACAGGCAGGGAAGCTCTCATTCGCCGGGAGCGATCGAGAGGGGGTGGCCGGAATCTAACGGCCGTCCCCTCATGCCGGATCGCTCCCGAAGGTAAAACGACCACCCACTGTAAAGAAGGGGGGTCCGATCGGACCCCCCAACTATACAAAGGCAATCACGTATATGTACGTGATTCTGCCTGTCGGTGCCATTCTGCCGACGTATATTTACAGTGGGCGGTCGTTAAGTGGTTAAGGTTGCACCTCCTCCGTTGAGGAGCTCTGCTTGCTTGGGGTGAAATTGTGTGGTTTTTTTTTTTGTTTTTTTTTTAAGATTACTGTTCCCACCCCTCGTTTTTGACACTGCTTTGGGACGTCCCAACTGTCAAGACTTAAGAAGGCTGTGTCCGTCCATGGACGAAAAGAGAAAATAGAATTTTTTGTACTCACCGTAAAATCCTTTTCTCTGTCGTCCATGGACGGACACAGCACCCGCCCCTCCTTTTTAGGTTTGTACTGCTTGTTACGAACTGAGGCTGCATGCTGCAGGGCGAAGGGTTATGTCTGGAGGGACCGTCCCCTGGGCGGGGTTGTTCAACTCTGTTAAAGTAACATGTATTGAAATATTTAAACATGTCTGCTTAGTCCTCTCCTATGAACAGGAACATAACCCAACTGTCAAGACTTAAGAAGGCTGTGTCCGTCCATGGACGACAGAGAAAAGGATTTTACGGTACAAAAAAATCCTTTTTTTTTTTTTTATTTATTTTTTTTTTTTTCAGCAGTCAATAAGATGTTTCTAACATATAGCATGGGCATACTTAGAAGTACACCCCAAAACATGTTCTGCTACTTGTATTGGGTATGGGGATATTGCATATGTAAGACCTTTTCAATGTTTGGACTGATTATGTACCTGGCATTGTATCTTCTGTATCATAAAAGCAACTTACTGCATAGAAAATAATATACTGTAATGGTTGCCTCTCTACGAGTAGGCAGTGAAATATAGCATAGTGTAGCTTCACTTACAGCAGTTCCTGTTCCTAAAAGCCAAACAGACCTAATACAAGTGCATCTCCAAAAATTTGAATATCATCAAAAAGTTAATTTTTATTTCAGTACTGTAATTCAATTCAAAAAGTTAAACTCCTATATTATATAGATTCATTACACACAGAGTGATATATTTTAAGCATTTCTTTCTTTTAATTTTGAATATGGCTTACGGCTAGTGAAAACCTAAAATTTAGTATCTCAGAAAATTAGAATATTGTGAAAGTTCAATATTGTAGACTCATGGTGTCGCACTCCAAATCACTCAAAACACCTGTAGACGGTTTCCTGAGCCTTTTAAATGCTTTCTTATGGCCTGTACAGACGATCCGGATATCGTACGACAGATCGTACGACTTTTTTTGCTTAATAGTCGGAAGTAGAAATTGAATAGGTTACTAAAGTACGACCGGAAAAAAAATCGAAAGTGATGTCATGTGTTGTAATGTATTTGTATTGTATTTTCGGACGACAACTATACTGACTAAATGAAAATCATACGATCTGGTATCGTACAAGGAAAATGTTCGTGCTTGTCCGATCAAATATTGGATGAATTGTCGTGATCGGCTCTCGAAAGTAGTGTACACACGATCCGAAAATCGTAAGATTCTTGCTTGAACGACTGTTTTCGTCCGATATTCGGATCGAGTGTACGGGTCATAAGTCTTGTTCAGTAGGTTACACAATCATGGGGAAGACTGCTGACTTGACAGTTGTCCAGAAGACAGTCATTGACACCCTCCACAAGGAAGGCAAGTCACAAAAGGTCATTGCTAAAGAACCTGGCTGTTCATAGTGCTGTATCCAAGTATATTAATGGACATTTGAGTGGAAGCAAAAAGTGTGGTAGAAAAGTGTGCGCAAGCAACAGGGATAACCACAGCCTTGAGAGGATTGTGAAGCAAAGACCATTCAAGAATTTGGGGGAGATTCACCAGGAGTGGACTACGGTTGGTGTCAGTGCTTCTAGAGCCACCACACACAGATGTATCCAGGGCATGGGCTACAACTATTGCATTCCTTGTGTCAAGCCACTCCTAAACCAGAGACAACATCAGAAGCTTCTTTCCCGGGCTAAGGAGAAAAAGGACTGGACTGTAGCTCAATGTGCCGAAGTCCTCTTTTCGGATGAAAGTACATTTTGCATTTTATTTGGAAATCAAGGTCCCACAGTCTGGAGGAAGAGTGGAGAGCAGGGTGTATATAATCTCTCCCAATAGCCATTGATATCATAGACTTAATCGGATACTATTCTTATTTATTTTTATTTAATTGTGAATTTTCTGATTTCTTTTGTCTTGGAGATTGCCACGCTATGGTAGTACTAATGAGCTTATTTTGGCTGTATAAGGCCTTTGGTTTGTGCACTGCCCACAATTATCTGCCTCCTTATGTTCTGTTCCTGTCTCGATTTCTCTCTCTCGATTTCACTCTCTCTCTCTCTCAATTTCACTCTGTATGGGAGTTGGTTGCTCCTGTCTCGGTGTCTGGATTTCATCTGCATGCATTAAGTTGCGCTTTTCATGAATGTGCCTGCCCGCTTCTCACGAACTAAGTGGACTGGGGACCGCACTGCGCATGTGCGAGGTCCATGCGACGTCTGTACGGCGTCCATACGGAAGAGGCTGGCAGCTTCCATTCTCGGGAGGAGAAGGGGATAGCTCCCCTGTACTGTGTCAATGGTAGCGCCGCTACAGCTGAAACAAATGAAAATCAGCTGTTTTGGCGCTGTGTGGTGTCAGTATTTAAGCTCCTTGCTTTGCTAAGAGCAGCAGTGGTGGCATGCTGTTTGGACTTACCCTGACAGGTATGTGTAGATGCAAAACTTTTTTTTCAATAACTTTTGCTTGGCATTCTGATTGATGCAGTATTTGGTTGGTTTCAGTCAGGAGTTGATGCAATGTTTTTAACTTGCAGACCGACCAACATGAGAGGCTTAATTCTTTATTAAGGGCCTGTGCCTGACCAGTCTGGACTCCACTATACGCTCATTATTGTATTTTTGGTGAGTTGAGGTCTAGGCAATACAGACTATGCTAGTATTGGGATTACTATAGATGCCTCTATATGGATGGATCTTTCAATCTGTTTCTTTTGTATCAATAGACTGTTACATCTGTGTGTTTTTTACACCAACAACCATATATACGCTACAGATAAGCCAAGGTATTTTTGTTCTTTATTTTTTATCTTTTTTCTGTTCTTGCAGCTAATTAACATCATTTGCTGCTACTTTTGATCGTCTTTACAAATAACGATCCTTTTTTGCAATATATTTCTTATTTTCACAGTAACTGCTGGTTATTGTCCTATAGTCCACCCTATGTATCATACTTGAAACCACTTGCTCTTGCTGAAAGCTACTATTCTGCCTAGTGAGTAACTATGAGATCTAATACACTGTTTTGATCTATTATTATTATTCATAATAATAATAATATTATTGTCTAATGGCAATCTCTAATATAAATTTTTCTTAATTTATCTGGAGTGATCTGATTATCCACCGGCTAATAGGAGTGGCTGTGAGGCATGCTGTGCATTTGATGGATTCCCCTAATTTCAGTAGGTGGTCTCCTTTTCTATATGCACTGTACCATCTAATATGATCCTTGCCCATAGAGTATACTTATATGTGCCCCCTGTCGCTATATGCATTTGATGATTATTATTTTTTTTTATACAGATTCCTGTTTCTCTGATATGACAAAGTCCTGAGGAAGCCAAAAGCGAAGCGTAGACGAATTGTCATAGATATATCATTAGTGAATGACATATTGTCATAGATATATCACAGGGAATTGTAATTTAATGTATGACTCCTATCCAGAGTCCAATATCTGTATGTTTTTAATGTTCTTTTTGTATTTTTATCTGTATATTAAAATTTATATTGTTTCTAATTTTGTGATTTCCTTTTCTGGTACCTTTTTTTTTTTTTTTTTTTTAAGTCCGCCCATAAAAGTCCTACTTTTTCAAATTACAGTTCATATGGATGTGGTACCCCCATTGGCCTTTTAAAAAAAAAAAAAAAAAAAAAAAAATCCAAAAGTCAGTTTTTTTTTTTTAATCAAATTTATTTTAATAAAATGCTATTGGAGTATAAAACGATCAAGATAGCTTTTCTATTTTAACCCTTTGCCGCCGAGCGTACGCAGATATGCTGCCTCGGTTTTCGGGGGTTATACCGGGATGATCCCGGTATCATTTTTTAGAGCCGGCGATTCGCTTTCCAGGGATAACAACCGATGCGGCTAAAAGCCGCTCGGTTGTTATCCCGGAGGAGCGGGAGGGGACAAAACCCGCCGCCTCCGCTGCTTACCGGGCCTCCCGTCCCGGGAGACCCGATCCACGATCCGCCACCTTGGGCGCCTAGAGAGACTGAAACAAAGCCGCGAACGGCTTTGATTCAGTCTCTTCACTGTAACCATGGAAGCGACGTCATGACGTCACGTCCAGGTTACTCGGCTGCCAATGGCGCCGGATTTAAAAAAGTACACAGTATTCAGAATAGTTTTTGGCGATCTGAATACTTTGAAGTGCAAAGGAGGGATTGGGGGTCTTTTAGACCTCCAATCTCTCCATAAAGAGTACCTGTCACCAGGGATGTTTACATTCCTTGTGACAGCAATAAAAGTGATCAAAAATTATTTTATTTTTTTTTAAAAAAAACACTATTTTGTATTATAAAAATAAATGAGAATAAAAAATGTTTTAAGCGCCCCTGTCCCCCGCGAGCTTGCGCAGCAAAGAAAACTCATACAGAAGTCACGCCCGCATATGAAAACGGTGTTCAAATCACACGTGAGGTATCGCCGCGATCGTCAGAGCGAGAGCAATAATTCTAGCCGTAGACCTCCTCTGTAACTCTAACCTGGTAGCCGTAAAAAAAAATTAAAGCGTCGCCTATGGAGATTTTTAGGTACCGTAGTTTGACGCCATTCCACGAGTGCAGGCAATTATAAAGCATGACATGTTGGGTATCTATTAACTCGGCGTAACATCATCTTTCACATTGTATAAAAAAATTGGACTAACTTTACTTTTTTAATTTTTTTTTTTAAATTCATGAAAATACATTTTTCCAAAAAAGTTGCGTTTAAAACACCGCTGCACAAATACTGTGTGACATAAAATATTGCAACAACCGTCATTTTATTCTCTAGATTCTCTGCTAAAATATATATATATATATATATATATATGTATGTGTGTGTGTATGTATGTTTTTGGGGTTTCTAAGTAATTTTCTAGCAAAAAAAACGGATTTTAACTTGTAAACACCAAATGTGTTTTCGCTAGCTGTAAAGCCTCGTACACACGACCGAGAATCTCGTCAGGAAAAAAACAGTAGTTTTTCCCTGACGAGATTCTTGACAAGAATCTTGTCCCGGCCGAGTGTACGCACGCTCGATTCAAAAGAACCGCCGTTCTTTTGAATGGAACGAACACGGTGACGTCATCTACTACGACGAGCGTGTGCTCGTCGCATTCAATGCTGTCGCCGCTATCTTGCCACACCCTACCTATGTCTAGGAAGCTAACACGCATGCGTCAGTCATTTCGAGCATGCGCGGGTTTCCACGGCGACAGGTAAGCGTACACACTCTCGGGTTTCTCGTCGGGAAACAGGCCAACGAGAAATAGAGCAGGTTCTCTATTTTTCTCGTTGAGATTCTGGACAGTTTTCTTGACGAGAAACCTGAAAGCCTTGTGTACACGCACGGTTTACTTGGCAAGAAAGCTCTGCCAGCAATTTTCTTGCTTGTTCTTGCCGAGAAAACGGTTGTGTGTACGAGGCTTAAGCCATAATCATTAAAATAAATGCTTGAAATGTATAACTCTGTATGATTAATCTATAGAATGAGTTTCATCTTTTGAATTGAATTACTGAAATTTAACTTTTTGATCATATAAAGTAATGTCTGTCAATCCATCTCTGGTGCATACACTACACGACATTTTTTTCTGGGATCTTCGACCTGTTTGGGTGGGAAGGATAATATTTGAAGTCTCTCATGAAGCCTGTTGACTGCATCAGGACAAAGGGTTTTTTGGTGCAGGGCCTTCCTGGTAAATAAGGCTGCTACAGTCTTCTTGATAGTTTAGGAGGGAGCTAGGCCTTTCTGTGAACTTATAATGGATGACGTAGGAGTTGTAAATGGGCAATTGGTATAGGTATATGGACACTTCTTTTTCTCATCATCCATGGACTGACACGGCGTCTCTTCACTGTACACGTGGGTTATGTCCCTGCTTGCAGGAGAAGACCTAGGCAGAATGTGAGATGTTATACATACATTCTAAAAGCCAGCGTTGAACAGCCCCGCCCAGGGGGGCGGTCCCTCCGGACATAACCCACCCCCTGCAGTCAGCAGACCTCAGTTTTTTTTCTGCCTAGCAGAAGGAGAAGACGTGGCTCTCTCAGGAGCCAGTCTCCTGGAAGATTTTACTTTTTAATTTTTATTCCTTTGGGAATTTTATTTTATTTTTGAGACCTTCAATCAACTGTCGGCTGGGCAACAGGTTGGGTACACTGGTATCCTCGTATTATTCCCTGTCCGACCATCGAGCGTGCTGATCCTCGCCTTGTGTGCGTGAGACTCAGTTCACGACATGCCCCATGACTCCAGGGGTGGCCGGGTTGCTTTCGTGCTCCTGCGGTCCTCTCAAGATTGAACAGTACCTGACGGACTGTATCTCTTGAGGTGGACCGGGCCCGACAGCTACGCAGTACTACTCTGTGATAGGTCTGTCAGAAACACACCAGTGGGTCCCTCGGGGGACGTTAAGTAGTCTCTCCTGCCTGCAGGTGAGTACAAAATGCTGTGTGTGTTTCTCTGTGGGTGATTTTCCCTGTGTTGTATTGTCACTCTCTTTCCCCATTGCTGGCGCTGTGCTGTGAGGTGGTGCCTGGGGGTCATACTGTCCTGGGGGGGGGGGGCTCATGCTGGTCTGCATATTGCTGGGGGCCTTTTGTGTGATTTTGGAGCATGGGCGCTGTGTGTGCTGTTTTTAATATTAACTGCGCATGGCGGCCATTTTGCCGCGGATTGCCTCAGTGAAGTGCGGCGGCCATTTTCTTGTAGCCAGCGCGCATTTCAGCACTAGTTTGGCCTTTATCGCAGCTGTAACAGCGCAAATCTCACAAACACAGCGCGGTACAGACAGCGGAACTGAGCGGTCCTGGTCCGGTCTGGTGAGTCCCCTGGGCAACCCCCTCCTCAGTCAGCACAGCCTGCGGGTGGACTTTTTTTTTTATCTGAGGAGTCAATATGGAGTCAGTGTCACAGCTTCCTCTTACATGTTTGAGGCAACAGGCAGTGCTCCAGCACCTGCGGTCCCTATGGACCAGTTGTCGGCAGTCCTTGAATCATTTCTGACCAGGAGGGAATCGGTGTGTGAGCACAAGGGAGCAAAAAAGCCCCTCTCCCCACTTTATCTCCACAAAAAAAAAAGGGGGGGTGCGCTGATTCAGATATGGGCCTAGCCACTACCGCTCAGGAGCCTAGCTCTGAATATTTTGATGGTTTTGAACAGGACATTCCTTGCGAGGAAGACTCCAGTTCTGAGTCGGTAAATGACAGGGCGCTTGTTAGTGAACTCCTTGATACGGTGAGGGACACTCTCAAGCTGAATGCTGCGGATGCAGAACCTCAAGTGGACAGTCTCCTTTGGTTCTTTTTAAGGCCGGGCCTTCTAAAAAGGTTTTTCCATATGTACATTTCTTTGACCAGCTCATTGATAAGGTCTGGGGAAAAAGCCGCAGAAGACTTTTATGGTCCTGCAGCGTTTTTCTATCAGATACCCCTTGAAGATGCCCTACTTAAAAAGTGGGCTTCTCCCCCAGTGGTCGACCCTCCAGTCGCCCGGTTGAACGAGGCCACCACTCTCCCGATGGAGGGGACTCCTGCATTTTAAGGACCCCACTGACAGGAGGTCAGAAGTGGTGAGCAGAGCCATGTTTGCCTTGTTGGGATCCGCCCTACGGCCTGTGGTAGCGGCGACCCTTGTGTCTCAGACACTTGCGGGATGGGCAAAATTTGCACCAAACTGTACAGGAGCATAATCTTCATCCAGACACTATTGCTCTGGCCCACCAAATGGTGCAGGGCCTGGTTTATGTTTGCGACGCCACGTTAGACGCGGACCCTTAATATCCAGGGCCTCTGTCTCGGCGGTGGTATTGCGTCGTCTTATCTGGTTGAAATGCTGGTCTGCTGACCTAGCCTCTAAGAAGCTTCTGACGGATCTACCATTTAAAGGTGGTAGGCTTTTCGGTGCTGCGCTGGATGACATCATCAAGGATGTCACGGAAGGTAAAGGCACTCTTCTTCCTCAGACTAGCAAGGGTAAGGAGGCCCGCCGTAAGCAGGGTCCTTCCTTTCCAGCCAAAAAGTTTTTTTTTTTTTTTCCCGTCAGTCAGTCCAGGGTAGGCCCTCCCAGACTGACAGCAGTGCGGCTGGTGGACACATGCGCCCCTGGGTGCGTAAGCCAAACAAGCCGGCTCCCAAGCCCGCCTCCGCGTGAAGTCTTGCCCCCACCCGACTCTGGGGTGGGGGGGGGACTTTGCAGGTTCACGGATCGGTGGACCTCCCGCATCTCCTACCGGTGGGTGTGCGAGGTGGTCACCTCAGGTTACAGAATAGAGTTCCGTTCCTGGCCCCAGACAGATTCTTCCCTCGAATCTTCCTCTCCTTCCTGCCCGTCGGGCAGCCCTATGGGGGCTGTTCAGGATTTGATCAGGTCCAGAGTGATTGTGCCGGTTCCGTCACAGGAGAGGTTTCAGGGATTCTACTCGAATCCGTTTGTCGTCCCAAAAAAGGGCGGGGTTCGGCCTATCCTGGACCTCAAGGCCCTGAATGCCTTCGGAAGGTGCAAAAAATCCGCAAGAAATCCATTCGCACGGTGCTCGATACACTCAGTCAAGGGGATTTTCTGGCGGCCTTGGACATCAAGGACGCCTACTTGCATGTTCTGATCTGCGCAAGTCACCAGAAGTTTCTGCGCTTGCGATCGGCAAAGTCCACTATCAATCTGTGGCTCTTCCTTTCGCCCTAGCCTCGGCACAGAGGGTGTTCACCAAGGTGCTTGCGCCGGTTCTAGCTTTGCTGAGACAGCGACGCATCGCTGTCGTGGGCTATCTGAACGTTCTTCTAAGAGTAGAAAGTGGCTCAGAATTAAACAGTGTGACTATCGTCAGTCAGACCCTCAGGGACTTCGGGTGGCTCCTGAACATTCAGAAGTCAGTCCTGGTCCTAAATCAGCGTCTGGAGTATCTAGGTCTGATTCTGGACTCCTTGGAGGCAAAGGTATTCCAGGGAAGTTACTGACACTTCAGTCTGCAGTGCGGGTGCTGACATCCCGACAATGGTCGTCGCACCGTTTTTTGCATAAGAGTCCTGGGACTCATGGTGGCCTCCTTCGTATGCCCAATCACACACCAGGGCATTGCAGAAGGAGATCTTGCTCCCTTGGGACAAATCCCAGTTGTCTTTGGATCTTCCGATCCAGGTGAGTCACCTGATCAGGGCGTCCCTGACATGGTGGTTTGGGGTCCCCGACTCTTCGGTCTGGGAAGTCATTCCTCCCAATCCAATGGACGGTGTTCACGATGGACGCCAGCCTGACGGGCTGGGGTGGAGTCTGGGGAGTCCTGTCGACCCAAGGGCTTTGGACTCCGGACGAAGCCCGTTTACCGATCAATGTTCTGGAAATACGGGCCATCAGACTGTGCCTCTCCTCGTGGTCTGAGAGATTACAGGATCGCTCCATCAGGATCCAGTCGGACAACATCACGGCGGTGGCTTATGTCAACCATCGAAGGGGGACTTGGAGCTCAGCTGCGGCTTCCGAGGTCGCCCGTACCCTGAAGTGGGCCAAAAGAAGCGTGCCGGCTCTGTCAGCCGTTTACATTCCGGGCATAGACAATTGGCAGGCAGACTATTTGAGTCGCCAGATGCTGGACCAGGGAGAGTGGTCCTTGCACCCGGAGGTATTTCAACTCCTTTGCCGACGGTGGGGCATGCCGGATGTGGACCTGATGGCCTCTCGACTCAATCGCAAGGTGTCAAGGTTTATGGATGCCTTGGATGCGTTAGTGGCTCCATGGGGTCATTATCACCTGATATACGTTTATCCTCCGCTGCAGTTGCTCCCTCGCCTGCTGCGCAGGGTGGCGACCGAGGGAATTCCGGTGATCCTCATTGCTCCGGATTGGCCTCGGCGTCACTGGTACGCCGATCTGGTACGTCTCGTCGCGGACGTTCCCTGACGATTGCCAATAAGGGACGACCTTCTGTCTCAAGGTCCTATATGTCATCCTGCTTTACAGTCTCTGGCTTTAACGGCATGGCTGTTGAAAGCCAGGTGTTGAGAGACCGAGGTCTCTCGGACTCGGTCATTTTGACCATGTTAAGGGCACGGAAGTCTTCCTCCAGAATGATCTATCGCGTACCTGGAAAGCTTACATCGCCATGTGCGAAGAGCTGGACTGGCGTCCTCGGACGTATTCCGTCCCTAGAATCCTACGTTTTCTGCAGCGTGGAGTAGCCCAAAAGCTCGCTTTGAGTACCATTTAAGGGTCAGATTTTGGCCTTGGCCGTCGTCTTTCAGCGACCACTAGCGGGTCATTCCTTGGTTGGCACCTTTTGGTACAGGGGGTTCGCCATGTGCTCCCTCCTGTCAAGCCTCCTCTCCCCCTGTGGGATCTGAATTTGGTGCTCTCGGTTCTCCAGGAACCTCCCTTTGAGAATATCAGGGATATTCCCCTCTTGACTTTGTCTCAGAAGGTGGCCCTTTTAGTGGCAATTACTTCTGTTAGACGAGTGTCTGAGTTGGCGGCCTTGTTCTGCAAGTCGCCATATTTGGTCATCCATAAGGATAAGGCGTTGTTGCGTCCGCGACCTTCTTTTTTGCCAAAGGTGGTCTCGGCCTTTCACCTAAATGAGGACATTGTCCTCCCGTCCTTGTGTCCTCACCCATCACATCCCAGAGAGTTTGTGCTTCACGTATTGGACGTAGTACGAGCCTTGCGGGTGTACCTGTCTGCTACTGCTTCTATTCGGAAGTCTGACTCACTGTTTGTAACTGCCTCTGGTCCAAAACAGGGCCAAGCGGCTTCGTCTGCCACAATTTCTAGGTGGATCAGACAAACCGTCATTCGAGCCTATGCTCTCAAGGGGCGGGTGCCTCCCTTTCCGGTCACGGCGCATTCCACCAGGGCAATTGGCACTTCCTGGACTTTCCGACATCAAGCATCGGTTGTGCAAGGCGGCGACCTGGGCGTCTGTTCATACCTTTTTCTACGTTTTTTTAAAAGGTTAATGTGGCTGCATCTTCGAATGCTTCCTTCGGCCACAAGGTGTTGCAGGCCGCTGTTTAGAGTTGCAACTCCTCCGTTGAGGAGCTCTGCCTTGTTTGGAGTGAGTTTTTTTTTGGTTTTTCCACTTGGACTGTTCCCATCCCTCTTGACACTGCTTTGGGACATCCCACGTGTACAGTGAATAAGAGACGCCGTGTCAGTCCATGGATAAGAGAAATAGGATTTTTGTACTCGCCGTAAAATCCTTTTCTCTGACATCAATGGTCTGACACAGCATCTCTTATTCACTGTACACGTGGGTTATGTCCCTGCTTGCAGGAGAAGACCTAGGCAGAATGTGAGATGTTATACATACATTCTAAAAGCCAGAGTTGAACAGCCCCGCCCAGGGGGGCAGTCCCTCCGGACATAACCCACCCCCTGCAGTCAGCAGACCTCAGTTCGTAACAAAGCAGTACAAACTTTAAAAAAGGAAGGGTGGGTGCCGTGTCAGTCCATGGATGTCAGAGAAAAAGATTTTACGGAGAGTACAAAAATCCTATTTTTTTCGTAGGAGTGAATGGATCTTTTGGTTGTCAGGTAGGGCTGCATCATTTGGTCATTATAATCCACTTTGAATAAATCATTGAAAAAAATTGGCGTATAGATTTCTGTTTTTGCCTGAATGCCTGGTTGCGCTGTAAATGGGAAGATAACTGCTGTTGAATTAGAGGCAAGCCATAAAGGATTTGAAAATGCCCCTGGGTGACTAACCCTTTATGGCTGATGTGACACCCCTTTACTTGTACTTGGCCTTTCATTTTGGTGTGCTGCACTGCTGGTGCTTGCCACTTCACCAGGATGTACAGTGCCTGCTTGCTGCTGTTCAGTATACCGGATTCTTTTTGTTGGAGCCCTTTCCTCTGAATTGGTTACTGAACTGCTGCTCTCCACAAGTTCATATTCGAAATCCAAATCTGACTGAGAGAGATAGATCAATCTGACAGAGTTCTATACTACTGTCATCTGTTATGCTCTGAATCTGGAAACCCCTTGTGTACATTTTTTTTGGACATGGCATTTAGGTTAAGATGGCTCTTGTGACACTACTGTGTTGACCATGATCAGGTACTGGTATGAAGGTGACGCTGGTACAGATGTTGATGGCTGAACAGATGACACTGTACTTGTTTAACCATGATCGGGTTCCGCTGTGATGATGACATTGGTAAAGGTGTTGATAGTGGCACTGTTACCGTTTTTAATAGTGATCAGGTACTAGTATGACTGACACTACTACAGATGTTGATGGCTGCACTGATGACACTACTGGTTTAACCATGATCAGGTACTGATGTGTCTGTGACATTGGTACAGATGTTGATGGCTGCACTGGGCACAAATGTGGCTGCAATCAGGGACACAATGGATGGTTGCTCTGGTGTGTGACAATCACACTGTTGTGGTTGCAATCGGGGCACTGCAGATGGCTGCACTGTGTTTTGTAGAGTAAAATTGCACAATAACTCAGTTGAGCACAGATAAGCTCCGTCTTCTCTTACTCTGCCATCTGTGTGAGGGGAAACGGTCGATGGCTATAGCATGCAGCCTTTGTGATCACTGTGATTGGTCACAGCGATCACATTGTACAGGGACAATTTTATTTTGTGCTTTTCTCAGTCCCTTCTGTAACAGTCTTTATGTGAACATAAAACTACATAGGCTCATGCTGGCAACGTTAAGATTATATATTGGCCATACTAGCAAATAGTGTGGGGTTTTTTTTTTTTTTTTACTTTTCTCCTGACTTTTTATGATGCGGTCATGGCCTGCACAGCCGCCTTTTCCACCTTTTCTGTATATAGCGGGGGGCTGGCGTCTCTAGGTCACTCGCACGAAAATCTCTGGAGCTCTTCTTGCTTTGAGCAGCTGGCAGCTGGAGCCTCTCTGTCAATCAACAAGTCAGGGCAGGGAAGAAGCTGATCATTCTATCACTCACATGGGGAATCTCTGCATCTCTACTAACTCTGAACAGCTAATAGTGGTGGCTCCTTGCCCCAACCTGGCTGCCACTCATCAAGGCTGGGATGGGTTGGGGGCGGCAGGTAAACAGACTGAGGATACAGGAGCGCTGTACACTGCATCCTGTGCTTTTGTAAAGCAAGCCCAATCAGTTTACAATAGGGAAGGAGGACCAGGAAGATCTGCCAGTTATCTCTAGTAAATGCAGTGAATTAAAGTGTAACACATTACTATGAGCCCCATAATACAGGTGTTTAGTGTTTTTTTTTGCCTGTAAAAGAACTTTGTTAGCCATGCATGCATTCGCGTTTATAGGCAGGAAAAAAAAAACTGTCAAATATGTATTCTGAGAGGAGCTTTTGAGCAGAAAAAATCCACACAAACACACGTATGCACATAAATATATGTATACAAAAAATGTCCAGCATAAACAAATATTCTGCCCAGTAGAGTGTATTTATGCTCAAATGCCGTTCGTGCATATATGTAAATGCCATTTATTTTCATAAACCCATGACACCTAAATATTGCTTTTGCAGGACAGTCTAGGCCCCATTCCCATTGCCAGAAAAATAAAATTGACAACTGTTATTTTATTTTACGAATCTGAATGAAGCTGCATTGTTTTCATTGGGGGCATTCACACAGGTTCTGAAAATTGTAATACCTTCAGATTTGTAACACAAAATCTGCATCTGAGGACATGTATCCGCTTGCCGACCGTCTAACGTAGATGTGTGGCGGCTTAGTGTACCTAGTACGTGATTCGCACGCCAGCCTAGCTGTGCTGTGATTCGTTACAGCACAAGCCAATCAGTGATTGACTGAGACCACCTCTGGCCACATGCGGTACTGCATACAATAGAAGTCTCTGTGGAACAAATTATCTGAGTTTTCATTGACTTCTATGGGGAAACTCTCTTTGATATAAGAGTGCTTTGGATTACAGGCATTCTTCTGGAACGAATTATGCTCGTAATCCAATGTACCACTGTATTATGTTTTCATTAGAGTGGTCCTTTTTTTTTTTTTTTTTTTTTTTTTTTTTTTTTTAAATGTGCTTTTAGTATAGTTTTACCCTTTAACCTCTTCCTGCCCGGCCTATAGCAGAATGACGGTCGGACGGTGGTTCAGTTATCCTGACTGGGCGTCATGACGTCCAGCAGGATAACGGCCACCTCGCACCCGTAGGGGTGTGCATCGTGGCGATCAGTGGTGCAGCTTGTCGGTCTGACACACCGTTACACTGATCACGGTTAAGAGCCTCTGACGGGCCTATTCCTTAGGAGTCTAAAATGTACTGAGACATGCATGCCGTCCTATTCTTCCTCCCCCCCCTTTTATCTCTTCCTAATTCCCCCCCCCCTTTTTTTTTATACTTGGAGAGAGAATTTAATGAAGTTGTGATAAATCATTTATGATCAATGCACATGGGGAAGGGGGGGGGGGGGGGTGAATTTTTTGTGTAAGTTGTTTTTTTTTTTTTTTCTCTCCTTTTTCTTCTCCTCTCCTTTTCACATATAAGTTGGGTCACTTTATCAATATAGCCAACCATACATTTATTTCCTAGTTTTTTTTTAGATAGTCCATTAATGGACCCTAACACCAGGTTTTTGGTGTGAAGTAGTTTTTGGAATCACCTCACTTTAAGGGGCATCAATATTAGTGTCTCATCACATAAGATATCGGGGGGGGGGGGGGGAGAACAAGGGGATCTTATTCCCCTATCCCCCCTCCCCCTCCTCAATTTTTCACCTCCCCCCCCCCCTTTTTTTTTCTCTTCCCCATTCTCACATATTGTTGAGGTCATCTATCCCTGTCACCTTTTATCTCTACATACATGTTTTGTCACTCCATCAACACAGCCACTTGCAAACTCATCCTTCAGTCATTTTATATAGCCCATTTTTGGACTCTAATATTTGGGGCCTTTTTTTTTGTTTGAAGAAGTTTTTGGAACCACTTTTTGTCGCCCCACATTAGGTACTTTCACTTAAAAGGGCACTAACATTAGAGTTATAACACATAATAAACCTTAAAACACTTAGGGGAGAAAACGAGGGATTGTATCCTCCCCTTCCCCTTCTTTCTTCCCCCCTTTTTTTCTTTTCTTTAAAAAAAAAAAAAAAAAAAAGAGCCTCTGACGGAGGCTCTTTACCACGTGATCAAACAGGAAGAGCCATTGATCGTTTTTTCCTCACTCGCGTCTTGACACATGGCTCCGTGTCTTAATGGACACACAGAGCAACGGCTCAGATCGGGTGCCCCCATAGCGAGCTGCTTGCTTTGTGGACAGGAGGGAGGAGCCCGGAGTGCTGGCGTAGGACCTAAGAAGAGAACGATCTAGACTCTCTGTGAAAAACCACTGCACAGAGCAGGTAAGTATATCCTGTTTGTTTTTAAAGAAAAAAATAACAAGACTTTAGTATCACTTTAACCACTTGCCGACCGCCGCATACACATATACATCCGCAGAATGGCTCGTACAGGCAAATGGTCATACCTGCGGGTCCCGCAAACTCTGTTCGCCGGCAGCCCGCGATCGAGAGCCGGAGAGGAAGAACGGGGAGATGCCTATGTAAACAAGGCATTTTCTTGTTCTGCCTAGTGACATGACAGGGATCTACTGCTCCCTGTCATCGGGAGCAGTGATCGCTGTCATGTCAGCGGTAGCCCATCTCCCCCACAGTTAGAATCACTCCCTAGGATCCACTTAACCCCTTGATCACCCCCTAGTGTTTAAGCCCTTCCCTGCCAGTGTCATTTTATACAGTAATCAGTGGCTATTTATAGCACTGATCGCTGTATTAAATGACAATGGTGTCAAAAGTGTCCGATGTTTCCGCCATAATGTCGCAGTCCAGATAAAAATCGCAGATCACCGCCATTACTAGTAAAAAAAATAAAAATAATAATTATTAGTAAAAATTTCATAAATCCATCCCCTATATTTTAGACACTATAACTTTTGTGAAAACCAATCAATATACGCTTATTGAGGTTAAGAATTATTCCTGCGCTACCAAGTGTGAGTTAGGCCGAATTCGCATAACATTATAAAATACATTGATTTCAATGAGGCTGGTTCACATATGTGCGATGCATTCGCACTGCGCATTGCCGAAAAAACTTGTGCGTTCTCTAGGCATTGCGGTGCGGCTCAGGTGCGAATTCAGGCCCATTATATTCTATGGGCACGCATCTGATTCGCACATGTGTTGCGTTCTGAACAGGGATCTTGAGGGGGAACTCCATGCCAAATTTTAAATAAAAAACCGGCATGGGTTCCCCTCCAGGAGCATACCAGGCCCTTGGGTCTGGTATGGACTTTAACGGGAACCCCTACGCCGAATAAAAACGGCGTGGTGGTCTCCCCCAAAATCCATAGCAGACCCTTATCCGAGCATGCAACCCGGCCGGTCAGGAAAGGGGATGGGGACAAGCGAGCGCCCCCTCCTGAACCATACCAAGCCGCATGCCCTCAACATGGGGGGGTGGGTGCTTTGGGGCAGGGGGGCGCCCTGCGACCCCCCACCCCAAAGTACCCTGCCCCCATGTTTGATGAGGACAGGGCCTCTTCCCGACAACCCTGGCCGTTGGTTGTCGGGGTATGCGGGCGGGGGGCTTATCGGAATCCGGGAGCCCCCTTTATTAAGGGGGCCCCCAGATCCCAGCCCCCCACCCTATGTAATTGAGTATGGGGTACATCGTACCCCTTCCCATTCACCTGGTGGGAAAAAAAGGCAATAAAAACACTACACAGGTTTTTAAAGTAATTTATTAGACAGCTCCGGGGGTCTCTTCCGACTTCGGGGGGTCTCTTCCGACTTCGGGGGGTCTCTTCCGACTTCGGGGGGTCTCTTCCGACTTCGGGGGGTCTCTTCCGACTTCGGGGGTCTCCGGTGTCGTCTCCGGTCCTTCTCTCGCTCTCCGGTTCTTTCTTCCTTCTGCCGGGCCTCCGCTATCTTCTTCCAGCTCTTTTGCTAGCAGGGGCCTGGTCTTCTTCGTCGCCTTCTTCCCACTTCTCTCCTGGAGATGTTGACTCGTCGCTGTCTCCGGCTGTAATGCCGTGTGCGTGGAGAGCATTCACTTATATAGGCATGGGCGTGGTCACCGGGTGATGCCACCCGGTGACCCCGCCCCCATATGACGTGATAGTCCTGGGGAATGATGGGACTGTGACGTCACGGTGGTCACTATGATGGGGAACGACGTTCCGAAATGCGGACAACACACTTAAAGAGGAAGTAAACCCTCAAGAAAAAAAAACCCTGCAGGACAAAGGCATAATGAGCTAGTATGCATAGCATACTAGCTCATTATGAATTCCTTCACCTGAGATCGAAGCCCCCGCAGCCGCCCTCCTCCGTCACCGCCATGATACCCGGAGTGACTTACGGGTATCGCATGCGCCGTAGACATCAGTGCCGTCTTTCTTGCAAATATCTCCTTAACCGTGTAGGTTGAGATATTTCTTGCACCTACAGGTAAGCCTTAATCTAGGCTTACCTGTAGGTCAAAGTGGTCTGTAAGGGTTTACAACCACTTTAAGGGCATTTATCATCAGGTCACTTGTTTTTAAATATATTTTACTGTGCATAAAAAGCTTTCACTAACCACATTAGATAAAGGAGTAAATAAACCTACTCACTCAACTCTTTTTAATTTAGATGATCAGTTGTATCAATAGCATATGGTCTCATAACCTACATGTTAGATGCACTGGTCCCTTTCACCATGCAGACACTTTATGAACGGTCATGCAGTACATAATAGAATCAGTTGTACTTTATCACAATGACAACCCTTGGTAAGTGATTCTTCCTAACAGATTAGAAAAAGTCAGAGGACGATTCGTATGTGTGCATGCCGTTTTGCCTGGTGGTGAGTGTTGTGCTCGCCCCCTTCCTTGGACTACAGCCCTGCATGAGGACGCTCTCTGCGTTTTCACAGAGAAACGGGCTGGGGGTTAGTGGGCATGTCTACCGCAGCGCCGCCTCCCTTGGCTTAGTTTCACTTATCTTACATAGGGCGGCGTGTGTGCGAAAACGTTGGGCGAAACGGCAATGCGCATTCGCGATGCCGCTAAATCTAATGGGAAATGTAGTTCCGTTCTTGCAGTGACGTCGCTGTAATGCATGCGCGCCACAAACCCGGAAATGCAGGACAGAAAAGAGCAGGAGGATGATAATCAAGCAATATTTTCAAAGGTATATAAATAATTTTAATTAAAGCGATAACATTTTTTAATATCAGTACCGAACAGAGATTGATTATAGCTGAAAACATTTTTACCTCTACAACCCCTTTAATTTATAGCTTTTTGTTTTTTATGTGTTTTTTGTTTTGTTATTTTTCTGGATTTTTTTGGTTGCTATTCTGTCTCTTTGATTTTAAATACATCGATGATCAAAATTATAGAACCTTAATTTCTTTGTAAGTGGGCAAACTTACAAATATCTGCAGAAAACAAATGTGGAAATACGCTTTTAAAACAGAATTAAATCTTTAAAATTTGCCAGGTAGAATTGACTTTAAAAATTATTTTGCCCAAAAACGATTTCAACTGCTTCTGGACCACCCACCGCGCATATACTGTGACGCGGCTGCGCGAAACAACTTGCATGTATGTTATTCGCTTCTTCTGCGTCTGGGCAGCGTGCTCCAGTTGACCCGCTTCTACTGTGATCGGACACAGCAGGAGACAATCAGCAGGTACAGTGTACACGATGTCTGCTGGGAACCCGGCGGTCATTAATAGAGGGGCCGAACGGCGGTCTGTCATTGGGGAAGAAGGAGATCTTGTGTTCCTGCTAAGCAGGAATATGTATCTATTTCCCCAGTCAAACTATCCCCCACACAGGTAGCAAGCACCCCCTATGAGCACATATAACTAAGAATGAGCTCTGGCGTGTTCGCATAGTACACGTGCAGAGCCCGCCAGGAAGTCGGCACCGTGCTGCGCTAATCAGAGCCAGGCAGACGTTTCCCGATCTCTGCAGCCGAGCATCGGGACAATGTCTCCCAGGCTGTGATTAGTGCAGCGCAGTAGCGACTTCCTGGTGGGCTCTGCACGTGTACTATGCGAACACGCCAGATCTCATCCTTACATATAACCTTTTGATCGCCCCTGAGGTTAACCCCTTCCCAGTCAGTGTAATTTATACAGTGACAGTGCATTTTTTTTGCACTAATCGCTGTATTGGTGTCACCAGTCCCCAAAATGTGTCACTTAGTGTCAGATTTGTCCACCGCAATGTCTAAGTCCTGCCTAAGATCACTGCCATTACTAATCAAAAAATATATTTAAAAAAAAAGTGTGTGTCCCGCGATCGGGTCACAGAGCTGAAGAACGGGGAGAGGTAAGTGTAAACAAATCTTTCCCCATTCTTCCTAGTGACACTGTCATAGGGAACAACGATCATTGATGTGCCAAGCCACTCCCCCTAACAGTAAGAATCACTCTTTAGGTCACACTTAACCCCTTCAGCGCCCCCTACAGGTTAACCCCTTCACGGCCAGTGTCATTTTTAGTTATCAGTGCATTTTTATAGCACTGTTCGCTGTAAAAATGACAATGGTCCCAAAATGGTGTCAAAAGTGTCCGATGTGTCTGCCATAATGTCGCAGTCACGATAAAAATCGCTGATCGCCGCCATTACTAGTAAAAAAATATATAAATTAATAAAAATGCCATAAAACTATCCCCTATTTTGTAGACGCTATAACTTTTGCGCAAACCAATAAACGCTTATTGCGATTTTTTTTATTTTTATTTTTTTTAACAAAAATATGTAGTAGAATACGTATCGGCCTAAACTGAGGAAAAAAACGTTTTTTTTTTTATCTATTTTTTGGGGATATTTATTATAGCAAAAAGTAAAAAATATTGCATTTATTTTTTTCAAATTGACGCTTAATCTTTGTTTTATAGCGCAAAAAATAAAAACCGCAGAGGTGATAAATACCGCCAAAAGAAAGCTATTTGTGGGAAAAAAAGGACGTAAATTTTGTTTGGGAGCCACGTCGCACGACCGCGCAATTGTCAGTTAAAGCGACGCAGTGCCGAATTGCAAAAAGTGGCCCGGTCCTTTAGCAACAAAATGGTCCGGGGCTTAAATGGTTAAATTGTCTTTTTGTGTTTTTAGCGCAAAAAATAACCCATGGGGTGATCAAATACCACCAAAAGAAAGCTCTATTTGTGGGGGAAAAAAAGGACTTAAACTTTGGTTACAGCGTTGCACGACCGCGCAATTGTCAAAGTAATGCAGTACTGTATCGCAAAAAATGCTCTGGTCGGGAAGGGGGGGTGAAACCTTCCGGGGCTGAAGTGGTTAATACAGGTCATGCGCAGTGGAGCTAACACAATGGAGTGCTTGTTCAATGGGCATAGCAAGAAGACCTCAAACCCAGAAGAACACGGCAGTAGAGGCAGGGAGGTTAGAACAGTGCAGCACTGGAGGTGAACACACCCACAGGCAGTAGTGTATTTAGGTTTTGTGCTGCCCTAGGCCTGACTAAACTCGTGCACCCCCTAATTTAAGTATGACCCACCCCATTCTGTCAAGGCCACACCCCTTTCTGTTTAAGACCCGCCCTGAAATTTTAGAGTGGGTACACTAGTTCTGAGGGCCTGGCGGGGGCAATGGATTCCCTCAATTTGCATAGATTTCCTCTCACTTCCTGTTTGGCTATGGGACAGGAAGTGAAGGGAGATCTCTGCAATGGGACAGGGATGGTAAAAAATAAACTTGACAGGAGCTATAACCCTCCCTTACTCTATCCAAAATGAAAAAGAAAAGTGTTGCCTATAGATCTACTTTAGCCACAAATTTCTGATAATTTTATGAAGAGGACCAAGAATATATAACTATGCCAATGGTGCAGCAGAAAACATATAGCACAGTGAGGAAGGTTTGTGGTCCAGGATGATAGGACAGTCAAAATTAGAAGCGGCGCTCCCCCCCCCCCACAGTTGCGGGATGCCGTCTGCCCGCATACCGGAAGCAGTGCGGCCGCTTTATTTAGACTAATCTGCCTCTCAGCCAAGTCCGCCCCATAAAGTGTAGCAGGGACTCCGTGCCGCCCCCCTGCAAAGTGCTGCCCTAGGCCTGGGCCTTGTTGGCCTAGGCCAGGATACAGCATTGCCCACAGGTAAGTATACCCTTAATGCCACAGTAGTGTCGGCTACCTTTTTGTTTTTGTTTAGAAGACTAGAAAAGTACCTATACATTCAATGGGGTGGAATGTAGGAGTCTCTGGTACAAATAACGTCTAATATATCCATATGGTGATGATTAGCATTATGGAGTATAGCCTGTATATCAGTGTACAGCGTTTTAGCTTTCGTGTAGTCATGAACTATTAAAATATGCATCATAGAGGATTGCATAAGGCCTCGTGCACATTGGGCATAAAAAATGCTACTTATACAGACATTTTGCGTTTCTTTTTCAGCCTGTAGAAGCAACTCTGTTCATGCACATGTGGGTATTTAATAGGCTGAATTAAAAAAAACATAAGCATGTTTTTTTAAGAGATTTCGGGCAGAAAAACGCCTAACATAAATGCAATGTTTAAACGCATTTGGCTTTTTCAAGTGTAAATTTGATTAGTGAAAAATTATAGAGGGGGATGTTTTGTGAAAAAAAAACTTATAAAGGCAAAAACGCATGTGCAATAGGAGCATTTATGATAGTTTTTCTGTCGTTTTTCCAGGCACCTAGTGTGTGTGAAAATGCACATAAAAAGCTATTTATAGCACGTGAACAAGCACATCTGAAAACCTTCATGAAGCTGCATGCAGTTTCATAAACAGTATGTACGTATGAACGTCATTTGCAATGAAGGGCAAACTGTTTTTAAATTAGAATGTTAGAGCCCTTTTCATGTGCAAGTTCTTTTAAGACCAACGTTATCTGACATATTCTTTATAATACGGCTTCACATTTTGATGCCTTTTTAATATACGGTACTAGTTATGATGGTGTACTTTGCAGGAAATGTGGTTTTCATATTGCTGTTGACAGGATGTGGTTTTATACCACAAATTACCACTGAAAGTCATTTCATGTACTCTTCTTTTTACTTTGCACCCACAACTAATGGACCAAGCTTTTAGTGTACCAAACTGATTTGGCTTTTTTTCTTTCCCTTGTTCAGTAGGAGATAATGTAACCTAAGATTATTTTTTAAGAATTTTGTTAAAAAAAAAAAAAGAGAAAGTTAACATCCACTGGATTTTTTAGAGAGACTACATTTGAATACATTAAATGTATAGTGGTACTATATGTATTGTCTGCATTTTTATAAGGGCGTTTTTTTTTATTTTTATTTTTAAATTAAGGCCTCATGCCCACGGGCGTTTTTTTCAGCCGCGTTTTTGAGCGTTTTTTACAGCTTAAAAACGGCTGTCCATGTTAGTCTATAGCTTCATGCCCACCTAGGCGTTTTTGAGCTGTAAAGAGCATAGGCGTTTGTAAGCTGTAAAAAAAAACCAGTTCCTCAGCGTCAGTATTAGGCAGAAAAAAACGCGAGCGTCAAAAAACGCGCACTAACGCGCGGTCGCGTTTTTAGCTCCGACGTTTTTTTGTTTTTTTTTCAAAAAAAAATAAAAATATTTACAATAACATGGACAGGCGTTTTTAAGCTGCAAAAAACGCAGCTGTAAAAACGCCAGTGGGCATGAGGCCTGAAAGTTACAAATATAGTTAGGCACTGGCTGGCAGGATTGTGGGTGGTGTATGTCAACAAGGTTCCTCATGTATGCTGTGATGGTCTCCAGAGTTTGACTGACGTGGAGAAAGGCAACCCTTTTCTCAGAATTGTAATCCATTCATGCTACCTCCCAGTTGCCCTATAACGAGGCTTTAATGCAGGGAAGTGCCCCGAATTCGCTATCACGTGACCCCTCTGAAGGACTTACAGCGGTCACATGATTGAGAGCCTTTCTCTCTGGCTCCCTTTAGAAATTTTATGTGTGTGGTGGCTGAGCGTTAAAGCCTACTTTTTCTATACTGCATCTGCATGACGCAATCGGCAAGAGGCTAAAAAGTTCTGTGCTAGAGCTTGGAAGATTTGTAGAGCTTTAGATGGGATAAAGTCCCAATTTCTAGGTCCACATCTTACTTTGTAGCCATGCCTCATTATTCTCAACTGTGCACAGGCCTTTATAGATGCTTTTATGAGCTGACTTATTCTTGGGTTCTAGTGCTCTTGCCTTTTTTTTTTTTTTTTTTCTTCAGGCAAATATGAAATAATTAAAATAAATACAATAAAATGTAGGCTGCTTTGTTAAATGACTCTTATTGGACAAAGCCGTTCACGTTTTTAATCAGTCAAAGCATGACTCTCAAGACAGGTGGATGCTATCCTTTTATCTCTCTGAATAACTTATAGTGCTTGAAAATCCCTTTTTTGTTTTGCAAATATATATACACATCTAATTGAAATTTTCCACAATTGGTCATATTACAACCAAAAACATAAATGTTTTTTTTTGGAATTTTATGTGATAGACCAACACAAAGTGGCACATAATTGTGAAGTGAAAGGAAAATGATAAATGGATTTCCATTTTTTTTTACAAATATCTGAAAAGTGTGACGTGCATTTTTATTCAGCCCCTTTACTTTGATACCCCTAACTAAAATTTAATGGAACCAATTGCCTCTAGAAGTCACCCAATTAGTAAAGAGTCCACCTGTGTGTAATTCTCAACATAAAGCCCTGGTTCACACTGGTGCGATTTGACATGTCAAATCGCATGTCAAATTGGCAAAATTTGCCGCAAATTGCGGCCAATGGCACCGTCCTAATCGGTGCGACGCAGCATCTGCGGCTCTGCACCGATTACAAAAAGTAGTTTCTGTACTACTTTTTGCGATTTCAGCCGCGATTTACATTGACATCTGTTTCAGATGTCTCTGAAATCGAGCTGAAATCGGGACCGACAGGCAGGAGTGAGCCGTGCGAGTTCAGCTGAACTCGCACGGCTCACTCCCGCAGCCCCAATGTGAACCTGGGCTAAAACAGCTTTTCTGTGAAGCCCTCAGAAGTTTAAGGCCCATACACACGATCAGACTTTTCGACAACAACGGTCCGGACGTGTTTTTTATCGGACAATCCGACCGCCTGTATGCTCCATCGGACAATTGTTTTCGGTTTTGCAACGGACCAATGTTCCTTGTGCACGCTCTCAAACTTTCTGACAACAAATGTCCAATGGAGGATCATCCGATCGTGTGTACACAAGTCCATCGGACTAAAATCCAAAGTACAATTGCGCATGCTCAGAACCAATGCTAAACATCAGACAACAATAGCAGAAGTTGCCCAAATGGTGGCGGTAAAGAGCTAAAAAAAAAAAACATGTGATTTGGTGAATGTTGGCTGAAAATGTTCTGTCGTGTATGCAGAACAAGTTCACATCCACCGCCCTTCGGACCAAAATCCACGGAAAAGTCTGATGGAAGTCTGTGTGTATGAGGCTTAAGAGAACCTTGGTGAACAAACCACATCATGAAGACCAAGGAACACACCAGACAGGTCAGGGATAAAGTTGTGGAGAAGTTTAAAGCAGGGTTAGGTATAAAGAAAATATCTCAAGCTTTGAACATTTCACGGAGCACTGTTCAATCCATCATCCGAAAATGGAAAGAGTGGCAGAACTGCAAACATTCCAAGACATGGCCGTCCACCTAAACTGACAGGCCTGGAAAGGAGAGCATTATTCGGAGAAGCAGCCAAGAGGCCCATGATAAGTGAGTAGTGCTAGCACAATTCACGTTTGTTTTGGGAGTGGGACATGAGGACATTCTGTCCCCACAGGTTTACTCTGAGGCACCCATAGTTTATTTTGGCTGTCCCTGTGTCAATTTCCATAGGCTCAGGCAATGATCCTGATGTCTTCAAGTGACATCAGAAGTTTCGGTCAACCCCTTGGTTGAAGGACAAAAATTATTACTGTATGATATGGTCAGCCTTAGCATTATTGTGGACTTTTTGGAAGATAAACCTGTTGCATTGTCATAAGATAAATTATCTTGGTGTTGCTATATGACTAGTTTAACCACTTAAGCCCCGGACCATTTGGTAGCTAAAGGACCAGAGGTGATTTCAGAATTTTGCGCTGCTTTAACTGTAAATTGTGCGGACGTGCAATGTTGTACCGAAACGAAATTTGCGTCCTTTTCTTCCCACAAATAGAGCTTTCTTTTAATGGTATTTGATTGCCTCTGCGATTTTAATTTTTTGCGATATAAACAGAAAAAGACCGAAAATTTTGTAAACAAATGATATTTTCTACTTTTTGTTATAAGAAAAATCGAATAAACTCAATTTTAGTCATACATTTAGACCAAAATGTATTCAGCCACATGTCTTTAGTAAAAAAAAATTCAATAAGCGTATATTTATTGGTTTGCGCAAAAGTTATAGCGTCTACAAACTAGGGTACATTTTCTGGAATTTACACAGCTTTAAATTTATGACTGCCTATCTAATTTCTTGAGGTGCTAAAATGGCAGGGCAGTACAAACCCCCCCCAAATGACCCCATTTTGGAAAGTAGACACCCCAAGGAAATTGCTGAGAGACATGTTGAGCCCATTAAATATTTTTTTTTTGTCCCAAGTGATTGAATAATGACAAAAAAAAAATTACAAAAAGTTGTCACTAAATGATATATTGCTCACACATGCCATGGTTATATGTGGAATTGCACCCCAAAATACATTCTGCTGCTTCTCCTGAGTACGGGGATACCACATGTGTGGGACTTTTTAGGAGCCTAGCTGCGTACGGGCCCCCGGAAACCAAGCACCGCCTTCAGGATTTCTAAGGGCGCAAATTTTTGATTTCACTCCTCACTACCTATCACAGTTTTGAAGGCCATAAAATGCCAAAATAGCACCAAACCCCCCCAAATGACCCCATTTTGGAAAGAAGACACCCCAAGCTGTTTGCTGAGAGGCATGGTGAGTATTTTACAGCTCTCATTTGTTTTTGAAAATGAAGAAAGAAAATATATATTTTTTTTTTTTTCAAAACTTTGTGACAAAAAGCGAGATCTGCAAAATACTCACCATACCCCTCAGCAAATAGCTTGGGGTGTCTACTTTCCAAAATGGGGTCATTTGGGGGGGGGGGGTTTGTGCCATCTGGGCATTCCATGGCCTCCGAAACTGTGATAGGCAGTGAGAAGTGAAATCAAAAATTTACACCCTTAGAAAGCCTGAAGGCGGTGCTTGGTTTTTGGGGTCCCGTACGCGGCTAGGCTCCCAAAAAGTCTCACACATGTGGTATCCCCGTACTCAGGAGAAGCAACAGAATGTATTTTGGGGTGTAATTCCACATATGCCCATGGCATGTTTGAGCAATATATCATTTAGTGACAACTTTGTGCAAAAAAATAAAAAATAAAAAAAAATTCTTTTTTCCGCAACTTGTGTCAACATATAAAATATTCCATGGACTCGACATGCCTCTCAGTATATAGCTTGGGGTGTCTACTTTCCAAAATGGGGTCATTTGGGGGGGTTTTGAACTGTTCTGGCATTTTATACACAACATTAGGAAGCTTACATCCACTCTTCTAACCACTTGAAGACAAAGCCCTTTTTGACACTTTTTGTTTACATGAAAACATATTTTTTTTTTGCAAGAAAATTATGTTGAACCCCCAAACATTATATATATTTTTAAAGCAAAGGCCCTATAGAATAAAATGGTGGGTGTTGCATTTTTTTTTTCTACACAGTATTTGCGCAGCGATTTTTCAAACGCATTTTTTGGGGAAAAAATACACTTTTTTTAATGCACTAAAACACTATATTGCCCAAATGTTTGATGAAATAAAAGATGATCTTAGGCCGAGTACATAGATACCAAACACGACATGCTTTAAAATTTCGCACAAACGCGCATTGGCGACAAACTACATACATTTTTAAAAGCCTTTACAGGTTACCCCGTTAGATTTACAGAGGAGGTCTACTGCTAAAATTACTGCCCTCGATCTAACCTTCGCGGTGATACCTCACATGCATGGTGCAATTGCTGTTTACATATGACGCCAGACCGATGCTTGCGTTCGCCATTGGGCAAGAGCAGGGCAGGACAGGGGTGCTTTTTTTAAAATTAATTTTGCTTTTTTATTTTATTTTTAAATTGTTCCTTCCATATATTTTTTTTTTTTTTTTTTGTTATCTCAGGGAATGTAAATATCCCCTATGATAGCAATAGGTAGTGACAGGTACTCTTTTTTTTTGAAAAAACTGGGGTCTAGACCCTAGATCTTTCCTCTGCCCTCAAAGCATCTGACCACACCAAGATCGGTGTGATAAAATGCTTTCCCAATTTCCCAATGGCGCTTTTTATATCCGGGGGGGGGGGACATTCCCTCCCACTGCTTGTGAAATTAGCCACTAGGATCGCTTTTACATGAAAGCCGGCCGCTGGCTGAAAAGAATGATACCAAGATGATACCTAAACCCGCAGGCATCAATCTGGTATAACCATTCAAAGTCCAGCAACATACCAGTACGTTGCTGGTCCTTGTTGGACATGTATTGTAATCTTTTTTTTTTTTTTTCATGCAGCCAGTTGGCTGAATGAAAAGAGATTGATCGGGTGGGTATGCCCACCATTAGAATACCGCCCTTCATCCACCCACTTCTAATGATGGGCATACATGCACCATTTATATATGCCGAAGCATGGGGGCATCCTCCCGCAAAAAAGTTATGCCGCACACACATGGTCGGACTTTTCCACGGGCAAGCCTCCGTCGGAATTTCGACCGTATGTACGCGGCATTAGGAGCAAAATCACTCCTCCGCCCCTGCTGCCCCAATGCTTCGGCATATTTGCTTTTTTTTTTTTTAACTGTGGTGGTGAAATAACCTCCTACAGCACTGGAGTCGCAGGGATCAGGCCTGTCTCTGCGAACGCTGCAGTTATGTGTGTTGTGTTTTGTAAGTGACAGTGATCGATCGATACTGCACTTGGGTGGCCTGGGCTGGACGGAGGGGCAAAACGCAGGTGCTAGCAGGTATCTGGGCTGATCCCGCTAACACTGCGTTTTTGGGAACCCTAAACTGCTGGGGACGCTAGTATAGATCTGATCAGATCAGATATTGATCTGTTCAGATACTATACCACTAAGGAGGGTGTATGCTTCACGCGTGGGTGTTAGCGTTACTGGCACTAACCTGACGCTGCCTGGGGTGTGACGCAGACCCTCTCTGACGCTAAAACCTAATTGATATCACCCGCCGGGCGATCAGGGGGTTAAACTTTTATTGGGTTATATACGGCGGGTGCCCTGACACTATAAAAAGCAAACTAACTAACCAGCGTCACCCGTAACACTTCTATGATCACTGGTGAAAGGGTTAACTAGGGGCAATTAGGGGGTTAAAACCTTTATTAGATAATATATGGGGGTACCTGACGCTATAAAAACCTGCGGCGAACCTAAAAAAAATTACTGGCTACCGATCTGCATCACCGATGCTAAGACAGCGATCAGAAAAATGATCGCTTAGCGACGGCGGTGCTAGGGGGTGAAAGGGTTATCTGGGGGGTGATCAAGGGGTTAAACCTTTATTAGGGGGCTACACTGGACCTAAAACTTAACTGTAGTGACACTTTTACAGTCACAAATGTCACTGATTGCAGTGATCAGTAAATAAATGGTCACTGCAATCAGTGCCACTGTGACTGGGGGCTGGGGGGGGCGATTTATGTGCCTATGTGTGCTGGTGTTAGTGTAGTGTTTGTGCACTAACCTTGATGTCTTCTCTTGTACGGCGCTCGGTATATGTGAGCGCCGCACAAGAGATTACATCACTTCCTCCTGCTTCCTCTGCCTGTGTTTACATTACACAGGCAGAGGGGGCATTCTCATTCGCCGGGAGCGATCGCGAGGGGGTGGCCGGAATCGAACGGCCGCCCCCCCATCTCGGATCGCTCCCAGACGAATTCCGACCGCTCACTGTACAGAAGGTGGGTCCGATTGGACCCCCCAACTGTACAAAGGCAATCACGTACACTGTACGTGATTGTGCCTGTCGGTGCCATTGTGCCGACGTATATGTACAGCGAGCGGTCGTTAAGTGGTTAAAGCTGTTATAAGGTCTATTTTTTTTTTTTTCTAGAATAAGCATGTATACTTTCCTGCTCTGTGCAAAGGTATTGCGCAGAGCGGCCCCAAACCTCTTCTTTTGGTGTCTCCCGTTCGTGCTCTTGGCTCCTTCTTCCGTGTGTGCGCGCCACCAAAGCAAGCCACTTTCTATGGTGGCGCACTTGTAGGCTTGCTTGGCTGTACTTCTATGGATCACAGTTAATTTTGCATTCCTGTGACCTGTTTTCAGGAGAGTGGGCAGAAGTCTGCTCTCTGAAGTCAGTTGGTCCAGACTCGTGCATCATCAGGACCACGGAGTAAGTATCCGCCCATATGCCTGGACCGGCACCTGGCTCAGCCTCTCAGTGAGCCGCTGAGAGGCTGAGTCAGACTCTCCTGCTCCTGATCAGCTCTCCAGTTAGCGAGGAGGGGGCAGAGCAGAGAGCTGTGAGAACCGAGTGATCGGCGGTGTTCGATCGCTCAGGTTCCAGTGTTGGAGGGGCAGGGGGAAAGATGCAGCATCGGTAAGTAAGAATAAAAAAAAATCTTTTGTGGTAAACAAAAAATGTCATCTCATCTCTAGTACCACTTTAAATTGGTGAACAGCTTTTTTTTTTGTTTAACCACTTGACAACTGGGCACTTAAACCCCCTTTAATAACCAGACCAATTTTCAGCTTTCAGGTGCTCTTACATTTTGAATGACAATTACTCAGTCATGCAACACTGATACCCATATGAATTTTTTTTTTTCCTTTTTTTTCACACAGCGCTTTTATTTTTTCTTCATAAATTTGGCCAAAAATTTATACTGCTACATATCTTTGGTAAAAATAACCCAAATTAGTGGATATTATTTAGTCTGGGTGAAAGTTATAGGGTCTACAAGCTATGGTGCCAATTCCTGAAAATGTATCAATTTGATCACACCTGATGTACTGAGAGCCTATCTCATTTCTTGAGACCCCAACATGCCAGAAAAGTACAAATACCCCCCAAATGACCCCTTTTTGGAAAGTAGACATTCCAAGGTAGTTAGTAAGAGGCATAGTTAGTTTTTTGAAGTGGTCATTTTTCCCACAATTCTTTGCAAAATTAAGACATTTTTTATTTTTTTTCACACCAAATTGTCATTACAACAGGTTATTTCTCTCACATAGCATGTACATTCCACAAATGACACCCCAAAATATATTCTGCTGCTCCTCCTGAGTATAGCGATACCACATGTGTGAGACTTTTACACAGCCTGGCCACATACAGAGGCCCAACACTGAAGTAGCAACTTCAGGCGTTCTAGGCGCATAAATTACACATCTAATCTCTCAACCACCTATTACACTTTTGAAGGCCCTAGAGCACCAGTACAATGGAAACACCCACAAAGTGACCCCATTTTGGAAAGCAAACACCCCAACGTATAATCTTTGAGGTATAATGAGTCTTTTGAACGGTTAATTTTTTTCCCCAGAAGTCTTTGGAAAATGTGGGGAAAAAAAATGAAAACACTTTTTTTTTTTTTTACACCAAGTTCTCCATTTATAAGATATTTCCAACACATAGCATGTACATAGCAAAAATGACACCCAAAATATATTCTGCTACTCCTGAGTATGGTGATACCACATGTGTGAGCTTTTTTAACAGCCTGGCCACATAGAGGCCCAACATCCAAGAAGCACCATCAGGTGTTCCAGGGGCCTAAATTACACATCCAATTTCCTTACAATTTTTCACATTTTTGAAGCCCCTTCATATTTCTAACGCAGCATGTACATACCAAGAATTACACCCTAAAATACATTCTGCTAAGTAAAGGGTAAAAAAAAAGATTACCTGTGGTTTTAGTAGTGTAATTGTCCACAGGAGGAGAGCCCTGATCCAGGCAGCAGGCAGGGACGTGGTCAGCGACAGTGAATGGAATTGTCCAGGCAGCAGACAGGAATATTGTCCATAGTCGGTACAGGCAGGGCTACTGTCCATATACAGTCCAGGGTCAGTGCAAGTAGAGACATCGCCAGCAGTGCCAAAATGTTGGTCCTGGTAATAAGCAGGAACATGGTCCAAGTAGCAGACCAGGAAAGAATGGGGACAGGGGTAGAGGCTTCTCCCACCCAAATCTCTTTGAAGCCTCCGTCTCCAGACCCTAATCCGGGAATGAGAAAACTAAAAAATTGTTTTCTTCATCCAGAAAAACAATTCTGAAGCCCCTCACATATGTGAGACCCCTGTGTTCCCACTAGCATAGCAGGGTAAAAGATCAGTCCAAGAGGCAGGCAAAAAACATGGTCAAACAGTCCAGGGTCAGTTCCAGAGCAGGCAGAGGGTAGGGTACAGTTTAGCATTAGGCAGAAGCGTGGTCGTATAACAGGCCAGGGTCAGTTCCGGAGCAGGCAGAGGTAGGTACAGTTTAGCATTGGGCATAAGCGTGGTCGTATAACAGGCCAGGGTCAGTTCCGGAGAAAGCAGAGATGTTTAGCGTTAGGCAAAAGCTTGGTCGTATAACAGGCCTGGGTCGGTTCCGGAGAAGGCAGAGGTATACCATACTTCCCTAATGTAGAAACGTATGGTAACGGCGGAAACACTCACCTATACAGAGGCCTGGTTGGGAAGGGCAATCGGGACAATAGTACACGGGTGTCTCTTCGAATTCCTCCTGGAGCACACCCGGCATTTTTTCTGAAGTCTGTAGCCTGTTTCACGGGGGGGGGGGGGGGGCTTTCTCAGGAAAGTGGCGCTCGTGGAGTCTGCTCACGGAATCGGAGCAATTATTTTCTGGTGGGCTTTCAGGGTACAAAACTTCTTCTTGGTAGTCCCTCCACCTGACAGCCAATATCTCCTGGTTCCTCAATGATGCCATCTCCCCTCGTTGTAGCTTTTCATTGACGAGTTTTTGTGGGAAGCCTTTTCTATTGGCTCTTACTGTGCCACATGCTGGGATGTCCCTCCGGTAAAGATTGCGGAACAGGGGCAAGCTGGTATAAAAATTATCCACATAAAAGGTGGTATCCCTTTCCAAGGAGTGGATAGATAAGCTCCCAGACCACTTTTCCGCTGACTCAGATGTACTCTGGGCATTCAGGGGGATGCAGTTGGGAGTCCTTCCCTTCATACACCAGGAAGGCGTAGATGTACCCCGTGGCTCTGTCACAAAGTTTGTACATTTTAACCCCATATTGGGCCCTTTTGCTGGGGATAAAATGTTTAATGCCCAGCCTGCCTGAGAATTTTACCACTGACTCCTCCGCGGAGATATTCTGTTCAGGGATATATAACGGAAAATTTTTCAGAGAAAAAATTTAGGAGTGGCAGAATTTTATATAGTTTGTCAAAAGTTTGGTCATTTCGGGGAGGGCACTGGGTGTTGTCATTATAGTGGAGGAGCCGCATAATCATTGGGTATCGGGATCTTGGCATAAGGGATGAGAAGAGTGGCATGTAGTGGATGGGTTTGGTAGACCAGTAGGAGTACAATTAGTTTTTTTTTTTTTTTGAGTGTCCCATAGTAAAAGTTAGGCCCAAGAAAATTTTTAATTCCTCTACGGTTAGTTCTCTCCACTCAAAGGGACGGGCGTAACTAGACCCAGGGTTGCTTACGATGTACTGCTGTGCGTAGAGTTTGCACTGGGCCACAATGGAGGATAGTAAGTCTTCGGTGAAAACTAAATGAAAAAAACCGAGCATGGCAAAATCATCGGTGTTCACCTGGACACCTGGCTGGGCAGTGAAAGGGGGGATATTTGCTGCTCCGGAATTAGGGGGAAGCCACAGGGGGTTTTGAAGGCTGGCATGGCCCCTATCCCTTTGGGGCTGAGATGACACCCTACTGGTGCCTGGCCTTTGTTGCAGTGGCACTGTGCTTGAGGTGGACGGCACTGTGCTGCTGGTAGTAGGCTGCTTCACGCCAGAACCCCTTCTTTTCATGGGCACACGTTCCTCTTCTGATTCTGTATCAGACTCACTGTCTGTAACGGGTTCAAAATCCGAATCGGACTGAGACTCCCCACTGCTCTCATCGGTCATGATTAGACGCTGGTAGGCCTCCTCACTAGTAAAGAATTTTTTGCCATACTGGTGGCTTGTGAGGCTGCACTGCAGAGCACTGTGGTGGCACTGGTTTGGCTCTGGTGGCACTGATTAGCACACTGGTGTGCGCAGATGGGCACTGGTGTGGTACAGTTGGTCACGGCTGAAAGCAAAGGAAACTCTGTTTGGCACTGATATCTCTCCTCTCACGCTGCATCGGTGTGAGGAGAGAGATGAACTTGTCCTGACCCTGCTGTGTTTACATTGTGATTGCGCCGTCATTGGACGGCGTGATCACGTGGTAAAGGGCCGCTGTTATTGGCCCTTTACCGCGATCTGTGTTGCTCCGTGGACCTGGTGAGCACGGATGTTTCCGTGCGCGCGCCCGAGGGGGGCGTGCGGGAACGATTCTCCCGGGATGTCCTCCCAGAGTTACGGAGCCACCCTGTCGCCGTTATTCGGCGGTGGTTAAGTGGTTAAGGAGTTCTATGGCCACAGCATACACTTTAATTACATTTTATAACTCCAGCAGTGTAATACAGCATCGTGAATACATGTCACAGAATTCAAGGAAGTATATGTGCGCGAGGATCTCGACAAAGAAAGGTGTATAAAATATCAAGGTCATTCAGATTAATTTGAGTTTGCTGAAAATGAAATATGTGTTTAAACTAAAATAATTTCCTAAACCAGATGAATTTAATATTGAAGGACAGACATGTGAAAAAACTATTTATTTATTGTTTTTTTTGCAAGGAGCTGCTAAACGTTTTCATTTTCTGTTTTGCTTGCATATGTTGATAAAAAGCCATAAGCTGGTTTCTGTCTTAATTTCAACTACTATGTATATCCTGTTTTTTTTGTAAATGTGTACAGTGAGGGGTTTCCTGAGGATATTGAGTTAATGCTTTTCTTTCTTTTAATTGCCGAATGTTGCTCAAATATACCACTGTCACCAATCAAGCAAAGGTTTGCTTAATCTCAGTTTTCAACTTGTGCTGCTTCAAAATGATTAGATAATTGAAACATTGCTGAGGATGTGGCTTCAAAAGTATGTTAGCTTTAGTTCCTTATTTTTGAAGTTTGCTTAGTTTGAAAGATCACATTATGATTACGAATGTTTATGCTGTGTACTTATGCTTTCTGCTCAAAAAGTGGTTCACAGGCCTATCCTCAGGCCTCGCAAGTGGTGCTTGTTTGCAGGTCTTCAGACAAGACTACAGAAAAATCTGGTTGCTTGTTTAGGCATTGGTTGCCCAATTTGTATTCCAGGGAGGAATTCCACAAACCTAAACCATGTACTTGGTTGTAGGTAATGCCGAAAGTATTCTGACCCACTTACATTTTTCACTCTTTCTTATATTGCAGCCATTTGCTAAAATCATTTAAGTTCATTTTTTTTCCTCAATGTACACACAGCACCCCATATTGACAGAAAAACACAGAATTGTTGACATTTTTGCAGATTTATTAAAGAAAAACCGAAATATCACATGGTCCTAAGTATTCAGACCCTTTGCTCCGTATTTGGTAGAAGAACCCTTTTGATCTAATACAGCCATGAGTCTTTTTGGGAAAGATGCAACAAGTTTTTCACACCTGGATTTGGGGATCCTCTGCCATTCCTCATTGCAGATCCTCTCCAGTTCTGTCAAGTTGCATGGTAAACGTTGGTGGACGGCCATTTTTAGGTCTCTCCAGAGATGCCCAATTGGGTTTAAGTCAGGGCTCTGGCTGGGCCATTCAAGAACAGTCACGGAGTTGTTGTGAAACCACTCCTTCATTATTTTAGCTGTGTGCTTAGGGTCATTGTCTTGTTGGAAAGTAAACCTTCGGCCCAGTCTGAGGTCCTGAGCACTCTGGAGAAGGTTTTTGTCCAGGATATCCTTGTACTTGGCCGCATTCATCTTTCCCTTGATGGCAACCAGTTGTCCTGTCCCTGCAGCTGAAAAACACCCCCACAGCATGATGCTGCCACCACCATGCTTCACTGTTGGGACTGTGTTGGACAGGTGATGAGCAGTGCCTGTTTTTCTCCACACATACCGCTTAGAATTAAGGCCAAAAAGTTCTATCTTGGTCTCATCAGACCAGAGAATCTTATTTCTCACCATCTTGGAGTCCTTCAGGTGTTTTTGTGTTTTTTTTTTTTTTTTAATCAAACTCCATGCGGGCTTTCATGTGTCTTGCACTTCCGTCGGGCTGCTCTGCCATAAAGCCCCAACTGGTGGAGGGCTGCAGTGATGGTTGACTTTCTACAACTTTCTCCCATCTCCTGACTGCATCTCTGGAGCTCAGCCACAGTGATCTTTGGACAGCACTTGAGTTAAATATGAGTGTCACAGCAAAGGGTCTGAATACTTAAGACCATGTGATATTTCAGTTTTTCTTTTTTAACCACCTCGCGCCCGCCGTACGACTATGTACGGCCGCAAGGTGGTTCTTAAATGCCGGGAGGCCGTCTTTTTACGACCTCCGCTCCTCCGGCCACTGGGGGGCGTGCGTGCGTGCACGGCGCGTCACTGTAATGCTGATGCGCGTGCCTGGCGGCCGCGATGTCCGCCAGGTACCCGCGATCGGCCGGTGCAGAGACAAGGACATGGATCTGTGTGTGTAAACACACAGATCCATGTCCTGTCAGGGAGAGAGGAGACCGATGCTGTGTCCCTTGTACATAGGGACACAGATCGGTCACCTCCCCCAGTCAGTCCCCCTCCCCCCCCACAGTAGTAATCACTCCCAGGGCATACATTTAACCCCTTCCTTGCCCCCAGTGTTAACCCCTTCCCTGCCAGTCACATTTATACAGTAATCAGTGCATATTTATAGCACTGTTCACTGTATAAATGTGAATGGTCCTAAAATAGTGTCAAAAGTGCCTCATGTGTCCGCCATAATGTCGCAGTCACGAAAAAAAATCGCTGATCGCCGCCATTACTAGTAAAAAAAAAAAAATTATAAAAATGCCATAAAACTACCCCCTATTTTGTAAACGCTCTAACTTTTGCGCAAACCAATCAATAAACGGCGCTTGCGTTTTTTTTTTTTTTTTTTACCAAAAATATGTAGAAGAATCCGTATCGGCCTAAACTGAGAATTTATTTTTTATTTTTTTTAAATTGGGATATTTTATTATAGCAAAAATCAAAAAATATTGCGTTTTTTTTTTTTTTTTTTTTTTTTTGAATTGTCGCAGACATGATCAAATACCACCAAAAGAAAGCTCTATTTGTGGGAAAAAAAGGACGTCAATTTTGTTTGGGAGCCACGTCGCACGACCGCGCAATTGTCATTCATAGCGTGACAGTGCCGAAAGCTGAAATTTTGCCTGGGCAGGAAGGGGGTATATGTGCCCAGTAAGGAAGGGGTTAATAAATCTGCAAAAATTTCAACAATTCTGTGTTTTTCTGTCAATATGGGGTGCTGTGTGTACATTAATGAGGGGAAAAAAATGAACTTAAATGATTTTAGCAAATGGTTGCAATATAACAGAGTGAAAAATTTAAGGGGGTCTGAATACTTTTCCGTACCCACTGTGTGTGTGTGATTATACACACACACACACACACACACACACACACACACACACACACACACACACACACACACACACTTTTTTAACCTAAAGTTATTTTATTTTTATTTTTTTCTATTCTGTAAATACTATAGAAATGTCACAAATGTCCATTCATTTTTCATGCACCTTTGATCAGCTGTGGTGCATAAAATCGCAGTGTGTGTGACGGAGAGCTAATTTGAGTCTTCATCGTCCCAACTTAAAGTGATATTGAAGTCAAACTTTTTTTGCTTTAACCACTTGCTTGCTGGGCACTTAAACACCCCTCCTGCCCTGACCAATTTTCAGCTTTCAGTGCTGTCACGCTTTGAATGACAATTACTCAGTCATGCAACACTGTACCCAAATGTTTTTTTTGTCCTTTTTTTCATACAAATAGAGCTTTCTTTTGGTGGTATTTGATCACCTCTTCTTCTTTTTTTTTTTTTTGTGCTATAAATGAAAAAAAAAAAAAATTCTTAGTTTCTGTGATAAAATTTTGCAAATTATAAATTTTTCTTCATACATTTTGGCCACAATTTATACTGCTACATATCTTTGATAAAAATAACAACATTTTTGGAAATTATTTGGTCTGTGTGAAAGTTTGAGTCTACAAGCTATAGTGCAAATCATAAAAAATGTATCACATCTGATGTACTGACGGCCTATCTCATTTCTTGAGACCCTAACAAGCCAGGAAAGTACAAATGTCCCCCAAATAACCCCTTTTTGCAAAGTAGACATTCCAAGGTATTTAGTAAGAGGCATGGTGAGTTATTTGAAGTTGTAATTGTTCCCCACGATTCTTTGCAAAATTAAGATTTTTTTTTTCCTCAAAATTGTCATTGTAATAGCTTATTTCTCTCACATGGCATTTGCATACCACAAATGACACCCCAAAATACATTCTGCTACTCCTGAGTATTACGATACCACATGTGTGGGACTTTTTTACTGCCTGGCCACATACAGAGGCCCAACATGCAGGGAGCACCTTTAGGTGTTCTAGGAGCATAAATTACACTTCTAACTAGTTGACTACCTATTACAATTTTGAAGGCCCTGGAGCACCAGGACAATGGAAACACCCACAAAATGACCCCATTTTGGAAAGCTAACACCCCAACGTATAATCTGAGGCATAATGAGTCTTTTGAACGGTTCATTTTTTTCCAGAAGTTTTTGGAAAATGGGGAAAAAAATAAACGCTTATTTTTTTTTATTTTTTTTTTACACAAAGTTGTCCATTTATAAGATATTTCCAACACATAGCATGTACATAGCAAAAATGACACCCAAATTATATTCTGCTACTCCTCCTGAGTATGGCGATACTACATGTGTGGGACTTTTACACAGCCTGTCCACATACAGAGGACCTACATGCAAGGAACACCATCAGATGTTCTAGGGACACATAGCATGCACATACCAAGAATTACACCCCAAAATACATTATGCTGAGCAAAGCGTAAACAAAAGATTACCTGTGGTTTTAGTAGCGCAGTTCTACACAGCAGGATGGCACTGGTCCAGGCAGCAGGCAGGGACTTGGTCAGCAATGGCATACACAATTGTCCAGGCAGCAGGCAGGGATACTGTCCATAAACAGTCCAGGGTCAGTGCAGGCAAAGATATTGTCAGCAGTGCCAAAAATATTGGTCCTGGTAGTAGGCAGGTCCATGTGGTGTGGTCAGTTCATGCGACAGGCAGAGGACTGATGGCATAGGTCCTACAGGCAGAAGTAGGGCCTTGTTCAGTACAGAATGGGGACAGGGGTAGAGGCTTCTCCCACCCAAATCTCTTTGAAGCCTCTGAGTCTCCAGACCCTAATCTAGGATGAGAAAACAAAAAAAAAAGTTTTCTTCATCTAGAAAAACTTTTCTGGAGCCCCTCACATATGTGAGACCCCTGTGTTGAATCCCACTAGTCCACTGGCAGGGTACAAGATCAATCCAAGAGGCAGGCAACAAGCATGGTCAAACAGTCGAAGGTCAGTTCCAGATCAGGCAGAGGTATGTACAGAATTGTTAGGCAGAAGCATGGTCGAATAACAAGCCAGGGTCAGTTACAGAGCAGGCAGTAGCATAAGGGGCGTGAAGGCAGGCAATGAGAATTACGTTTACCATACTTCACTAATAATTGAGTGAAGTATGGTAACGGCGAAAACAGTCAATTACACAGAGGCCTGGTTGGGAAGGACACTCGGCACAATAATAAACTGTCTCGTCTGACTCCTCCACTGGCACACACCTTACATTTTTTTTTTTTACCTCGTCGGCCTGTTGCTGTGGGAGGGACTTTATCGGGAAAGTGACGTTCGGAGAGTCGACTTGGAACATCTGATCGGATGTTTTGGGGTGGGCCATTCTGGAATATCAGGGCAGTGGTGATTTCCTCCTTGTAGCCAAGGAAGTGTAGGGGGTTTTGGGTGGACTTGCGGTAAATAATATAGGAGTTGTATAAGGCCAAATTAAGAAAATTAATTGCTACTTTTTTGTACCAATGGTATGTCCGTCTTGTGGCAAGGTAGGGTTCCAGCATTTGGTCGTTAAAGTCGACTCCCCCATAAACGAATTGTAGTCCTGGATGCATGTGGGCTTTTGGATGGTGGTGCCATTCCTTGGGATTTCCACGAAGGTATCGTGGATGGAAGATATGTACGCATCCCTTCTGTCCTTCCACTTCACTGCCAGAACCTCCTTGTTTCTCAGGCTTGCCGACTCTCTCCTCTTCTCAACTTCTTATTTACAAGACTTTGAGGAAAGCCCTTCCGATTCTTTCTGACCGTGACACATGCTGGCGTCTTCAGGTGAAGGTTGTGGAACAGGGGAAGAGATGTGTAGAAGTTATCTACGTATAAATGGTAGCCTTTGTCCAGTAGGGTGTTGATGAGTTGCCAAACAACTTTCCCGCTTGTTCCTAAGTAGTCTGGGCAATTGGGGGGATGCAGCTGGGTGTCCTTCCCTTCGTATACTAAGAAGGCATACAGGTACCCTGTGACTCGGTCACATAGTTTGTATACCTTCACCCCATAGCGGGCCCTTTTGCTGGGGATAAATTGCTTAATTTTAAGCCTGCCACTAAATTTAACAAGGGACTCATCCACACATGTGTTGGTCCGGGGTATATAACTTCTGAAAAATAATTTAGTAAGGGACGAATTTTGAAAAGCCTGTCATAATTTGGGTGATTTTGGGAAGGGCACTGGGTATTATCATTGAAGTGGAGAAACCTCATGATCATGAGGTATCTGGTTCTGGGCATTACCGTGGAGAAGATTGGCATATGGTAGATGGGGCGTTTGGACCAAAAGGAACGAAAAGTGTTTTTTGGGTTGAGTCCCATACAAAATGTGAGGCCTAAAAAAACCTTCAAATCCTCCACCGTTGGGTCTCTCCACTCGAAGGGACGGGCATAATATGATGTAGGATTAGTTGCAATAAATTGCTGGGCATATAGGTTGCACTGGGTCACAATGTTGGATAGCATGTGCTCTGTAAAAATTAGATCGGAAAAATTGTTAGTGTCCACCTGGACTCCTGGCTGGGCAGTGAAAGGGGGAATGTTGGCTTCTCCTGAATTAGGAGGAAGCCACAAGGGATTCTGGAGTGCATGGGGAAGGCCGGCATGCATTCTTGGCCTTTCTTGCCGAGGTACTGCGGTGCTGGTGGATGGCACAGCGGTGCTGGTGGCTGGCACTGCGGTGATGGTGGCTGGCACTGCGGTGATGCTACTGCTGCCTCACCAGAGCGCCTTCATTTGGCGGGCCGACTATCTTCCTCCTCTGAGCCTGTCTCTGTTCCACTACTAAAGACTGGCTCATAGTTTACGTCTGACTCAGAACCTGAATCGGAACCCGAAAAAGAGAGCTCCCCGTTGCTCTCGTCAGGCATGGAAAGAATTTGGTATGCCTCCTCGGCGGAAAAAAAACCTTTTTGACATATTTTGGTTGCTGGCGGTGGTGATGCGACTTCACAGATGTGCACTGATTGCACAGATGTGCGTTGAGGCGGCACTGAGGTGGTGGCACAGATGGGCACTGAGGTGGTGGCACAGATGGGCACTGAGGCGGCACAGATGTGCACTTATTGATGGCACTAATGAGGTGGCACAGATGGCACTAATGAGGCGGCACTGATGAGGTGGCACAGGTGGGCACTGATGAGCACTTATTGCACTGAGGCAGCACAGATGGGCACTGATCATAGGCGGCACAGGTGGGCACTGTATGTCACTGTAGGGCATTGATTTGGCACTGTATTGCACAGAAACTGCTGTGTAACTCACACTCGCACTGACAGATCACTCTCCCTCCTCACACGCGGTGTCTGTGTGAGGAGGGACAGCCGGCAATGAAAGATGATCTCATATGTTTAGGCCTCATGCCCACTGGCGTTTTTACAGCTGCGTTTTTGAGCGTTTTTTACAGCTTAAAAACGCCTGTCCATGTTATTGTAAATATTTTTTTTTTTTTTTTTTTTTTTTTGAAAAAAAAAAAAAAAAAAAAAAAAAAAAAAACGTCGGAGCTAAAAACGCGACCGCGCGTTAGTGCGCGTTTTTTGACGCTCGCGTTTTTTCCTGCCTAGTTCTGACGCTGAGGAACGCACTGGCCCTGGGTTTTTTTTACAGCTTACAAACGCCTATGCTCTTTACAGCTCAAAAACGCCTAGGTGGGCATGAAGCTATAGACTAACATGGACAGGCGTTTTTAAGCTGTAAAAAACGCTCAAAAACGCGGCTGAAAAAACGCCCGTGGGCATGAGGCCTTACATTTGAGATCATCTCTCATTGGGCACGGCAATCGCGCTGTAAATAGCCGCTGTGATTGGCTATTTACAGCAATCTGTGATTGGCTGTGTCCAAGGGACACGGCCAGCACAGAAGTTCCCCGATGCGCGGGGAACGAGGAAAGGGGAGGCCGTATATTGACGGCCTCCCGGCATTGTTGCGCCACATTGTGGCCGTTTAAAGTCAGATGCCGGGCAAGAAGTGGTCAAAATAAATAAGTGATATTGCACAGAGCAGTCCCTTACTTCTGCTTCTCGAGTCCCCACAGACGCTGTTCGCTTCTCCTGTCCTGCGTTTGCCCCCATAGCAAAGCCATGTGCTATTGTTGGGAGGTAGGCGCTCGTGTGGGTATATTTGCAGCAAGCAGAGGCCCTGGAGAACAAAATGGTGGTTGTAGAAATGTTTTATATCGCTCAGTATTTGTGTCAAGCGCAAAATTTCGGAAAAAAAACACACTTCAATGCGCACAATACATTTTTTTGGTAAAATGTAAAAGTTTATATCGCACCGAGTAAATAGATGGGAAACCTGGTCAAGATTTAAACTTTTGCACATTTGTCAAATGGTGACAAAATGCATATGTTCACTTTCAGCTTCCATTCTGCTACCTTACTTAATTTTTTTTTTTTTTTTTAATATAATATTCTTTTAACCACCAAATGACGCTACAGCGCAGTCGTCCAGTTCTGGTAGGGCATCTATTGACGTCCTCCCAGAACCGCGCCCAGTCTTTTAGGACACAGATTTAGGCTGGGTTCACCCTACTGCGACTTCAAAATCGCCTGTCTCCTATAGAGCTGATTTCGCATCGCACACGGATCAAACTCACACAGGACCCTTTTTTTCCGCAGCTTAGGTTCGCAACGCATTGATGTGAACGGCACTAATGTAAAACAATGTTATTTAAGTGACTTGTGAATTTGAGCAATCGCAACAGCTCAAATTTGCAATAGAATTCGCAGCAGTGTGAACCCAGCCTAAAGTAGTAAATGGCTAATCACAGCAGCCCTTTACCACGTCTTCAGCTGTGTCCAATCACTGCTGATTACAATGTAAACACACTTGCCGGTTACTGGCTTTCCTTTCTTGTGACAGCATAAGGAAAGCTGGTTACCGGCTTGTGTAAAAGGGGACATCTGTACTGATAATCGGTGTACTAATTATCCGTGCAGCCCCAACATTGCCGCCTATCAATGCCCATCAGTGCCGCCTCATCAGTGCATATCAGTAAAGGAGAAAAATAACCTGTTTGCAAAGTTTTAGAACAAACTATGAAGAATTTTTTTTATTCTTCTTTTTTTTTTTTTTTTTTTTAACCAAACAGTGGCAATTAAAGACCACAAGAAAAAAACTCTGTGTGGAAAAAGCTGTTAAAAATGTGATGAGTACAGTGTTGCACAACTGCGCAATTGTCGTTCAAAGTGCAGCAGCGCTGATTGGTCAGGTCAGGAAGGGGGTAAAAGTGCCCAGTAGGCAAGTTGTTAAACAGCAGATTTCAATCAGACAAACTTTTTTAGGTATGGAATATGCATTTTTACATTGCTCCAAACTGGACCATTCCCCATTGGCTGAGACAACAGCGGGAGCCATTGGCTACTGTCAATCACAGCCACTGAGCCAATGAGGAGAGAGCAGGGGGTGGGGTTGAGCTGCAGCTCTGTGTATCTTAGGGATGTATAGAGCAGGCCTCAGGAGCGAGCCTGGCCACACCAATACCCTCTGAGCGAGTGGCTTGCTATTGGACACTGGCTGAAGAGGAGCACCAGTTGGGTACCTGAAAAGAGGAGAATCGGGACTACTCTGTGCAAAAGCACTTTTTTTTTTTTTCTCTTTTAAATGAACCATTACTTTAATGGACATAAAAGAACCTAAGAGATATACCGTATATTCTCGAGTATAAGACGACCCGAATATAAGCCGAGGCACCTAATTTTACCACAAAAAAAATGGGAAACTGTATTGACTTGAGTATAAGCCTAGGGCAGGGATATGCAATTAGCGGACCTCCAGCTGTTGCCAAACTACAAGTCCCATGAGGCATAGCGAGACTGACAGCAGCAAGCATGACACCCAGAGGCAGAGGCATGATGGGACTTGTAGTTTTGCAACAGCTGGAGGTCCGCTAATTGCATATCCATGGCCTAGGGTGTCCATCTGTATGCCTCACTGTGCCTCAGTTTGCCTCACTGTGCCCATGACTAGACTTACGTTTTAACATGGGAGTATATGGAAGGGGTGCCCGGATTTCAAAAATTGGTGCTCCCCAGCCGTAGGTCTCCCAGACAGCAATCTTTGTACACTTATATAGGAGAAATTGGGCTAAATTTGTGCCAAGTTTAGGGTCCAGGAGATCTATGGCCAGCCGGTACCAGGTCCCCAAACTTACCGGAAAATTACAGTTTAACATGGGAGTCTATGGAAGGGGTGCCCGGCTTTGAAAAATCGGTGCCCCCCGGCCGTAGGGGTATTTTCAGCACAAAAAATGTGCTGAAAAACTCGGCTTATACTCGAGTATATACGGTAAATTGACCAGGGGTAGGGAGGTTCCAAGGGGGTCAGTTTTTGGCTGACTGGAGATCTTGTTTAAAGGTGAACCCTGTAGTTTACACAGGGCTGAGGACTGTGTTTCTATGTGACAGTGGGTGAAAAGAATGGAAGGAGAGCAATGGAAAGGCAATTGGATACAGCTGCGAGGGCCAGTGTTCATGTGAACTTCAATCTTTGCCCTGCGTGGACATAGCGGAAATGCACTTTAAGACCCCTTTCACACTGAGGGTGTATTGCAGGCGCCTGCAATCCGCCTTCAAACAGCTGTTCCATTGTCTCCAGTGTGAAAGCCAGGGGGACAGTGCGGCTATACCGACCGCAATGCGCTGCTTCAGCAGTGCATTGCAGGCGGTTATAACCCTTTCTCGGCCGCTAGCGGGGGGTAAACCGCCCCGCTAGCGGCCGAAATGCGACGCAAATCCGCCCATAGCGTCAGCGATAAAAATATTGGCGTTTTACCGCCAACGCTATGGGCGGCTCGGTGTGAAAGGGGTCTAATGCAGATCTATACAAAGTATACAAGACCAATATTTAATTAAAGTATACATCCATAAAAAAAAAATGTTTGACGTGTATTTTTAACTAGTACCTCTGTCTGTGTTTATATCCAACTCCTTTATAACAGTAGGGGAGGCAGAAATGTAAGGCACCCAGATTCTTCTACTACATTGCATTGTGTTGTCAATCTAACACAAGTAGTTTGCTTTTGCTGGTACTTTTTTTTTTTTTTTTTATAACTCATTTACATTCTGGGGCTGGTTTTTGACTAAGCAATAACTACAGTGGAGTAATGTGAGGTCTAGAATGTCAATATTAAAATGACCAACCTTTTGGGTTCCCAAAAACTGCTAGCACCTGCGTTTTGCCCCTCCGCCCAGCCCACCCAAGTGCAGTATCGATCGATCACTGTCACTTACAAAACACAACACACATAACTGCAGCGTTCGCAGAGACAGGCCTGATCCCTGCGACTCCAGTGCTGTAGGAGGTGATTTCACCACCACAGTTAAAAAAAAAAAAGAGCATATATGCCGAAGCATGGGGGCAGCAGGGGCGGAGGTGCGATTTTGCTCTTAATGCCGCATACATACGGTCGAAATTCCGACGGAGGCTTGCCAGTGGAAAAGTCTGACCGTGTACGCGGCATAACTTTTGCGGGAGGATGCAGCATGCTTCGGCATATATAAATGGTGCATGTATGCCCATCATTAGAAGTGGGTGGATGAAGGAAGGTATTCTAATGGTGGGCATACCCACCGATCAATTTCTTTTTTCATGCAGCCTGTTGGCTGAACGAAAAAAAAATTACAATACATGTCCAACAAGGACCAGCAATGTACTGGTATGTTGCTGGACTTTGAATGGTTATACCAGAATGATGCCTGCGGGTTTAGGTATCATCTTGGCATCATTCTTTTCAGCCAGCGGCTGGCTTTCATGTAAAAGCAATCCTATTGGCTAATTAGCCTCTGGACTGCTTTTACAAGCCTTGGGAGGGAATGTCCCCCCCGGATATAAAAAGCACCATTGAGAAAGCATTTTATCACACCGCTTTTGGTGTGGTCAGATGCTCTGAGGGCAGAGAAAAGATCTAGGAGTCTAATAGACCCCAATTTTTTCAAAAAAAAGTACCTGTCACTACATATTGCTATCATAGGGGATATTTACATTCCCTGAGATAACAATAAAAATGATAAAAAAAAAAAAAAACATTGCGTGACCGCGCAATTACCAGTTAAAGCAGCGCAGTGCCAAATTGTAAAAACACCTCTGGTCTTTATGCTGCGTATTGGTCCGGGGCTTAAGTGGTTAAAGTGGTTGTAAACCTCGTTACACCGCTTTTACCTACAGGTAAGCCTATAACAATGGTTACCTGTAGGTATCTTAAATCAGGGTTCGACAAAACCCGGGCGCCAGGTCGCAAATGCGACTAGAATTAGCGACCTGGCGCCCGAGGCAGCACAGCTGTGGTTTCCTGTGTCTCTGTGCGCCCCCTGCGATCGCACGATCTCGTTGGCCGGTAATTGAGGCCGCGGCTTTGCGGCCTTCTGCAGGCCTATGATTCTGTAATCTGGCGTCCTCTTGTGGTAGTCGTTGGTATGACAAGACAACCAGCAATGCTTGCCCATCTCCTTCCCTTTACTTAGAAGTTAACCCCCAAACATTATATATATTTTTTTCTAACACCCTAGAGAATAAAATGGCGGTCGTTGCAATACTTTCTGTCACACCGTATTTGCGCAGCGGTCTTGCAAGCGCACCTTTTTGAGGAAAAAATACACTTTTTTTTTTTTATTGAAAAATAAGACAACAGTAAAGTTAGCCGAATTTTTTTTTATATTGTGAAAGATAATGTTACGCCGAGTAAATTGATACCCAACATGTCACGCTTCAAAATTGCGTCGGCTCGTGGAATGGCTAAAAACTTTTACCCTTTAAAATCTCCATAGGCGACATTTAAAAAATTCTACAGGTTGCATGTTTTGAGTTAGAGGATTTCTAGAGCTAGAATTATTGCTCTCGCTCTACAGATCGCGGCGATACCTCACATGTGTGGTTTGAACACCATTTTCATATGCGGGCGCTACTCACGTATGCGTTCGCTTCTGCATGCATCGGCCGTTAAAAAAAGAAAAAACCTGGCTCCTAATTTTTTTCAGCTGGCTCCTAGAGTCCAAGCAAATTTGTCAAGCCCTGTTTTAAATATCTCCTAAACTTGCACATTTTAGGAGATATTCAGTTTATGCGCTGCTGCCAACGTCAGGCGCATGTGCACTGAAGAAACGGGCCACTGGTGCCGTTTCTTTAGGAGTCGTGCCATGACCGGCGGCTCCCACGCGCAAGCAACGCCTTTTTGCGTCACCAGCCAATCACAGCGCCGAACCCAGAAGTAACTGCGGTGGAAGATGTCCGTGCTTTACTCGGAGGGCCGGTGCTCATTATGCATTTGTCTTGCAGGGTTTTTTTTCTTTTTTTTTTTTCTTTACGAGGTTTACAACCTCTTTAACTACTTCAGCCCCGGAAGGATTTGCCTCCTTAACCACTTCCAGCTCAAGGCCGTCATATGACGTCCTTGACTTTCAGTGGGAATATCTGAATGATTCCTGCAGCTACAGGCATCATTCAGATATCCTCGTTTTCAGCCGGGGCGATTCTGTGCACCATAAGATTTGATCATAGCGGCAGTTCCGCCGCTTGATCATTCTTATAGGCGATGGGAGGGGACATTCCCCACTCCCGCCACCATCCAGTGCTTCTCCGGGCTCTCCCGTGCCATCGTGGACCCAGAGACAGAATCGGCAGCCGCCGGATGACGACCGTCTCTATGACCGTCGGAGGCCCAGGCGCGACATTATGTTCGGAGAATTTTTTTTTTTCAATCTCATGCTTTCCAGCCTGGAGGAGAGATGTGGGGTCTTATTTTTTTATTTATTTTTTACTTTCTGCTATAATCTATACAAATTTATTCATTAGTTTAGGCCGATGTATATTCTTCTACATATTTCTGGTAAAAATCGCAGTAGGCGTATATTGATTAGTTTGCACAAAAGTTATCGCGTCTACAAACTATAGGAAAACTTTAGGGACTTTTATTTTAATTTTATTGTTTTTACTGGTAATGGTGGTAATCTGCAATTTTTAGCGGGACTGCGACAGACAAATCTGACCCCAAATGACACTTTTTGTGGACCAGTGACATTATTACATTGATCAGTGCTATAAAAATTCAGTGATCAATGTAAAAATGACACTGGCAGGGAAGGGGTTACACTAGGGGGCGATCAAGATCAAGGGGTTAACTGTGTTCCCTCAGTGTGTTCTAACTGTAGGGGGGATGGGCTTACTGAAACATGACAGAGATCACTGTTCCGATCACTGGGGACAGCAGAAAGGGGAAATGCCTTGTTTACATAGGCAGTTCCCTGTTCTGACTCTCCTTGCTGCAAAAACGGGCCACTGGCGGACATAGTCCACGGGCACACTATCCTGCTTTTACGGACAGATGCACAGGCACATCAGTTTGCGCAAGAGAGCCGACCTGCCACAGTATATCTGCGTGAGCAGGTCGGCAAGTGGTTAAAGCCAAAAGCTAGGAATGTAAAAGTGTGTTTTTTTTTTTTTTTTTTTTTTCTAAATAACAAACCTGTTATACTTGCCTGCTCTGTGCAAGGATTTTGCACAGAGCGTCCCTGATCCTCCTTTTCTGGGGTCCCCGGCGGCACTCCTGGCTCCTCCCCCTCTTTGAGTGCCCCCACGGGAGCCGTATTCCATGGGGTCACTCGTGTGGGCACGTTCCCGAGTCCTGCTGCTGCATCCATTGTCGCAGAAAGCAGGACTCTGCCCCGGCTCCTGTGTCACTGGATTTGATTGACAGCAGCGGGAGCCAATAGCTTCTGCTACTATCAATCTATCCAATGAGGACCCGAGACAGCGGTTGGAGCTGCTGGGCTCGTGCTCGTCGCTGGAACGATTGGGTTTTACAGTGCCTTGCGAAAGTATTCGGCCCCCTTGAACTTTTCATCCTTTTGCCACATTTTAGGCTTCAAACATAAAGATATAAAATTTAAATTTTTTGTGAAGAATCACCAACAAGTGGGACACAATTGTGAAGTGGAACAAAATCTATTGGATTTTTGAAACTTTTTTAACTAAGAAAGAAATGAAAAGTGGGGCGTGCAAAATTATTCGGCCCCCTTGCGTTAATACTTTGTAGAGCCACCTTTTGCTGTGATTACAGCTGCAAGTCGCTTGGGGTATGTCTCTATCAGTTTTGCACATCGAGAGACTGAAATTCTTGCCCATTCTTCCTTGCAAAACAGCTCGAGCTCAGTGAGGTTGGATGGAGAGCGTTTGTGAACAGCAGTTTTCAGCTCTTTCCACAGATTCTCGATTGGATTCAGGTCTGGACTTTGACTTGGCCATTCTAACACCTGGATACGTTTATTTGTGAACCATTCCTTTGTAGATTTTGCTGTATGTTTGGGATCATTGTCTTGTTGGAAGATAAATCTCCGTCCCAGTCTCAGGTCTTTTGCAGACTCCAACAGGTTTTCATCCAGAATGGTCCTGTATTTGGCTGCATCCATCTTCCCCTCAATTTTAACCATCTTCCCTGTCCCTGCTGAAGAAAAGCAGGCCCAAACCATGATGCTGCCACCACCATGTTTGACAGTGGGGATGGTGTGTTGAGGGTGATGAGCTGTGTTGCTTTTACACAAAACGTATCGTTTTGCATTGTGGCCAAAAAGTTCAATTTTGGTTTCATCGGACCAGAGCACCTTCTTCCACATGTTTGGTGTGTCTCCCAGGTGGCTTGTGGCAAACTTTAGACAAGACTTTTTATGGATATCTTTGAGAAATGGCTTTCTTCTTGCCACTCTTCCATAAAGGCCAGATTTGTGCAGTGTACGACTGATTGTTGTCCTGTGGACAGACTCTCCCACCTCAGCTGTAGTTCTCTGCAGTTCATCCAGAGTGATCATGGGCCTCTTGGCTGCATCTCTGATCAGTCTTCTCCTTGTCTGAGCTGAAAGTTTAGAGGGACAGCCAGGTCTTGGTAGATTTGCAGTGGTCTGATACTCCTTCCATTTCAAAATGATCGCTTGCACAGTGCTCCTTGGGATGTTTAAAGCTTGGGAAATCTTTTTGTATCCAAATCCGGCTTTAAACTTCTCCACAACAGTATTACGGACCTGCCTGGTGTGTTCCTTGGACTTCATGATGCTCTCTGCGCTTTCAACAGAACCCTGAGACTATCACAGAGCAGGTGCATTTATACAGACTTGATTACACACAGGTGGATTCTATTTATCACCATCAGTCATTTAGGACAACATTGGATCATTAAGAGATCCTCGCTGAACTTCTGGAGTGAGTTTGCTGCACTGAAAGTAAAGGGGCTGAATAATTTTGCACGCACCACTTTTCAGTTTTTTATTTGCTAAAAAAGTTTAAAATATCCAATAGATTTCGTTCCACTTCACAATTGTGTCCCACTTGTTGGTGATTCTTCACAAAAAATTAAAATTTTATATCTTTATGTTTGAAGCCTGAAATGTGGCAAAAGGATGAAAAGTTCAAGGGGGCCGAATACTTTCGCAAGGCACTGTAGGTAAGAAAAAGGGGGGCTTCTACAGCACAGAAGGGTTTTCACCTTAATGCATAAAGGTTTACACAAGACTTTACATCTGCTTTAAATGAAAATAGTTTTGAGGCATATCTGTGATTATAATTTTTTCTGCACAAATAAACAATTGAATGAACATTTTCCAAGAGTGGTGGTTCCATACTTTTTTCCGGGGGTTGTACATCCTTCTTGCCAGTTGGGTCAATTGAATGATTCTTCACAATAAAGAAAAATGGTGCTACGTGCTGCCAAAGTGATATATAAAATAGAGACCTTCTTTAAATTGACCTCTAAGCTGCTGCAAATACAAATTGTGTTCCCACTTGTAGTTTTGCAAATAGCAGGAGATTTGCTAATTGCATATCCCTGTACTATAAAATTCGTGTTCTGTATTCTGCAAAAAAACTGGTTGATCCCGCTGTTCTCTGTCTCTGCCTCATGTCCCCAAATAATTTGCAGCTGTGGTGGCAACTCTGCACATGCTCAGTTTTCAGTGGGTTTCCACCCTATCACATCTGAGCAGCCCATGTGACTATAGAGTCACACATGTGGGTGTATACAAAGTGGTAAATGACAGCCCGCTCCCTCCCTCCCTCCATCATGCCCACTAACCAACTAAACATAATAGGGCAGGATATTACATGTAGATTGATGGGGGATTCGCCTCCCTCTTATTCTAAGACAAAGGCTGGAGGGGAGTGACACAGCCTGTGACTGACACACCCCGGTAATCTTTGCACTTTCCATGTTGTCATAGTAGATCTCCACCTCTCAAAGGTTGCCTACCCCGGCGAGTGTAACACCCCTGGGCAAGTTAAGCAAACGGCGGGTATTCATGGTAGTTACGGAGTTGTTGGGCGTATTCAATTTTGCTACATGACTTTTGTGAGATACAAGTTATATGTTGTGGGTTTGAAATATATAACAAATTTTAAAGTTTTGTTGAGGCTTTTCCCATATCTGGTCACCACAAACCGAAGGTTACACCAGAAGTCTGCATGCCTACTTTGCTGCACAATGTAGTATATTGTGCAGAATCCAGGTCTTGCCTCTTCCTGATTACTACACCAATATCATCACAGTAGTATTGATGGAGGGGTTGGAGCTAGCGACTATAGTTGTTTTTTTCAGAGCTGCCCTGGCCAAGATTAGGAGAGGAAAGCTACCATAGGGGTCTCTAGAGGTACCTGCTGTTTTGCATGGGAGTTTGATTTTTTTCTTTTGAAATGGGTGGGTGGAGTATGCACAAGTTTTGCCTCCTTTTTTTTTTTTTTTTTTTTTTTTTCTCTGTTTTAACTTTTCAGTGTAAATAAAATCTCCCCTCTGCTATGTTTCAGATGGTATCATGGCAAACTGGATAGAATGATTGCGGAGGAAAGACTGCATCAAGCTGGAAGGACTGGAAGCTATCTGATCAGGGAGAGTGATCGTAGGCCGGGATCTTTTGTCCTTTCATTTCTTAGTAAAACAAATATAGTCACACATTTTAGGTAAGTCCTATATTAACCCTTAATAAACACATGCTTTTTAAAAAAAAATTGGCTGCTGCTTTCTTTTTTCCATGCTCAGCTGTGAAATGAATGGATAAGACATATTTTGTTATAGAGTTTAAAGTGATTGTAAAGTCTCATTTAAAATGTTTCTATAAAAATAATAAACCTGTTATACTTGCCTGCTCTATTGTAGTGGATGGACACAGAGCAGCCCGGATCCTCCTCTTCTTGGGTCCCTCTTCTGTGATCCTGGCCCCTCCCTCTTGTTCAGTGCCCCCATAGCAAGCAGCTTGCTATGGGGACACCCGAGCTGAGTCACCGCTCCGTGTGTCCATTCGGACACAGAGCCCCGGCCATGCCCCTCTCTCCCCTGATTGGCTAGCTGACTCTGACAGCAGCGGCAGCCAATGGCGCCGCCGCTGCTGTTTCTCAGCCAATCAGGAGGGAGAATGTCGGACGGCTGAGACACTCGTGAACATCGCTGAACAGAGGGGGGGACCTCAGGTAAATTTGAGGGTGGCTGCTGCACACAGAAGGCTTTTTATCTTAAAGCATAGTTCATTTATATGTGACCTAGTATTCCCAGGTGATAGAGCCAACGAAAACTGTTGAGCTGTCTGGGGTTTAACAGGTATGAGATGATTTGCAACAAGTGGAACAAAATGAAAAGGGAAGCAAATAATAACTTTGACTAAACAGAGATAAAATGTTGCCTGTGACAGTGGCAATGGGTAATTTTATGAAACCGCAATCTCGTACCCTGCAGTAGGTTTTATTTTTATTTATTTTTTGCTTAAAGTAGGACTAAAGCCAACATTCTTTTAGTTTTGGATAGAGTGGAGATTGATTAGAACATCTGTCGGGTTCTTATTTGTCTTGTTTACCATTATCATTGAAAGTTGAAGTATAAGAAAATGCAAAATTTTGGGTTGTCCCCAGAAAAAAGGGGAAATCTTCCAATGGGGTCACTAGTTTTGGTGACCTGGGGGTCCCCAAGAGATTCCCTTTAGTCCCTTTGCCTATAGTTCCACTTTAATGTTGATCTGTAAAATAAATTATTTTTCTGCAGCTGTTAAATATTTAAATGTTGTACACAATTATTTAGGTAACTTTTTGATTATTTGAGTCGGTGTTCTGATTAACCCATTACCTTGATGCCTGAATGCACTTTGCTACTTTGGCGTGTGTTGGTAAAGCTGTATATATCAATGTATCTTATCCATGTAAATTATATCTTGTTTAGTTCAAGACAAATTGTATCTTTATTTGGTGGTACTGTAAATTAATTTCTTCTTTCTTCCTTCTTTCCTTACTGCCCCTATCCGCAGGAGAGATGGTACACTGTGATTACCTGCGGTTATGTACAGATAGCTGCAATAAATCGGTCCTGGACAGAGTCAAATTAATTTTTTCTAACCGCACCAAACCCCATGTAAAGATACCGTCGCTTAATGCAGTGTGTGAATGGGGCCATAGGAAAGCATTGTCTGAGTTTAGCTGCGGTAGATAATGATGATCTATTCGCAGCTAAAAGCGGGCTGATAGAGGTCAGCTTTTAGCTGTGGATAGATGGAGTTATCTACCACACTTAAACTCACACAATGCTTTCCTATGGCCCCATTCACACACTGCATTTAGCAACGGTTTCGTTACATGGGGTTTGGTGCAGTTAGGAAAAATTAAATTTGACTGCATCCAGGATCGATTTAGCATGGCTATCTGTACATAACCGAAGGTAATCACAGTGTACTACTTCTCCTGTGGATAGCAGCAGCAGCGAGGAAAAAAAAACGGGAAGCACATCAGAGTCGTGGAATTTCAAAATAACAAAACATGCTTTTAACAGCGGCAGTACAGCCGCCCGTGTGAAAGAGGCCTTATACTTTAGCATTGGGTGCATGGTTATGCCAGATAAGGAAGAGTATATTCCCAAATATATTTCATTAAATATAAATTTTCCTTTTTTTTTTTTTTTTTTTTTTTAGGATTATAGCAATGTGTGGTGACTTCTACATTGGAGGCAGGCGGTTTTCTTCACTTTCAGATCTTATAGGATATTACAGTCATGTGTCATGTTTATTGAAAGAGGAGAAGCTCTTGTTTCCTGTGGCACCACCGGAGGTAAGTAATATAAGATGCCGTGGAAAATGGCTTTACACAAATATTGCTAGCCTCCAGCACAAAACCACTGATTTCCTGAACAAATTTCACAGTATACAGCATTTATAACCAAATGCATTGCTGATGACTGGATTTAGAATATATCTGTATAGTAACAACCTTAAGAAAAATGGGATAGCCAGGGGCGTTGCTAGGTCTGCAAAAGATCTGGGACTACAGCCCATAGCAGCGGTCACCAACCTTTTTGCAGGCGGGGGCACGCGAGTGGTAAGCCATTTTTTATAACGGCACCATGGTTGATATGGTGCCAGGGTGATTGAAGCGCAATATTTCTATTATTACAATGTAATACATAATGTAGTGGTTCAACTCGCCATAATGCAGAATCAGTGGGAGCCCTAAGTGTGTCACTTGCCACATTTCCTGCCACCAGATGCAGCTTGTCACTTGTCACAGTCTCCTGGTGCAGCTTGTTACTTGCCACTGTCGCCTGGCACAAAATGTGGATGATCGCCTGTGTCTATTTGCGGATTGTCACTTGCCATGCCAGCCAGTGCCACCAAATGTGCATTGTCGCTGGCAGCACTGATCTATTTAGCTCTGAGCGAGGTCAGGAGAGCGGTGATGCGGGGCAGGCAGTGAGAGATGTCATCTCGCTGCTCCCCGCCGAACCTCAGAGATTGAAGAGGCCCACTCTGTGAGTGTAGATGAGCAGTGATGTTATCTCTTCTTGTCTGCCCACTCACTTCTCTCATCCATCTGCCCAGTTCTCTCAGGCAGCCCACCCGCCTCAACCGCGGCCCGGCTGCGAGGAGGGCAGGGCCCACTGATTAGGCAGGGACGTCTGCGACAAGAGGGTTGGGGCTTTGGGCCCCAGATTCAGGGCTCAAGTCTCAATAGCCACCCCCCTAACGACGCCACTGGGGATAGCCGATTCCCATCATCCTCGCTGAACAGTGCTCACACACCGCTCATCCTATTTCTACAAATCCATACCTTTCCAACTCTTAGGGCCCCTTCACGCATAAATGGGCAGCTGCTGCACAGTAAACCGGTTTACTGTATGACAGCTGTCTGTTCTAGCTTCAGTGAACCAGCTGTAGGGGGAGTGTGGTGTGTGCATCACACAGCTAATTTTTTTTTCTTTTTATTTCAAACAAACTTTATTTGAAGTGAACAAAAGACACTTCATGTCAATGTACAGCAGCGCATTTCTGTACCTCATTGCACTAGTGTAAATTGCCCCTTAATGACACTTACTTTAGTTTGGGAGGTAAGGTAGTGGCAAAATTTGGTGTTCGTTTATGGCAGACCTGGAATACAGATACCTTTTAACATTTGTACACCATATATTCCTTTCCTGTCCATTGAGGGACACCGGAGATCTTTTAACTTTTGGCTTATACTGCCACATACAGGAAGCTTGGATACTGGAAAATAACACTTTGAGTGCAGGTTTCCAGCACAGACAACTCAGCCTAGTCTTTGGAGTACCGCATCTGGTCCATGCTAGACTGGGAGTTGTGGGGATATACTGGAAGTGACCTTCGGGCATTTGGCTTACAATAGGGTGCTTTCCGGGCTCTGTTCTGGTAAAAGCTGTGCAGTCATTTCCAGGTCCCAAATTGTTGGGACCTGAAAAATAACTTGATGAGAAGGTCGATCTGCCCAAGCATCAGGAGGTGCCTTTGCTTATGGACATGGGTTAGTATTGGCACCCTGACCGTTCTGTGACTATTGGACATGTCTACTTGCTGCCTAATAAATCCTGCTGACATTCAGGTGCCATTGTAATAAGATAATCAATGTTATTCACTTTACCATTCTGTGAGCTTAATGTTATGGCTGATTGGTGTGTATACACTTCGGTAAACTTGCTGTACACCGTAGTATTCGCACACCTCGGTATACAGTAAACAAACTGTCCAATGCAGTTATCTCCACAGTGCAAGCTATCATCCCCGGAATACTAAATGTAGGACTCTATCCTTGAATATGCCCTCGCCCAAAAGGCAGAACTAATCATCTCCAGACTGTTCTCAGAATTGTTTTAAAAGAAGGGTTATAGCAGCAAAACCACTGATGCAAGCTTAAATGCTGTACTGAAAATCCATAGGGAATGTTCTATGATAAAAAGGAATAAAATAAATAAATGGCAGATGTCATATGGAAGAAAATAAAGCTGCAACTCCTAAGAGGATGATTTTCCAATTCATTTAGATGAAGGGTGCATTACTTTTTGAAGATGCATTGGATAGTACTGACTCTTGACTGCACAGTGCACTGGAATGAACTATTGCCATTGGAATACATGAAAAACATTTTATGCGTGTGTTTTTTGATGCGGACTGCATCTAGTTAGAACTGGCCCCTTAATGATCTTAATTTTCCAAATTTTTCTTGGGTCAAGTTTACACCACATGAAGTCCAGTGCGTTTTTTTTTTTTTTTTTTTCCTGCATCAAAAAAACATGGAAAGTAGGTTTATATGGTTTCCAATGACCTAGTTCACACCAGTGTGGCCAGTTCCAGGGTGATCCAGTTACAGAAAAAAAAAGTAGAACATGCTGTATTTTTCCTGCACTGGACTGTGCTGGAACACGGTAAAACACACTGGACTCCAGTATAGAGGAGGAAAAAAAAAGCATCTGGTGTATTTCCTACCTCCTTGAAATTTTTCACATTTTGTCATGTTACAACCAAAAATGTAAATGTATTTTATGTGATAGACCAACATAAAGTGGCACATAACTGTGACGTGGAAGGAAAATGATAAATGGTTTTCATTTTATTTTTTTATTTTTATTTTTACAAATATGTGAAAAGTGTGGCTTGCATTTGCATTCAGCCAGACCCCTTTACTGTGATACCCCTAACTAAAATCTAGTGGGACCAATTTCCTTTAATGAAGTCACCTAATTGGTAAATAGAGTCCACCTGTGTGTAATTTAATCTTGGTATAAATACAGCTGTTCTGTGAAGCCCTCATAGGTTCGTTGGAGAACCTTGGTGAGGAAACAGCATCATGAAGGCCAAGGAACACACCAGACAGTTCAGGGATAAAGTTGTGGAGAAGTTTTTAAAGCAGGGTTAGGGGTATAAAAAATATCTCAAGCTTTGAACATCTCACGGAGAACAGTTCAATCCATCATCCGAAAATAGAGTATGGCACAACTGCAAACCTACCAAGACATGGCCGTCCACCTAAACTGTCAGGCCTGTAAGGAGAGCATTAATCAGGGAAGCAGCCAAGAGGCCCATGGTAACTCTGGAGGAGATGCAGAGATCCACAGCTCAGGTGGGAGAATCTGTCCACAGGACAACTATTAGTCATGTACTCCACAAATCTGACCTTTATAAAAGAGTGGCAAGAAGAAAGCCATTCCTGAAAGAAAGTCATAAGAACTCCCATGTGCCATTTGAGAAGCCATGTGGGGGACACAGCAAACATGTGAAAGAAGGTGCTCTTGTCAGAAGAGAACAAAATGTAACCTTTTGGCCTAAAAGCAAAACTCTGTGTGGCAGAAAAGTAACTGCACATCACCCTGAACACACCAGTGTTTCGTCAACGAAAACGTTTTCGTCATAGTTTTCGTCATAGTTTTCGTCAGAGGCTTTTTTACAGTGACGAAAACGAGACTAAAAGTACAGCACATTTTTGTCAACTGACGAAAACTATGACGAAAATAGAATCCGTTTTCCTTAAATGAAAACGGGATGTTAATGGCAAGGAGGGACGTTTACCCTCATGAATTTACTGTATATCGGCGTATAACAGTGTATTCATGTTATACGCCGATATTTGTTTTTACCAATAGGGGGCGGGGATCGGGCGGTCCGTCTCCGGGTGCCACACATTGGAGGGTGGTCAAACCAGCTGCCCCGCCTCTCATGGCCCTTGGACAGCACTGCAAGTGCAAAGTCCATCATTTAAAAAAAAAAAATCACTGCCAGCCCATTCTCCCATACCGCTCCTCCTCCTCCTGTACCACTCATTGCAAGCCGAAGCCTCCAACCTCAACGGCTTCGTTCCCATTGGCCGCTCTCCTTCTCCTGCTCCTCCTCCTCTGAGTGTTTGCTTTAGATTGGAGGAGGAGAGCGATCACATGACCATCCATGAATCGTCAGAGGAGAGCAGCCATGTGACCGGGTCCATGCAAGAACGAAGCTACTGAGGTAAGTTTAGATACTTTGATCCACAATGAGAGTGACACAGGAGGAGCTGTGTTTGTATGAGAAAGGGCTGGCAGTGATTTATTCCCTACCTTAGAGTACGCTGGCAGTGCTGTCCCAGGAGACTGGGGGTCTCCTGGGAATGCAGGGGGCGGGCTGTGTATTGTGGGGGGGGCTTTGTATAGTGCAGAGGGTGGGGGCTGTGCTGTGTATTGTGGGGGGGGGGGGCTTTGTATTGTGCACATTCAATTTTAGTTGATTAAAATGATTATATTAGACTAAAATGTATTGGAGATTTTAGTCTAATACAATCATTTTAGTCAACTAAAATACAAGGACTAAAATGGGACGAAAACTAAAATGGCATTTTAGTCCTAAGACTAACACTAAAACTAAATCGAAATTTGCTGCCAAAATTAACACTGGAACACACCATGAAACCATTGTGGTGGCAGCATCATGTTGTGGGGATGCTTTTCTTCAGCAGGGACAGGGAAGCTGGTCAGTTGATGGATGGAGTCAAATACAGGGCAATCTTAGAAGAAAACCTGTTGGAGTCTGCAAAAGACTTGAGACTGGGGCAGAGGTTCACTTTCCAGCATGACAACAACCCTAAATATACAGCCAGCGCTACAATGGAATGGTTTAGATCAGGGGTCTTCAAACTACGGCCCTCCAGGTGTTCAGGGACTACAATTCCCATCATGCTTAGTCATGTCTGTGAATGTCAGTTTTGCAATGCCTCATGGGATTGGTAGTTCCGCAACAGCTGGAGGGCCGTAGTTTGAGAATCCCTGGTTTAGATCAATGCATATTCATGTGTTAGAATTGCCCAGCCAAAATCCAATTGAGAATCTGTGGCAAGACTTTAAAATTGCTGTTCACAAACGCTCTCCATCCAATCTGACAGAGCTTGACTATTTTTCAAAGAAGAATGGGCAAAAATGTCACACTCTAGATTTGCAAAGCTGGTAGAGACATCCCCAAAAAGACTTATGTAATAGCAGTGAAAGGTGGTTCTACAAAGTATTTACTCAGGGGCGCTGAATACAAATGCACGCCACACTTTTCACATTTATTTGTAAAAAAAATTGAAAACCATTTATCATTTTCTTTCCACTTCTCAATTATGTGCCACTTTGTGTTGGTCTGTCACATAAAATCCCAATAAAACACATTTATGTTTTTTTGGTTGTAACATGGCAAAATGTGGAAAATTTCAAGGGGTATGCATACTTTTTCAAGGCACTGTACCTAAGACCCCTGTCACACTGGAGCCGTTTTTCAGGCGCTTTAGCGCTAAAAATGGCGACTGAAAAATGCCTTATCTGCGATCCCAGTTTGAAAGCCCGAGTGCTTTCACACTTGGGTGCTGCGCTGGCAGGACTTCAAAAAAAGTCATGCAAGGAGCTTCTTTGAGGCGCTTTAGGAGCGGTGTATACACCGCTCCTAAAGCACCCCTGCCCATTTAAATCAATGGGCAGCAGCGCTTTTTCGGATACTTTTAACCCTTTATTCGGCTGCTGTTGGTGTGAAAGGACTCTTAAGAAGAAATGTGGTAGTGCCATTGTTTGGCTCCTTTGGATCAATGGAAAATGTATGAGGTTGGTTGGCACAGCATGGATATTTACATTGTCCTGTGCTCAGATTAGCAAGTCTTTGGGGTGGTTGTCACTCCTATTCTCTAATAGGTCTATTTCAATAAAGATGGGTCCTTTTTAGATGTCTACTTTGCATAGTCTTTCTGGCTCCAGGGGTCTTGATTTTTTTTTTTTTGTATCTTTGTTATACTTTTTCTATAGTCAATCACAAGAAGATAAGATGTGTTATAATGTTGGTTTTATTAGCAAACTTTTGGGGAAAGGTAACAAATGTTCACATTATGTATGTGCAGAAAATAATTTTGAGCCTTCTACTCTTTCTGCAGCCAGTAGAAGACAGACGGCGAGTGCGTGCCATTCTTCCATACACTAAAGTCCCAGACACAGATGAAATAAGGCAAGTTATTTAGAAGGGTTACACAGTCTAGCTATTTTTTTTTCTGGTTTCTCAGAGAGAAAAAAATATTTAAACACTTCAGCACTCGCACCTGTATATCTTATATGGACCAGTGAAATTTCTACATTTTAGCTATGAGCTATGTTACTGCTCGTGATACTGAAGTAGTACATATTTTTTTGTTCTTTCCTCCATTGTGACAGTGAGCTGGGGATCTTCTCCCCGCACCCTCTGTCACAAATAAAAGAAAAAATAAAGCGAGCATGCAAGGTTCCACCCACCTGGATGCGTCGTTCATTCACCGAGTTCTGTAAATGGGAGAGCTAAAAGTACCTACAGGCACTTGTCGGCTTGTAGTTCTCAATGCTGGTGAGCACTCTAGGTAGTTCAATGATGCTTCCTGTCATTGTGTAACTGCCTGCCCATGTAATGTATGGGCAGGCGGCTTACACTGACAATCTGCAGAGCCCTGCATTGCAATGCACCTGTGATCTGCAATGCTTTGCAGTCACCTAGTGGTAAAAAAAAGAAAAATGCACATTTTCTCTTACCGTCCATGGACTGACACAGCATCTTCAATCTTGACAAAGTGGGTTATGTTACTGCTCATAGAAGACTAGGCAGAATGTTAGATGTTTCAACATACATTCCATTACTAGAGCCGAACAGCCCCGTCCAGGGGGCAGTCCCTCCGGACATAACCCTCCTACCCGCAGCCTCAGTTTTTGTCTGCCTAGCAGAGGACAGGACTTGGCTCTCTTCGGAGCCAGTCTCTTGAAGATTTTTTTTTTTTTTTTTTTAACTTTTATTTTATTTTTGTGATTCTTCTATCAACTGTTGGCTGGGCAACAGGTTGGGTAGTTGCTATCCTCGTAGTCTTCCCGGTCCGGTCGAGCGTGCTGATCCTTGCTCTGCGTGAGATCAGTCCACGACATACCCCATGGCTCCAGGGGTGGCCGATGAGCTTTTTGCTCCAGGGTCCACATACGACTGAACAGTTTTACTGTAATTTTCATGGTTGACCGGGCCCACAGCTACTCAGTACTGCACTGTGATAGTCCTGTCAGGAACACACCAGTGGGTCCTAGCTGAACGGGTAAGTACTGTTCCCCTACCTCAGCAGGTGAGTACATGCTGTGTGTTCCTATGGTGGGGGGGTTTTCCCTGTCTCCCCCTTGTTTTTTTCTACTCTGTCACCTACTGGTGATGCGCTGACTGGGGGTCACTCTGCCCCGGTGGGGGTCCATAGGGGTCTGCATTATGGTGTGGGGTGCTTTCTGCGTCAGCCTGGGCTTTGCGCGCCTTTCGGCACCATGTTTTTACTATATTTCACTTTACATTGTAAACCGCATTGGCGGCCATCTTACCGTGGCTCTGTGGCGCACTTGTAATTGCGGCGGCCATTTTCTTGAAGCCACGTGCTCTTTTGGATTGGTTTGGCCTTTATCGCTGACTGGAACGGCGCGATTCTCCACAGTCTCCTCGCTATTCACTCGCGCTGAGGAGCTGACACAGGCAGCGGAACCGAGCGGTCCTAGCCGGGTTGGTGAGTCCCCTGGGTAACCCCCCACAGTCAGTGCAGCTGGAGTGTGGGCTTTTTTTCTCATTATTGACAAAGTCTCAGAGGGTGGTGGTATCATGGAGTCAGTGTCTCCTGCTTCCCCATTCATGTCAGAAGCAACTGGCAGTGCTACTGCTCCTGCGGTCCCTATGGACCAGTTGTCGGCAGTCCTGGAATCATTTGTTGCCAGGATGGAAGTGGCGTGCAAGCGCAAGGGGGCTATAAAGCGCCCTCTCCCCCCACCATCTCCAGGGGAGTGCTCTGATTCAGATATGGGCCTTGCTGAGGCACAGGACCCTAGCTCTTAATTTTGGGGTATTTTTGACCAGGACATTCCTTGTGAGGAAGACTCCTTATCTGGGTCAGTACATGACAGGACACTTGTTAGTGAACTCATTGATGCTGTGAGGGACACTCTCAAGCTGGATGCTGCGGCTGAGGAGCCCGTGGTGGAGTCGTTCTCCTTTTTGGTTCTTTTCAAGCTAATCCTTCTAATAAGGTTTTTCCCTATACACCTTTTTTTTTTTTTTTTTTTTTGAAAATCTTTTTTTATTTTATTTGTTACAAACACAGACAATACAAACGTACAACAGCACAGCCAACATCTGGCTAACAGCATGGGCAGAACCCACGCAGGGGTCACAAGGTAGAATTACAAAACCAAGACACGCTAGGGTAATAACGTATATTCTAATAAGCCATCATCAATGAGCTGACCCGGCTCCGGCTCCAGGGGTAGGATGATAGTTAACTAGCTCACCTAAGTAGCCGTGCCAGCAAGGTTTGGTTTAACAAGACTTCAGTGGATAGTATCAGAATTCAGTGAAGCCTCCTAGTCTGCTGCCTCTATACACCTTTTTTTGACAGATTCATAGATCAGGTTTGGGAAAAACCGCAGAAGACCTTTACGTTCTTGCATCGTCTGGCGGCTAGGTACCCCTTTGAGGACAGCCTGATTAAAAAATGGGGCCTCTCCTCCGGTGGTCGACCCCCCCCCCCCGGTCGCCCGATTGAATAAAGCCACGACCCTCCCAGTTGAGGGGACTCCTGCCTTTAAGGACCCTACTTATAGGAGGTCGGAAGTGGTGAGCAGAGCCATGTTCACCATGCTGGGATCCGCGTTACGTCCTCTCGTAGCGGCGACCCTGGTGTCTCAGACACTCACGGAATGGGCGACGAGTATGGGCCAGACTGTGCAGGAGCAATCTTCTTCCGGAATGCTTTACACTGGCAGACCAAATGGTACAGGGCCTGGTGTATGTGTGCGATGCCACTATGGATGTTGCCCCTCTAATTTCTAGGGCCTCAATGTCTGCGGTGGTTTTGCGTCGCCTAATCTGGTTAAAATGCTGGTCTGTTGACCTGGCCTCGAAAAAGCTCCTGACGGATTTGCCTTTCAAGGGCGGAAGGCTATTTGGTGTTTGCCTGGGTGACATTTATTAAAAATGTCACAGGTGGTAAGAGCACCCTTCTTCCTCAGCCTACTAAGGCGAACGAGCCGCGCCGTAAGCCGGGTCCTTCCTTTCCCACTCAGAAGAGGTTTTTTAGTTTGTCAGATCCCGCGGGAAAATTCTCCCGGACTGACAAGGGTGCGGATGGGGGACAGAAGCGTCCCTGGGTGCGTAAGCCGGCAAGCAAGCCTGCCACCGCATAGTCTTGCCCCCGCCCGACTTGGACTTCCCGGAGTTCCTTTCCTGGCCACCAGACAGATTCTTTCCCTCAAATCTCTCTTTCTGGCGCGTCGGGCTGTCCTATTTGGGGCAGTGCAGGACTTGCTGAGGTGCGGAGTGATTGTGCCGAGTACCGTCAAAGGAGAGGTTTCAGGGATTTTATTCAAATCTGTTTGTGGTCCCAAAGAAGGACGGAGCCCGTCCAATTCTGGACCTCAAGGCCCTAAATGCCTTTGTGAAGGTTCAGAAATTCGGCATGGAATCCATTCGCTCTGTGATTGCTGCACTCCACCCGGGGAATATTCTGGCATTCTTGGACATCAAGGACGCCTACTTGCATGTCCCAATCCGCGCGGGTCACCAGAAGTTTCTGCGCTTCGCGATAGGCGAAGACCACTATCAGTTTGTGGCTCTTCCCTTCGGTCTACCGTCGGTTTTCACCAAGGTGCTTTCCCCCGATTTCTAGCTTTGCTGAGACAGCGAGGCATTGCTATCGTGGGCTATCTGGACGATCGTTTTTTGAGAGCAGACTCTGGCTCAGAATTGGAGGAAAATGTGTTGATAGCCAGTCAGGCCCTCCGAGAATTCGGCTGGCTGCTGAACATTCAGAAGTCGGTCCTGGTTCCGACTCAGCGTCTGGAGTACCTAGGATTGATCCTGGACTCCTCAGAGGCGAGGGTTTTCTACCCTTAATAAAATTAGACTCTTCAATCTGCGGTACGGGTGCTGACGTCCCGCAAATGGTCTTTACTCCGTTTTTGCATGAGGGTCCTGGGACTCATGGTGGCTTCCTTCGAGGCGGTGCCGTATTCCCAATTCCACACTCGAGTCTTAGAAAAGGAGATCCTATCTTGCTGGAACAAGTCTCCATTATCACTGGATCGTCAGATCCAGGTGAGTCACCTGGTCAGGGCATCCCTGACGTGGTGGCTGAGATCCCCGGCCCTTCGGTCGGGGAAGTCGTTCCTTCCTGTTCAGTGGACTGTGATCACAACGGACGCCAGTCTTTCGGGCTGGGGCGGAGTCTGGGGAGTTCTGTCAGCTCAAGGGCTCTGGACTCCGGACGAGTCCCGTCTGCCGATCAATGTCCTGGAACTCCGGGCAATCAGACTGTGTCTCTCCTCGTGGTCAAAGACACTGCAGGGACGCTCGGTCAGGATCCAATCGGACAACGCCATGGCGGTGGCTTATGTCAACCATCAGGGGGGAACTCTGAGCTCAGCTGCGGTGTCCGAGGTCGCTCACATCCTAAGGTGGGCTCTGTCGGCTGTTTACATTCCAGGAGTAGACAACTGGCAGGCGGACTATCTGAGCCGCCAGATGTTGGACCAGGGGGAATGGTCCTTGCATCCGGAGGTGTTTCACCTCCTTTGCCGGAGGTGGGGCACGCCGGACCTCTTGGCCTCTCGACTCAATCACAAGGTGTCGAGATTCATGGCCAGGTCCATTGATCCCTGGGCAGACGCGTTGGTGGCCCTGTGGGGTCAGTATCGGCTGATTTATGCCTATCCTCTGCTGAATTTGCTTCCTCGACTACTTCGCAGGGTGGAGGCCGAGGGGATTCTGGTAATCCTCATCGCTCCAGATTGGCCTCAGCGTCCTTGGTACACCGATCTTGTGCGCCTAGTGGCGGACGTTCCATGGCGACTGCCTGTGCCGGAGGACCTTCTGTCTCAAGGTCCCATACTTCATCCTGCTTTACAGTCACTGGCTTTAACGGCATGGCTATTGAAAGCCAGGTGCTGAGAGACCGGGTTCTCTCAGATTCGGTCATCTCGACCATGCTGAGGGCACAGAAATCTTCCCAGAAGATATACCACCGTACCTGGAGGGCCTACATCGCTGTGTGCGAGGAGCTGGATTGGCGTCCATGGACATATTCCGTTCCCAGGATCTTGCTGTTTCTACAGCGTGCTGTGACTCAAAAGCTTGCTTTAAGCACCATTAAGGGTCAGATTTCGGCTTTGGCCATTTTCTTTCAGCGGCCGCTAGCGGGCCATTCTTTGATTAGTACCTTCGTACAGGGGATCCGACATGTGCTCCCCCCTATTAAACCATCTCTTCCTCCTTGGGATTTGAATTTGGTGCTCTCGGTTCTTCAAGAACCTCCTTTTGAAAACATTAGAGAGATTCGTCTCTTAACTTTATCTCAGAAGGTGGCTTTTCTACTAGCCATTACTTCTGTCAGAAAGGTTTCTGAAGTGGCGGCCTTGTCTTGCAAACCGCCATACTTGGTTCTCCATAAGGATAAGGCGGTGCTACGCCCGCAGCCTTCTTTTCTCCCGAGGGTGGTCTCGGCCTTCCAGCTTAATGAGGACATTATACTTCCGTCTTTATGTCCTCATCCATCGCATCCCAGAGAGTTTGCGCTTCACACGTTAGACGTGGTACGTGCTTTACGGGTGTACCTGTCTGCTACGGCTTCATTTCGGAAGTCTGAATCGCGGTTTGTGTCTGTGTCTGGTCCCAAACAGGGCCAAGCGGTTTCGTCTGCCACCATTTCTCGGTGGGTCAAGCAGACCGCCATACAGGCCTATGCCCTTAAGGGGCGGGCGCCTCCCTTTCCGGTTACGGCGCATTCTACCAGGGCAATTGGTGCTTTCAGGGCTTTCCGACATCAAGCGTCTGTTGCACAAGTGTGCAAGGCGGCGACCTGGTCGTCCACACATACCTTTTCAAAGTTCTATAAGGTTGATGTGGCTGCATCTTCTGATGCTTCCTTCGGCCGCAAGGTTTTGCAGGCGGCTGTTTAATGTTGCACCTCCTCCGTTGAGGAGCTCTGCTTGTTTGAGGTGAAGTTTGGTTTTTTCTTTGAAACTGCTTTGGGACGTCTCACTTTGTCAAGATTGAAGATGCTGCGTCAGTCCATGGACGGTAAGAGAAAATAGGATTTTTTTTTGTACTCACCGTAAAATCCTTTTCTCTGACGTCCATGGACTGACACAGCACACACCCATCCTTTATTGAGTTTGTACTGCTTTAATATGAACTGAGGCTGCAGGTAGGAGGGTTATGTCCGGAGGGACTGCCCCCTGGGCGAGGCTGTTCAGCTCTGGTAATGGAATGTATGTTGAAACTTCTAACATTCTGCCTAGTCTTCTCCTATGAGCAGGAACATAACCCACTTTGTCAAGATTGAAGATGCTGCGTCAGTCCATGGACGTCAGAGAAAAGGATTTTACGGTGAGTACAAAAAAATCCTATTTTTTTTTTACCATAAAAAAGATGTGCTTTTTAATATTTTTTTACTAAGGTGAACTTCTTTAACCACTTAAGCCCCGGACCATTTTGTAGCTAAAGGACCAGAGGTGTTTTCAGAATTTGGCACTGCGCTGCTTTAACTGGAAATTGTGCGGACATGCAATGTTGTACCAAAACGAAATTTGCGTCCTTTGCTTCCCACAAATAGAGCTTTCTTTTAATGGTATTTGATTGCCTCTGCGATTTTTTTTTTTTGCGATATAAACGGAAAAAGACTGAAAATGTTAAAAAAAAATGATATTTTCTACTTTTTGTTATAAGAAAATCAAATAAACTCAATTTTAGTCATACATTTAGGCCAAAATGTATTCAGCCACATGTCTTTAGTAAAAAAAAATGTCAATAAGCGTGTGTATATATATATATATATATTGGTTTGCGCAAAAGTTATAGCGTCTACAAACTAGGGTACATTTTCTGGAATTTACACAGCATTTAATTTATGACTGCCTATCATTTCTTGAGGTGCTAAAATGGCAGGGCAGTACAAAACCCCCCCAAATGACCCCATTTTGGAAAGTAGACATCCCAAGGAAATTGCTGAGAGGCATGTTGAGCCCATTGAATATTTTTTTTTTTTTTGTCTCAAGTGATTGAATGACTAAAAAAAAAAAAAAATTACAAAAAGTTGTCACTAAATGATATATTGCTCACACATGCCATGGTTATATGTTGAATTGCACCCTAAAATACATTTTGCTGCTTCTCCTGAGTACGGGGATACAACATGTGTGGGACTTTTTGGGAGCCTAGCCGCGTACGGGACCCCGGAAACCAAGCACCGCCTTCAGGATTTCTAAGGGCGCAAATTTTTGATTTCACTCCTCACTACCTATCACAGTTTCGAAGGCCATAAAATGCCAAAATAGCACAAAACCCCCCCAAATGACCCCATTTTAGAAAGTAGACACCCCAAGCTATTTTCTGAGAGGCATGGTGAGTATTTTACAGCTCTCATTTGTTTTTGAAAATGAAGAGAATTTTTTTTTTTTTTTTTCAATTTTCAAAACTTTGTGTGAGATCTGCAAAATACTCACCATACCTCTCAGCAAATAGCTTGGGGTGTCTACTTTCCAAAATAGGGTCATTTGGGGGTGTTTTGTGCCATCTGGGCATTCCATGGCCTCCGAAACTGTGATGGGCAGTGAGGAGTGAAATCAAAAATTTACACCCTTAGAAAGCCTGAAGGCGGTGATTGGTTTTTGGGGTCCCGTACGCGGCTAGGCTCCCAAAAAGTCCCACACATGTGGTATCCCCGTACTCAGGAGAAGCAGCAGAATGTATTTTGGGGTGTAATTCCACATATGCCCATGGCATGTTTGAGCAATATATCATTTAGTGACAACTTTGTGCAAAAAAAAAAAAATTGTCTCTTTTTCCGCAACTTGTGTCAACATATAAAATATTCAATGGACACGACATGCCTCTCAGTATATAGCTTGGGGTGTCTACTTTCCAAAATCGGGTCATTTGGGGGGGTTTTGAACTGTTCTGGCATTTTATACACAATATTAGGAAGCTTACATCCACTCTTCTAACCACTTGAAGACAAAGCCCTTTCTGACACTTTTTGTTTACATGAAAACATTTTTATTTTTTTGCAAGAAAATTATGTTGAACCCCCAAACATTATATATATATATATATATATATATATATATATATATATATATATATGTATAATTTTTTAAAGCAAAGGCCCTACAGATTAAAATGGTGGGTGTTGCATTTTTTTTTTCCACACAGTATTTGCGCAGCGATTTTTCAAACGCATTTTTTGGGGAAAAATACAAAAAATACACTTTTTTTAATTTTAATGCACTAAAACACACTATATTGCCCAAATGTTTGATGAAATAAAAAAGACGATCTTAGGCCGAGTACATAGATACCAAACACGACATGCTTTAAAATTTCGCACAAACGCGCATTGGCGACAAACTACATACATTTTTAAAAGCCTTTACAGGTTACCACGTTAGATTTACAGAGGAGGTCTACTGCTAAAATGACTGCCCTCGATCTGACCTTCGCGGTGATACCTCACATGCATGGTGCAATTGCTGTTTACATATGACGCCAGACCGACGCTTGCATTCGCCATTGCGCAAGAGCAGGGCAGGACAGGGATGCTTTTTTTTTTTTATTTATAAATTTTGCATTTTTATTTTATTTTTAAACTGTTCCTTCCATATATTTTTTTTTTTTTTTATCATTTTTATTGTTATCTCAGGGAATGTAAATATCCCCTATGATGGCTATATGTAGTGACAGGTACTTTTTTTTTGAAAAAACTGGGGACGTTCCCTCCCACTGCTTGTAAAAGCAGTCCAGAGGCTAATTAGCCACTAGAATTGCTTTTACATGAAAGCTGGCCGCTGGCTGAAAAGAATGATACCAAGATGATACCTAAACCCACAGGCATCAATCTGGTATAACCATTCAAAGTCCAGCAACATACCAGTACGTTGCTGGTCCTTGTTGGACATGTATGTTGGACATTCATGCAGCCTATTGGCTGAACGAAAAAAGAGATTGATCGGTGGGTATGCCCACCATTAGAATACCTCCCTTCATTCACCCACTTCTAATGATGGGCATATATGCACCATTTTATATATGCCGAAGCATGGGGGCATCCTCCTGCAAAAGTTATGCCGCGCACACACACGGTCGGACTTCTCCACGGGCAAGCCTCCGTCGGAATTTCGATCGTATGTACGCGGCATTGGGAGCAAAATCGCTCCTCCGCCCCTGCTGCCCCAATGCTTCGGCATATATGCTTTTTTTTTTTTTAACTGGTGGTGAAATCACCTCCTACAGCACTGGAGTCGCAGGGATCAGGCCTGTCTCTGCGAACGCTGCAGTTATGTGTGTTGTGTTTTGTAAGTGACAGTGATCAATCAATACTGCACTTGGGTGGGCAGGACGGAGGGGCAAAACGCAGGTGCTAGCAGGTATCTGGGCTGATCCCGCTAACACTGCGTTTTTGGGAACCCTAAATTGCTGGGGACGCTAGTATAGATCTGATCAGATATTGATCTGATCAGATATTGATCTGTTCAGATACTATACCACTAAGGGAGGTGTATGCTTCACGCGTGGGTGTTAGCGCTTCTGGCACTAACCTGACGCTGCCTGGGGCGACGCAGACCCTCTCTCACGCTAAAACCTAATTGATATCACCCGCCGGGCGATCAGGGGGTTTAACCTTTATTGGGTTATATACGGCGGGTGCCCTGACACTATAAAAAGCAAACTAACTAACCAGCGTCACCCGTAACACTTATATGGTGATCACTGGTGAAAGGGTTAACTAGGGGCAATCAGTGGGTTAAACCTTTATTAGGTAATATATGGGGGTACCTGACGCTATAAAAACCTGCGGCGAACCTAAATAAAATAACTGACTACCTATCGGCATCACCGACACTAAGACAGCGATCAGAAAAACGATCGCTTAGTGACGGCGGTGCTAGGGGGTGAAAGGGTTACCTGGGGGCGATCAAGGGGTTAAACCTTTATTAGGGGGGGTTAGGGGGCTACACTGGACCTAAAACTAACTGCCCTGACACTTTTACAGTCACAAATGTCACTGATTGCAGTGATCAGTAAATAAATGGTCACTGCAATCAGTGACACTGTGACTGGGGGGTGATCTGGGGGGGGGGCGATCATGTGCCTATGTGTGCTGGTGTTTGTGCACTAACCTCTGTGTCTTCTCTTATGCGGCGCTCGGTATATGTGAGCGCCGCATGAGGGATGACATCACTTCCTCCTGTCTGTGTAAACATGGCAGAGAAAGCATTTGATTCGCCGGGAGCGATCGCGAGGGGGTGGCCAGAATCGAATGGCGGCCCCCTCATCACGGATCGCTCCCGAAGCGATCCCGGCCGCCCACTGTACCGGAGGGGGGTCCGATTGGACTCCCCACCCATACGAAGGCAGGCACGTACAGGTACGTGATTGTGCCTGTCCGTGCCATTCTGCCGACGTATATTTACAGTGGGCGGTCGTTCTGTGGTTAAATACAGAGATGCAAGAAAACAATTGTTTGTCTAGTTTTTAAAACGACTGTCGCTGTAGAGAACCTGTGCAAATATCATTCTGTGCTTTGTCACAGGCTGGTGCTTACCTTGTCTAATTGCTTTGACCTTCTGCCTTGCTAGTGTGAATCATTATTTAGTGGGTTGAAATAACAACTGTATTAAAAGCTTTTCCAGAAAAAAAGTGTGAATTTCTGGCAACCAAATCAATAATTCCTAAAACATGCCAATTTTCAGAAGCTCATGGCCAAGTTCACACTGGAATGCACAGCTGCCGCAGCGCTTTACTGCTCCGTCAGCTGTCTGTTTCCAGTTGTGATGGGGAGCAGTGTGTGGCTTGATTCAGCACATCACACGGCTCTCCTTTTTGTAAAAACCACAAAAAACTATTTATTTGAAGTGTGTGGCACGGAGTATGTATTTTTCTAATTTGTCTTTTTTTTTTTTTCCAGTTTCTTGAAAGGTGATATGTTTATTGTCCACAATGAGTTAGAAGATGGATGGATGTGGGTTACCAATCTTCGTACAAATGAACAGGGGCTTATAGTTGAAGATTTGGTGAAAGAAGTGGTTAGTCTGTGTGGTTTCTTGTTTTAGATGTACATTTGCTCACAGATTTTAAAGGTTTTGAGTCATTTGTGGAGACAAGCGACTTAAAAGAAAGCTCATAACACTTGGGGGCATTAATATGTGCTCACACATTTGCAGTCCCTAATCCCAGCAATTGTCGCCAAGTCTTGCTTTATGTTAACCCTGGTTGATGTGGCATTTTTTACTTCTGTAATACCTTAAATGTACCCTGCACTGAATAAATATAATTAAAGTAAATTATGCATAAAACCTAGGTTTGATTATAGCACTGAATAAATAAATGTGTGCTTATTAATCAAAATCAAATAAATAATCGTATGCTCCAATACAATTTCAGCAAAAGAAGAGTTCAATGTTACACTCCACTCTGTTGTGATGTAACATATTGATGCTTTTTGTGATCAATCCGTCTTCAAATTTGCAATCACCTTTGTGTAAATGTTACACAGCTCACTCACCAGAGCCCAGTGATACCTTCTATTATTAAGGTCAGAAGCGCTCCATATTAATGAATCCTGCTCCACATAAACCCACTCTCAGGTCCAGTGTGTGTGTGTAGGAAGATGGTGTTACAGCAATTAAGTGTCAACATATAAAAATGCTGTCACTCTCTGGCAATAGCTGTTGTGCCCAAACTTCCTGGTAGCATCTGATATAACGAACACTGCCCACTCAGCACTTTTCATCCAATGGACATCTTCAGGAGTGGCATGTCTGTCAAGCCCGCAGAATACTAGATATAACAATCTCTCCATGAAGGGGGAGGAGTAATCAAGAGACTAATGGTTTATCCCTGCTCTTGTCTGTTCATTTTGTAAATCTGACCCAGTGGGTAGGTTTTTACATGTCTTTTAAAAAATAGACCAAAAATAGACCAACATATACAAAACATTACTGATTATTAGGGAAACCATGTCTGCCCCTGAGGGTCCCTCAGAGAAAGTTGGCTTGTGTCTGCATGTTTTTATATTCTTTATGATCAATATTTCATGATACTTTTATCTGCCATTATATTTATACTATTGGTAATTTGTGCTACCTAGTGTGAAGCTAGGATTGTGATCTGGGAAATGCTGATTGAGTAGTGGGATCAACTGGTCTGGGCACCTTGAGTTTTTTCAATATGGCAGAGGAGGTTGAAGATTTCAGTCCAAATGTTTCTGAGCATAGGACGGGACCACCAGACATGTGGATAGATGGTCACTAGAACAGGAAGTTATCAATATTGCTTCACACCTGTGAGTGCGATCAACCTTTTCCTAATCTATTGACTTCTCATCCTGATTGCGGACTGGACTTGCACCGGAAGGTTGGAGAGAAAGATTGTTCTTGCCTGGAGTGGCTTAGCTTTGTCGCCTCACCAGATATGTGGATAGGTAGCCCTGTCTTTCCAGCCTGTAAAGAACAGTGGATCATTTGGAACAAATTTGGGTATCCTTTCTGGAACTAGGTACCATCTTAAAAGACCTTTTTGTAGATATTTTCCAGAGCAGCAAGATTTAGTCGCTACCCAAATGTTGAGCCTGTCTTCTGGTTCCAAATTGACACTGGGGTCTGATTTCCATTTATCTACATGATGATCGAGCCTACAAATTAGTCCTGATGAGTGGGCATTCTCAGTGCATGTGTGTTCAAAGTTAGTGAGCTGGTCCAGAGAATGCTGTCAGCATATTGTAAAAGTGTTTAAACTGAAGGTACCTAAAAATTCCCCTTTGAGGCAATTTGCACCACTCTTAAAGGGGTTGTAAAGGTACAATTTTCTTTTCCTAAATAGCTTCCTTTACCTTAGTGCAGTCCTCCTTCACTTACCTCATCCTTCGATTTTGCTTTTAAATGTCCTTATTTCTTCTGAGAAATCCTCACTTCCTGTTCTTCTGTCTGTAACTCCACACAGTAATGCGAGGCTTTCTTCCTGGTGTGGAGTGTCGTGCTCGACCCCCCCCCCCCCCCTGGACTACAGGAGAGTCAGGACGCTCTCTACATTGCAGATAGCGAAAGGAGCTGTGTGTTAGTGGACATCCTGACTCTCCTGTAGTCCAAGGGGGGGGGGGGGGGGGAATCAGCGAGCCAATCGCACAAGCAGGAAATTACATTTCTGGGGGGGGGGGGGTGTTCTGTACACCATTTGTGTACAGAGCGCCTCCAGATTGCCATATTGCATTGACTTTTAAGTCCGGAATGAGAGGATCCTGTTAGGGCCTGCTAGGTGGTGGTAATCTAGTGATACTAAGAGCATCATAAAGTAAAAGAAATGAGTGATGTGTATACCAGAAAATTAAAAGGATTTTGACAAATTTCTATTTTATTTTTTATTTTTAAGGGGAGGGAAGAAGATCCACATGAAGGCAAGCTGTAAGTATAGCACAAGAAAAACAATATCTGTTGCATTATTACTGGAGTTATTTTATTCACATATATGAGAGTAGCAGTCTTCACTTCTCTGACTAAAAAAAATACAATCTTTTACTGACTACTGCTATACTTAATGGTTTAATTTGATATGTAGTATGTATTGAAAATACAAAAATGACTCCCATGATCATATTGGTCATTGCAAAATGTATGTAAACAAAAAGCCAAACCTGTGTTTTTTGTTTGTTTTTTCTCTAATCTTCTTCTTTTTTTTTTCCCTTTAACTTCAAAAGATGGTTCCATGGGAAAATCAACAAACAGGAAGCATATAATCATCTTATGACGGGTATATTATTTATAAAATGTATTTTATGTATTTTAGCATGTTGTTCTGCATTGTTATCCAGTTGTAAATAATGGTCAATTAACCACTTAAGCCCCGGACGCAACATAAAGACCAGAGGTGTTTTTACAATTTGGCACTGCGCTGATTTAACTGGTAATTGCGCGTTCATGCAATGTTGTACCCAAACGAAATTTGCGTCCTTTTCTTCCCACAATTAGAGCTTTCTTTTAATGGTATTTGATTGTGTCTGCTATTTTTATTTTTTGCGCTATAAACGGAAAAAGACCGATATTTTTTTTTTTTCAAAAAAAAAAAAAAAAATTCTAATTTTTGTTATAAGAAAAATCTAATAAACTCAATTTTAGTCATACATTTAGACCAAAATGTATTCGGCCACATGTCTTCAGTAAAAAAAAAAAAATGTCAAGCGTATATTGGTTTGCGCAAAATTTATAGCGTCTACAAACTAGGGTACATTTTCTGGAATTTACACAGCTTTTAATTTATGACTGCCAATCTCATTTCTTGAGGTGCTAAAATGGCAGGGCAGTACAAAACCCCCCAAATGACCCCATTTTGGAAAGTAGACCCCAAGGAAATTGCTGAGAGGCAGGAGGAGCCCACTGAATATATTTTTTTTGTCCCAAGTGATTGAATAATGACAATTTAATTTTTTTTTACAAAAAGTTGTCACTAAATGATATATTGCTCACACATGCTATGATCATATGTGGAATTACACCCCAAAATACATTTTGCTGCTTCTCCTGAGTTCGGAGATACCACATGTGTGGGACTTTTTGGGAGCCTAGCCGCGTACGGGGCCCCGAAAACCACCGCCTTCAGGATTTCTAAGGGCGCAAATTTTTGATTTCACTCCTCACTACCCATCACAGTTTTGAAGGCCATAAAATGCCAAGAAATCACAACCCCCCCCCCCAAATGACCCCATTTTGGAAAGTAGACACCCCAAGCTATTTGAGAGTTGTGGTGAGTATTTTACAGCTCATTTGTTTTTGAAAATTTAAGAAAGAGAAGACATTTTTTTTTTCAAAACTTTGTGGCAAAAAGCGAGATCTGCAAAATACTCACCATACCTCTCAGGAAATAGCTTGGGGTGTCTACTTTCCAAAATTGGGTCATTTGGGGGGGGGGGGGGGGTGGGAGTTTGTGCCATCTGGGCATTCCATGGCCTCCGAAACTGTGATGGGCAGTGAGGAGTGAAATCAAAAATTTACACCCTTAGAAAGCCTGAAGGCGGTGCTTGGTTTTTGGGGTCCCGTACGCGGCTAGGCTCCCAAAAAGTCTCACACATGTGGTATCCCCGTACTCAGGAGAAGCAACAGAATGTATTTTGGGGTGTAATTCCAATATGCCCATGACATGTTTGAGCAATATATCATTTAGTGACAACTTTTTGTAAATTTTTTTTTTTTTTTAATTTGTCATTATTCAATCACTTGGGACAAAAAAGAAAATATTCAGTGGGCTCAACATGCCTCTCAGCAATTTTCTTGGTCTACTTTCCATTTGGGGGGTTTTTGAACTGTCCTGGCATTTTATGCACAACATTAGGAAGCTTTATGTCGCACATCATCAACTCTTCTAACCACTTGAAGACAAAGCCCTTTCTGACATTTTTTTTGTTTACATGAAAACATATTTATTTTTTTTGCAAGAAAATTACGTTAAACCCCCAAACATTATATATATTTTTTAAAGCAAAGGCCCTACAGGTTAAAATGGTGGGTGTTGCATTTTTTTTTCCACACAGTATTTGCGCAGCGATTTTTCAAACGCATTTTTTGGGGAAAAAATACACTTCTTTTTATTTTTTTTATTTTAATGCACTAAAACGCACTATATTGCCCAAATGTTTGATGAAATAAAAAAGATGATCTTAGGCCGAGTACATAGATATCAAACACGACATGCTTTAAAATTTCGCACAAACGCGCAGTGGCCACCAAACTACATACATTTTTAAAAGCCTTTACAGGTTACCACATTAGATTTACAGAGGCGGTCTACTGCTAAAATTACTGCCCTCGATCTGACCTTCGCGGTGATACCTCACATGCATGGTGCAATTGCTGTTTACACATGACGCCAGACCGACGCTTGGATTCGCCTTTGCGCAAGAGCAGGGCGGGACAGGGATGTTTTTTTTTTTTTATTATTTTGTTTTTTATTTTTAAACTGTTCCTGCCATTTTTATTTATTTTTTTGTTGTTTTTTATCATTTTTATTATCTCAGGGAATGTAAATATCCCCTATGATAGCAATAGGTAGTGACAGGTACTCTTTCTTTTGAAAAAATTGGGGTCTATTAGACCCTAGATCATGGATATGCAATTAGCGGACCTCCAGCTGTTGCAAAACTACAAGTCCCATCATGCCTCTGCCTCTGGGTATCATGCTTGCTGCTGTCAGTCTCGCTATGCCTCATGGGACTTGTAGTTTGGCAACAGCTGGAGGTCCGCTAATTGCATATCCCTGCCCTAGATCTTTCCTCTGCCCTTAAAGCATCTGACCACACCAAGATAGGTGTGATAAAACGCTTTCCCAATTTCCCAATGGTGCTTTATATAGCCGGGGGGCAGGGTACATTCCCTCCCACTGCTTGTAAAAGCAGTCCAGAGGCAAATTAGCCACTAGGATTGCTTTTACATGAAAGCCGGCCGCTGGCTGAAAAGAATGATACCAAGATGATACCTAAACCCGCAGGCATCATTCTGGTATAACCATTCAAAGTCCAGCAACATACCAGTACGTTGCTGGTCCTTATTGGACATGTATTGTAATCCTTATTTTTTTTTTTTTCATGCAGCCTGTTGGCTGAACAAAAAAAAGAGATTGATCGGTGGGTATGCCCACCATTAGAATACCTCCCTTCATCCACCCACTTCTAATGATGGGCATACATGCACCATTTATATATGCCGAAGCATGGGGGCATCCTCCCGCAAAAGTTATACCGCGTACACATGGTCTGACTTTTCTACGGGCAAGCCTCCGTTGGAATTTCGACCGTATGTACGCGGCTTTAGGAGCAAAATCGCACCTGCTGCCCCCATGCTTCGGCATATATGCTCTTCTTCTTTTTTTTTTTTTTTTTTTTAACTGTGGTGGTGAAATCACCTCCTACAGCATTGGAGTCGCAGGGATCAGGCCGGTCTCTGCGAAAGCTGCAGTTATGTGTGTTGTGTTTTGTAAGTGACAGTGATTGATCGATACTGCACTTGGGTGGGCTGGGCTGGACGGAGGAGCAAAACGCAGGTGCTAGCAGGTATCTGGGCTGATCCCGCTAACACTGCATTTTTAGGAACCCTAAACTGCTGGGGACGCTAGTATAGATCTGATCAGATACTATACCACTAAGGGAGGTGGGTGTTAGCGCTACTGGCACTAACCTGACGCTGCCTGGGGTGACGCAGACCCTATCTGACCCTAAAATCGAATTGATATCACCCGCCAGGCGATCAGAGGGTTAAACCTTTATTGGGTTATATACGGCGGGTGCCCTGATGCTATAAAAAAGCAAACTAACTAACCAGCGTCACCCGTAACACTTATACAGTGATCACTGGTGAAAGGGTTAACTCTAGGGTGTGGCCGGTGAGCTTTTGCTCCAGGGTTCACATATGACCGGGCTGCTTGCTGTCTCTGTCACAGTGGACCGGGCCGACAGCTACTCTGTACTGCTCGGTTGTAGGTCTGTCAGGAACGCACCAGCAGGTCCTCGCAGGAACGGGGTAAGTACAGTTCCTCCTGCCTCGGTGGGATGGAACAGCTGGGCATTCCTAAAGGGGTCGTTTGGGGGGTTCTCTTGCTCTTCCCCCTCTGTCACCCCTTTTTTCCTCCTCCCCTTGCGGGGCTCGCTGCGACCAAGGGTATACCTGTAGGTGGGGCTCCAGGTCCCGGCTGTGGGGGTGTCCAGGCCCGCTCTGTGGGGGGGGGTAGTTTCTCACAGAAGCCTCTGCTGCGGCCTTCTCGTCCACCTCATTGTTTTGTCCCCCATTTTGGAAGCGTCTGTGCCATTTTTTCAGGTGCCTGTGATTGCTATTGAAAAATCCCATTGGCGGCCATTTTGCCGGGGCCGCGCTGTGACGCAGGTCTGCATTGCGGGCAGCCATTTTCTTGTGGTCCGTGCTCTTTCTCTGAGGCGCTCGGCGGCCATTTTGGAATGGGTTTTGGCCTCTAGGGCTGGATGGCTTCCTGAACAGCACTATTCACCTCAGAGTTCCTCATACACACGCTGTGTGTGGATAGAGAGCGGGCAGTGGCGCTGAACAGTCTCTTGCTGGGCGGCGAGTTCCCTGGGTAACCCACTCTGGTCAGTGCAGCAAGGAGGGTGGACAAATTTTGTGTTAGATATCTTAAATAAGTCCCTAAGGGCTGTCAGTGGGCAATATGGAGTCAGAAGCTGGCGTTTTATCCCCAAACATTCCAGAGGCAGCAACCGGCGCTCCTGCACCTGCGGTTACCATGGACGCTTTGTCGGCAGTCCTGGAGTCATTTGTTTCCAGGGTGAAAGCGGCGTGCGGGCACAAGGGGGGGTACTAAGCGCCCCCCCATCTCCTGGGGTATGTTCTGACTCAGACTTGGGCCTGGCTGCAGCTCAGGACCCTGGTTCTGGTGTGTCAGAAGATGTGGACAGGACCTTCCCAGTGAGGAGGACCCCTCGTCCGGGTCAGCTCAAGATAGGGCACTTGTGAGTGTGCTTATCCATGCTGTGAGGGACACAAGTTGGAAGATACAGCTGAGGCTTCCACAGCAGGGTCTGTCCCTTTTGGGTCGCACAAACCGACCTGCTCTGTTAAGGTTTTTCCTTATGTTGATTTCTTTGACAAGTTCATAGATAAGGAATGGGAATGGCCGCAGAGGTCCTTTGCGGTCCCTCAGCGCATGGCGGTCCGTTATCCTTTTGAGGAAAGCCTTTTGAAAAAGTGGGCTTCTCCTCCGGTCATTGATCCCCCGTTCTCTCGGTTAAGTAAAGTAACCACTATACCGGTAGAGGGGACCCCTGCCTTTTAAGGACCCTACTGATAGGAGGCCCGAAGCGGTGACCCGCTCCATGTTCACCATGCTGGGGTCAGCATTGCGGCCTATACTGGCTGCAACTTTGGTGTCTCAGACACTCACTGAATGGGCTAAAATATTACACCAGACAGTGGAGGAACATCAGCTCCCTTCTGAATGTGTGGCACTGGCCGAAAAGTTGGTTCAGGGACTTGTGTATGTCTGTGACGCAACCCTGGATGCGGCCCCTTTAATCTCCCGGGCTTCCCTATCTGCGGTGGTATTGCGCCGCCTGATTTGGCTAAAATGCTGGTCCGCTGACCAAGCTTCCGAGAAGACTCTGGCAGATTTGCCTTTCAAGGTTGGGAGGGTTTTGGGTGCCTCACTGGACGACATCATTAAAGATGTCACTGGAGGTAAGAGCACACTTCTCCCTCAATCCACTAGAGGAAAAGAGCTGTGCCGTAAGCCAGGGCCCTCCTTTCCCACACAGAAGCGGTATTTTCATCAGTCAGGACCTGCTGGCAGACCCTCCTAAGCGGAAAAAGATCCAGCTGGGGGAAAGAAGCGTCCCTGGGTGCGCAAGCCCAACAAGCCAGCAAGGAAGCCTGCTTCCGCATGAAGTTTTGCCCCCACCCGACTCCAGTGGGTCTGCGAGGTGGTCACTTCGGGGTACAAGATCGAGTTTCTTTCTTGTCCACCAAACAGATTCTTTCCCTCAAATCTGCCTCTCCTTCCAGCTCATCGGGCTGCCCTGCTGGGGGCAGTGCAAGACTTGTTGAGGTGCGGGGTAATCCTACCCATACCACCGCAGGACAGGTTTCAGGGTTTCTACTCGAGTCTGTTTGTGGTCCCAAAGAAGGATGAAGTCCGTACAATCTTGGACCTCAAGGCCCTTAATGCCTTTGTAAAGGTTTAAAAGTTCTGGATGGAATCGATTTGTTTGGTGGTTGCTGCGCTCCATCCGGGGGACTTCCTGGCGTCCCTGGATATCAGGGACGCATACTTGCATGTCCCCATCTGGGTCAGGTATCAAAGGTTCCTGCGCTTTGCGATCGGCGAAGACCACTATCAATTTGTGGCTCTTCCCTTTGGCCTAGCGTCGGCACCAAGAGTTTTCACCAAGGTGCTCGCCCCGATTTTGGCTTTGCTGAGACAGCACGGCATTGCTATCGTGGGCTACTTGGATGATATTCTGAGAGCTGCTTCAAGCTCAGAATTCGAGGATGACGTGTCTATAGCCAGTCAGACCCTCCGGGAGTTTGGTTGGGTTCTGAACCTCCAGATGTCGGTGTTAGTACCGACCCAGCGCCTAGAGTACCTGGGGTTGATTCTGGACTCCTCGGAGGCCAGAGTCCTTCTTCCTTTGGAAAAGTTGCGGACACTCCAGACTGCGGTGAAGTTGTTGACGTCCCGCAAATGGTCACGTCTCCGTTTTTGCATGCGAGTCCTGGGCCTCATGGTAGCCTCTTTCGAGGCAGTGCTGTTTGCTCCATTCCACACTCGGGTCTTGCAAAAGGAGATTCTCTCCAAATGGAACAAATCTCCATTGTCTCTGGATCGTCAGATTCAGATAAGTCCTCTTGTCAGGGCCTCTCTGAGTTGGTGGCTGAGATCCCTGGCTCTTCGGTCCGGGAAGTCGTTCCTCCCCTTCCATTGGACTGTAATCACAACGGACATCAGCCTGACCGGTTGAGGGGGGGGGGAGTCTGACTCCGGACGAATCCCAACTACGGATCAATGTCCTGGAACTTCGGGCGATCAGGCTGTGCCTCTCCAAGTGGTCACAGAGGCTAAGAGGGCTTCCAGTCAGGATCCAGTCAGACAACGCCACGGCAGTGGCATACATCAACCATCAAGGAGGAACAAGAAGCTCAGCTGCAGCGTCGGCGGTCGCTCACATCCTGCGGTGGGCGGAAAGGAGCGTGCCGGCTCTATCGGCAGTTTACATTGCAGGCGTGGAGAACTGGCAGGCGGACTAGCTGAGTCGCCAGATGCTGGACCAGGGGGAATGATCGTTGCATCCGGAGGTTTTTCAACTCCTTTGCTGGAGATGGGGCATGCCAGACGTGGATCTCCTGGCTTCTCGACTCAATCGCAAGGTGTCGAGGTTAGTGGCCAGGTCCAGAGATCCCTCAGTATTGGCAAATTTATGCCTTTCCCCCACTGAAGTTGCTTCCTCGTCTACTCCGCAGAGTAAAGACAGAGGGAATTCCGGTGATTCTAATTGCCCCAGATTGGCCCCAAGTCCCTGGTACGCCGACCTCGTGCACCTGGTGGCGGATGTACCCTGGCGACGGCCAATGCGGGAGGACCTTCTCTCGCAAGGTCCCATTCTTCATCCTGCTTTACAGTCGCTGGCTCTAACGGCATGGCTATTGAAAGCCAGGTACTAAGGGACCGAGGCCTGTCGGATTCGGTAATTTTAACCATGTTAAGGACATGAAAGTCTTCTTCTAAGAAGATCTACCATCGCACGTGGAGAGCCTACATCTCTGTGTGAGGAGATGGAGTGGCGTCCACGGGCTTATTCAGTTTCCAGGATCCTGCTGTTTTTATAACTCGGAATAGATCAGAAACTTGCCTTAAGCACCATTAAGGGGCAGATTTCAGCCTTAGCTGTTTTCTTTCAGCGACCCCTGGCGGCTCATTCACTGGTGAGTAAGTTTGTGCAAGATGTTCGACATGTGGCTCCTCTGGTGCAACCATCCCTACCTTCGTGGGACTTGAATCTGGTTCTCTTGGCGCTTCAGAAACCCCCTTTTGAGAACATCAGGGAAATTCCTCTTTTGACGCTCTCTCAGAAGGTGGCCTTCCTGGTAGCCATCTCATCCGTCAGGAGGGTTTCTGAATTGGTGGCCTTGTCTTTCAAGTCCCCATATTTGGTCCATAAGGATAAAGCAGTGCTACGCCCGCAGCCTTCCTTCCTTCCGAAGGTGGTTTCGGCCTTTCACCTGAATGAGGACATTGTACTTTCATCCTTGTGTCCTCGCCCATCGCATTCCAAGGATGTTGCGCTGCATTATTTTAGTAGTGGTACGTGCCTTGCGGGTGTACCTATCGGCTACGGCTCCGTTCCGGAGGTCTGACTCACTGTTTGTGTCGGTGTCTGGTCCGCAGAAGGGCCTGGCGGTCTCGTCTGTCACCATTTCTCGGTGGATCAGGCAGATCATCATCCAGGCCTATGCCCTTAAGGCATGTCCTGCCTAGTCCTCTCCTATAGAACAGGAACATAACCCAACTGTCAAGATTAAGGAGCTGTGTCCATCTATGGATGACAGAGAAAAGGATTTTACAGCGAGTACAAAAAATCCTATTTTCTATAATAAATATGCCCAAAAAATATATAAAAAAAACATTTTTTTTCCTTAGTTTAGGCCGATACGTATTCTTCTAAATATTTTTGGTAAAAAAAATCGCAATAAGCGTATATTGATTCGTTTACGCAAAAGTTATAGCGTCTACAAAATAGGGGATAGAGTTATAGCATTTTTTTTATTATTATTATTATTATTATTATTATTATTATTATTATTTTTTTTTTTTACTAGTAATGGCGGTGATCTGCGATTTTTTTTTTTTTTTTTTTTTTTTTTTTTTTTTTATCGTGACTACGATATTGCGACTGACATATCGGACACTTGGCACATTTTTGGGACCATTCACACTTATACAGCGATCCGTGCTATAAAAATGCATTGATTACTGTATAAATGTAACTGGCAGGGAAGGGGTTAACACTAGGGGGCGATCAAGGGGTTAATTGTTACCTAGGGAGTGATTCTGACTGGGGGGGGGGGAGGGGACTGACTGGGGGAGGTGACCGATCTGTGTCCCTATGTACAAGGGACACTCCATCGGTCTCCTCTCCCTGACAGGATGTGGATCTCTGTGTTTACATACAGAGATCCACGGTCCTGCTCGGTTACTGGCCAATCGCGGGTGCCCGGCGGACATCACGGCCGCCGGGCACGCGCATCGGGTCCCCAGTGACGTGGCGGGCGCGCCCGCGCCCCCTAGTGGTTTGGGAAGGCGATAACCTCATGACATACGCCCAGAACGAGGGGCTCTTCGTCCCGCCGTCATTTGATGGCGGGCGGTAAAGTAGTGGTTAAAGTTACTTATCTGCCTGTCCGCCCTGTATAGTGAACTGTCCACACGCGTCTCACTTAGAAATTTGGCAATGATGACGTGTGCGTGGAAGTGATGTCACCCCTGCCTGGCCAATGAAAGTAGCTGGTGATCGAAATCCAAAATCCGACCGCCCGAAGATATCAGCGAATATTGGGGGTGAATTCCAGAACACTGGATCCAAGGTGAGTATAGTTCCGCTTTAACCACTTCCCGCCCAGTCAATAGGAGATTGACGTCCGGGAAGTGGTTCTGTTATCCACACTGGACATCTATTGACGTCCTGCAGGATAACAGCCGCCGCACGCCCGGGGGGACGCGCATCGCGGCGATCGGTGGAGCGGTGTGTCAGTCTGACACACCGCTGCACTGATCTCGGTAAAGAGCCTCCGGCGGAGGCTTTTTACCACGTGATCAGCCGTGTCCAATCACGGCTGATCACGATGTAAACAGGAAGAGCCGTTGATCGGCTCTTCCTCACTTGCGTCTGAAAGACGCGAGTAGAGCCGATCCGATCGGCGGCTCTCCTGACGGGGGGGGGTTCGCACTGATTGTTTATCAGCGCAGCCCCCCCTCGGATACCCACACTGGACCACCAGGGAAGCCCCCCAGGACCACCAGGGAAGCCCCAAGCATGTGGATGGCCAGGTAAGTCTCCCATGGCCATCCACATGCACAAATACATACACAACATATGCCAATCAGTGCCCACAAATGGGCACTGACTGGCACCATCATGGCACAACCAAAATGTATGATGCCCAGCAATGCCACCTACCAGTGTCCATCAGTGCCCATCTGTGCCCATAAGTGCCCGTCCGTGCCATCTCAGTGCCACCCATAAGTACCCATCAGTGCTGCCTATGAGCGCCCATCAGTGTCGCCTTATCAGTGTCGCCTTATCAGTGTCGCCTTATCAGTGTCGCCTTATCAGTGTCGCCTTATCAGTGCCCGTCATTGAAGTAGAAAAGGTACTTATTTACAAAAAAGAATTAACAGAAACAAAGAAAAACTTAGTTTTTTTTTCAAAATTTTCGCTCGTTTTTATTTGTTGTGCAAAAAATAAAAATCGCAGAGGCGATCAAATACCACCGAAAGAGAGCTCTATTTGTGGGAACAAAATTATAAAAAAAATTGTTTGGGTACAGTGTTGCATGACCGCGCAATTGTCATTCAAATTGCGACAGCGCTGAAAGCTCAAAATTGGCTTGGGCAGGAAGGTGTATAAGTGCTTGGTATTGAAGTGGTTAAGCTGCAGAGAGTGAAAGGAAAGTTCTGTTAAGCTAAATGTAATTTTAAGCATGGTTTATATAGTTTTTTTGGACATCCCAATGTGACAGTGATGATTGTCCTAGTGCTGTCACATTATTTTCTATAGACAGAAGTACCCAGTATTTTCTTAAGCTTTCTCCAGTGAATGAAACAGCAGGGGAGTGTACCTGCTGGGAATTTTCTTTAAGCTATTCCTGCGGCTACTTGCGCCGTACTATACTGGCACCAGAGACCTCAAGGTTCTTGCACTCATTCCTTTGAGTACCCTGTTATGCAGATCAATCGGAGCTTTGGTTGTACCTTGCTTGCTGTACACACACATCTCGCTCTTGGCAAATGAGACTTCATATTGCATTTTGTGGCCAGTAATGGTATGCAAATTCTGGTCCCAAGTTGCTTTATTTTGGCCACACGTTACAGTCTAATAGTACAGATTTAAATTGACTAACAGCTGTGTATTACAAAGCTGAATTAATTTGCCATGATTGTCTGATTGTCAAATTGATTGTTGTGTGTAGTTGTCCTAATCCTGAATATCAACTGAACATGTGTGCAGTTATCTGGATGAGCCCGGGACTGTATTTTTCTTTGCCACTATATGAATGATTGATATTTTGTCCCTTGGTTTAATCTTCTAATGGAAGATAAACCTTACCTTATTGGGTTTCCTACTGAAAATAATATGGTGGTTGTAGGGCCGAAACAACGAATCGATTAATCGACAACTAATCGATTATTAAAATAGTAATCGATTAATTTCATAATCGATTAATCGGCCAGTAACATAATGGGGTTTAAAAAACTCAAATTAGCCCTTTATAGTGCATAAAGAGCAAATCGCTACTGTAAATATAACTTTCACTGTCCCACAGTAAAAAAATGAACCCCTTACAGTAGCGATTTGCTCTTTTTTTGTACTAATTTTAGTTTTTTTTTTAACCCCATTATGTTACTAAACATCTCAGGCCTGGGTCACACCTCTGTGTTTTTAGGTGCTTTTTGTAGAAACACACTACAGTTCATTTACATGGTTTGCTATGGGACACGTTCACATCCATGATTTTTTTTCAGCTGCTGCGAGGAGGTGCAGAAAACCATGTAATGCGTTTTTTTGTGGCAATTTGTGCTTTTTAATCTGCCCAACAACAAATTGGCCAAAAATAAATAAAAAATGCAAATCGCAGCAAAATTACCTTTTTTTTTTTTTTTTTTTTTCTTTTTTTCTTAGGTTAATAACCGATTAATCGAAACAATAATCGGCCAACTAATCGATTTATGAAAATAATCGTTAGTTGCAGCCCTAGGTGGTTGTATTATCTAGTGTTTTTATCCATTAAATTTTTTATCTGATTCCACTTCTCTACTGTTCCTAGTTGGCCAGATCAGCAGTTTCCTGGTGAGGCCTTCTGACAATACTCCTGGTGATTATTCACTATATTTTCGGACCAATGAAAACATTCAGCGGTTTAAGATCTGCCCAACATCAAACAATCAGTTCATGATGGGAGGTCGGTACTATAACAGGTAACACTGGTGCAATTTCACCTGTGGAAATAGTTTGTCATAATGTGTGTTTTAATATAGAGATTGTGCATTTTTTTCTTTACAGTTCATTTTGTTTCAGGTAAAGATATGAATGAATGTGTACTATCTTAACCACCTGCCGACCGGCTCACGCCGATATACGTCAGCAGAATGGCACGGCTGGGCAGATCAACGTGTGTGTATATATACGTTGTCCTTTAAGACGCGGCATTGTGGGCGCTCGGCAGCGCGCTATCTCCATGAGTGTGATCGCAGGTCTTGCGGACTCTATGTCCGCGGGGATACCCGCGATCGTCTCATGGAGAGGAAGAAAGGGGAAATGATGATGTAAACAAGCATTTGCCCATTCTTCCTAGTGACAGGACACTGATCACAGCTCCCTGTAATCGGGAGCGGTGATTAGTGTCGTGGCACACGTAGCCCATCCCCCCACAGTTAGAACACATCCCTAGGACGCACTTAACCCCTTCCGCGCCACCTCCTGGTTAACCCCTTCACTGCCAGTCACATTTACACAGTAATACGTGCATATTTAGAGCACTGATTGCTGTGTAAATGTGAATGGTCCCAAAAGTGTCCAATACGTCTGCCATAATGTCGCAGTCACGATAATAATCTCTGATCGCCGCCATTACTAGTAAAAAAAAAAAAACGCTTATTGCGATTTTTTTTTTTTTTTTTTCATGTAAAAGAATACGTATCGGCCTAAACCGAGGGAAAAAAAAGTTTTTTTGTTTTTTTTTATATAATTTTTTGGGGGATATTTATTATAGCAAAAAGTAAAAAATATTGTTTTTTTTTTCAAAATTGTCGCTCTTTTTTTTGTTTATAGCACAAAAAATAAAAACCGCAGAGGTGATAAAATGGCACCAAAAGAAAGCTCTATTTGTGGAAAAAAAAAAGGACGGCAATTTTGTTTGGGAGCCACGTCGCGCGGCATTGTCAGTTAAAGCGACGCAGTGCTGAATTGCAAAAATTGCTCTGGTCTTTGGCCAACCAAATGGTCCGGGGCTGAAGTGGTTAAAGGTGATATTAAAGACTGAGCTTTCCCAACTGATCCATATAAACAAACTTAACCAAAATGAATAAACATCATAGCACATTTAGCCACGATAAGTAGAAAATAATACAAGAGTTTACCAGCAGGTGGAGCTGTATCTGAAAAATTGCAGCAATTTGTCCCATAATGTGGTTATTGCAAGATTAACCACTTCCGCTCAGGAAGGTTTACCCCCTTCACGACCAGGCCATTTTTTGCGACATGGCATTGCATTAGTTTAACTGACAATTGCGCGGTTGTGCGATGCTGTACCCGAATAAAATCTGGCCAAAGAATAGAGCACTTTTTGCGATTCGGCACTGCGTCGCTTTAACTGACAATTGCGCAGTCGTGCGACGTGGCTTCCAAACAAAATTAACGTCCTTTTTTCCTCCACAAATAGATCTTTCTTTTGGTGGTATTTGATCACCTGTGTGGTGTTTTTTTTTTTTTGCACTACAAACAAAAAAGAGCAGCCAATTTTGAAAAAAAAAAAAGTTTTACTTTCTGCCTTTTAAAACATACCCAATAAAATGTTTTTTTATTTCTTTATCAATTTAGGCCAAAATTTATTTTGCTACATATTTTCGGTAAAAAAAATCCCAATAAGCAGATAGTGATTGGTTTACGCAAAAATTATAGCATCTACAAACTATGGGCTAGATTTATGGATTTTTTTTTTTACTAGTAATGGCGGCGATCGGTGACTTATAGCATAGAATCGATCACTCAAAGAGTGTGTTTCCTCTAGATGGGACTTTAAATTGGGTCGCTGTTAACCCTCATTTGAATAGTAATAGTCAAAAGTAGTATGAATAAATTTTATTAGAAAAGAGTTAAAAGTTCACTATCGGATGTAACAGAAAAACATCTAGCATGACAGGATGCACAGTTAATGATGCATTGATTAGATTGTACACAATACAGTTACCAAACTCTATTGAAAAATGTTTAACAATAGGAAAACCCAATTTCTCTTCCGTTCATAGACGGACATAGCAGCATTCTTGACTTGTGGCTATTAGCCTTCAATCAGGAGTGGACTAGGCAGAAAACTTGTTAGAAAGTGTTAACCACATCAAACACTGTACAGTACCGCCCAGGGGGCGGTCCCTCTGGGTACAGCCCCTCTCCCTGCATCTCGCAGCCCAGTTTTTTTCTGCCTAGCATAGGACATGGCTCCCTTCGGGCCCACTGGTCCTGGAGTTTTTTAAATTTTTTCTGCTGTTCCTGTGATCTACTATCAACTGCCGACTGGGTGACAGGCTGGATCCCAGATCCTTGTAGTTCCCCCAGTTTCGCCCATCGAGCGTGTGCCGACCTTAGCTACGCACTGGGTCGTCGTCGACGACGACAAGCCCCGTCGTTCCAGGGGTGGTCGGTGAGCTACACGCTCCGGGGCACGCATATGACCAGGCTATATGTCTGAGTCACAGCGTGCCAGGCCGACAGTCACCTCCGTAATCGCGCGGCAGATGGTCTGTCTGGGATGCTTCCAGCGTGATCCACGCAGGACGGGCAAGTAGCAGTCACCCTGCTCCGGCAGGAGGACATAGCTGGGCATTCCCGAGGAGGTCGAGTAGGGGGTTCCACCCTTCCTTTCTTCTCTCCCTTCCTTCCCTCCTCCCTGGGCTCTGAGAGCTAGGCCAGCTGCAGGTGGCCGGGGGTCCACTTGGGGGGCTCCATCTGTGGCGGGGAACTGCCCTGTGGGTCCGCTTCCTGTGGTGCTAGTGGGCTGCCATTATAGGGGTTATTTTTTCATTCCTGTGTGCTTTTCTCCCTCCATGCAGCTGACGGCCATTTTGGCGGCGCCCGGCGCTGTTTTTATGCCTCTATCTGCCGCTCTTTACAGTGTGGCCACCCGGCGGCCATTTTGTGGGGGTCTTTGGCCTCTAGCATTCATTTAAGCAGCGCAAACTAACAGACGCACGCTGCGGAGGGTCAGACTGACACGGGCAGCTGTGGAGAGAGCACCTCAGGCGGGAGGCGGACAGCAGCTGTGCGGTGACCGTTCTAGGGTGGAGAGTCCTCTGGGGGGGCCCCTCGTCTCGATAGCAGCTAGGAGGGTGGGCGGTTGTTACCTTGCCTTGAGTTCGCTGTGGGTGTCGGGCGTGTGGGTCAGCATGGTGTCGGAACCGGACGCCTCTTCCCCAGAAACACCTGAGTTGGCAACTGGTGCCCCTGCACCTGCTGTATCGGACGCTTTTTCGGCGGTCCTGGAGGCTTTTGTTGCCAGAGTGGAAGCGGCACGTGGGAACACGGGGGGTAAAAACCGCCCCCTCCCCCCGCCATCTTCCGGGGACAACTCCTGATGCGGAGCCGGGCCCAGCCTCGGCTCATGGCCCTGGTTCTGACGTGTCTGAGGATGCGGACCGCAACCGGTCTGACAGTGAGGATGACTCCGTGTCCGGGTCAGTACACAAGAGGGCTCTGGTAGGTGATCTTATCACCGCAGTGCGGGATACTCTAAAGATGGAGGAGTCTGGAAGCGGCAGAGATGTAGGTCCCTTTCGGGTTCCGTAAGCCGACCCGCACTGCTAAGGTGTTTCCTTATGTGTCTTATCTAGACCACCTTTTATACAAGGAGTGGGACAAACCACAGAAGGTTTTTTTTTGGTCCCTAAAAGTTTGGCGGTCCGTTACCCCTTTTAGGGTTTCCTGAAAAAATGGACCTCTCCCCCGATAGTGCACCCCCGGTGTCCAGATTAAATAGGTTACCACGATTCAGGTGGAAGGGGCTCCTGCTTTCAAGGACCCTGCGGATAAGAAGGCTGAGGCAGTCACCCGCTACCTATACACGGTAGTGGGTTGGGCAGTGCGTCCAACTGTGGTTGGGGCCCTGGTGTCTCAGACTCTCACTGAATGGGCAAAATTTCTGCACCATGGGTTGGAGGAAAGGCAGGCGCCCTCGAACGAGGTGGCTCTGGCCCGACCAGTTGGTACAGGGCCTTAAGTTCGTCTGCGAGTCAGCCTTTGATACGATTCCCTTGCTGTCTAGAGCCTCGGTCTATGCGGTGGTGTTGCGCCGCCTGATCTGGCTAAAGTGTTGGTCTGCGGACCAATCTTCCAAGAAGGCCCTGATGGATTTGCCCTTTAAGTGCGACAGACTTTTTGAAGCCTCTCTGGATGAGATTATAAAGGATGCCACAAGAGGTAAGAGCACGCTGCTCCCGCAATCCAAAAAGGATAAGGAGCTACGCCGTAGGCAAGGGCCATCCTTCACCACGCACAAGCGTTTTTTCGTCCGCCCAGTGCTGCAGGTAAACGATCCCGGGGCAGAAGCGTCCGTGGTTTCGCAAGCCCAACAAGCCTGCGAATCAATCTGCGTCCGCATGAAGGTCTGCCCCCGCCCGTCTCAGGTGAGGGGGGACAGCTTCGCGAATTCGCGGCTCTGTGGACGTCTCTGCTCTCCGACCGCTGGGTTTGCAAAGTGATTTCCTCGGGGTACGAGATAGTTTCTCTCTTGTCCACCAAACTGATTTTTTTTTCCCTCCAGCTTCCTTCGATTTGTCGGGAAGCCCTGTTTGGAGCAGTTCAGGATCTGCTTGAACGCGGGGTGATCATTCCTGTTCCAGTGCAGGAACGGTTTCAGGGGTTTTAAGGTTGGGGTTCGTCCAATCCTGGATCTCAAGGCCCTCAATTGCTTTGTGAAAGTACAAAGATTCCGGATGGAGTCAGTTCGCTCTTTTTGTCGCTGCTCTCCATCCGGGGGATTTTCTGGCGTCCTTGGACATCAAGGACGCATACTTGCATGTCCCCATATGCACCAGGCATCAGAGATTTCTGCGCTTTGCGGTCGGGGAGGACCACTATCAATTTGTGGCTCTCCCTTTTGGCCTGGCATCGGCACCGAGGGTATTCACCAAGGTGTATGCCCCGATTCTAGCCCTGCTAAGACAGCGTTGCATCGCTATCGTGGGTTACTTGGATGATCTTCTTCTGAGGGCCACTTCAAGCTCAGAATTAGAGGAGGGCGTGTCTAATACCTGTCAGACCCTCCGAGACTTTGGTTGGGTGCTGAACACTCAGAAGTCAGTATTTGTACCGACTCAACGCCTAGAATATCTGGGGTTGATTCTGGACTCCTCAGTGGCGAGGGTGTTTCTCCCGGAGGAGAAGCTGTAGACTCTTCGGACTGCGGTGCGGCGGTTGACATCCCAAAGTTGGTCGTCACTCCGTTTTTGCATGCAGGTCCTAGGTCTCATGGTAGCCGCCTTCGAGTCGGTTCCGTATGCTCAATTTCACACGAGTGTTGCAGAAAGAGATTCTGTCCAGATGGGACAAGTGCCCATCATCATCCTTGGATTGTCAAATCCGGGTGAGCCACCTAGTCAAGACCTCTCTGGTTTGGTGGCTGACATCACCGGCACTTCTGTCCGGGAAGTCGTTCCTTCCTTTTCACTGGATGGTGATCACGACTGACGCCAGCAGCCTTACCGGTTGGAGGGAGGGAGTCTGGGGGGTTCAGTCGGCCCAGGGTCACTGGACTCCGGAGGAATCACGCCTGCCAATCAATGTCCTGGAACTTCGGGCGATCAAGCTTTGCCTCTCCACGTGGTCTGAGGCTACAGGGGTGCCCGGTCAGGTTCCAGTCGGACAACGCCACGGCGGTGGCGTATGTCAACCATCAAGGAGGAACAAGAAGCTCGGCTGCAGCATCGGAGGTCGCTCACATCCTGAGGTGGGCAGAAAGGAGCGTACCGGCCCTGTCGGCCGTATACATTCCGGGCGTGGAAAACTGGCAGGCGGACTACCTGAGTCGCCAGATGCTGGACCAAGGAGAATGGTCTCTACACCTGGATGTGTTTCAGCTCCTTTGCCAAAAATGGGGCGAGCCGGACGTAAATCTCCTGGCTTCTCGACTCAATCGGAAGGTATTGTGGTTTGTGGCCAGGTCAAAGGGCGCCCTTTGTGGAGCTGTAACGACTGTTCAGGATATCTATCCATCTTCTTGGTGTCATGTCTTCACCCGGCTCTTTGGTTATTGTAAGGCTGCAGCTGATCGGTTTGAATCAGATGCCATAGATGCTTGAAAATTGTATATAATATATATGATCAGTATCCAATCCTCAAATCATACTTTGAGATATATATATATATATATATATATATAATCTCAATTTAAAAAAAGCCTGTGTTTAATGGAACCAAATGCTGGTGCAATGCATGTGTTTACAATTTTGTTTTGTTCTTTCCAACCATAGACTTAATATCGTCGTGACGTAACCTGTCACCCCTGAAGAAGAGGTTTACCCTCAATGACCTCGAAACTTTGTGTTTTTTTTCTATTGTTAAACATTTTTCAATAGTTTGGTTACTGTATTGTGTACAATCTAATCAATGCATCATTAACTGTGCATCCTGTCAATCTAGAGGTTTTTCTGCTACATTTGTGATACTAAACAAATTTTAACTCTTTTTCTAATAAAATTTATTCATACTACTTTTGACTTGTACTATTTAAGTTGGGGTTAAAGGCGACCCAATTTAAAGTCCCATTTAGATGAAACCCACTCTTTGATCGATTCTATATTGTTAGGGATATGGGTCAGCTGACCTCAGATCTATTTCAAGGGACATGCCATCCTCTAGTGACTTATAGCAGGACTGCCATATTGCGACGGACAAATCGGACACCTAACTGATACTTTTGACACTTTTTTGGGAACCAGTGAAACCAATACAGTGATCAGTGCTAAAAAATGCACTGTCACTGCACTAATGACACTGGCAGGGAAGGGGTTAACATCTAGAGCAATCAGGGGGTTAAATGTGTGCCTATAATGTTTTACTGTGTGTGCTGATTTTACTAAGCAATGTGCTTTGCAGGAAGAAAAAACAGCACATTGCTGCTGACAGAAGAGAGCCCTGTGTTTACCTACACAGGGCTCTCTTCATTAATCTCCGGAGCCGGCCATCGGCGACCAATCAGCGGCCGGCAGCCACTGCTTGGTTGATGCTGCAGCCAGTCGCAGCACAGCTGAGGGAGCGAGACGCGCTCTCTACCCCAGTGCGCGGATCGTGTATGAGGTACGTGATCGGCGCAGAGCAGCCACCCTGCCGCAATTTATCTGCGGTGGGCAGTCATTAAGCGGTTAAAGGGGCTCACAACAATGTTTACAGTCGTCCTGCAAATTTTTTATTCTGTTTTTTGGTTTATTGTCTATACAGAGAACCGTTTTTGTCTGAATATGTAAACATGTAATTTCATTGTACTGTAGTTTTTCATTATTCTGAAACAAGCAAATAGGTATTTTCTGTGTAGGGTAATTTGTGAATAACTTTTTTTTTTTACTTATTTTTGTTTTAAAACAGAATTGATGATATTATAGAACACTATAGGAAAGAGCAAATAGTTGAAGGCTATTACTTGAAAGACCCTGTTCCTGTACAGGTGAGAAAGCGTTGATTCTGCTTTTAAATCTTTTATGTTAAAGCAGCATTTATTTCATAATCTGCAAGAGATGTATTTTGTACTTTTTAAAGGCAAAATCCACCTTTTGCAAAGAATCGTAATTGAAGATATTTTTGCAGACTAAAATGTGCATTTATTTTAAGCTCCTTCAATCTCTTCCTTCAGCTCTGTCCATACCAAGGTACGGACTTTCAGCTAGAGAGCTGGAGGAAGCCTCAATGGATTATGGGTGCGGTACTAGCTGCACTTGTGTTTCATTTAGGACTAAAAGTCCATCTGCCGTTGTCGCAGACAGTTTTTTTAATTGACAGATTTCTGTGAATGAATGACGTGGCTGTTCGGGCAGTGCCAGGCACAGGCACAGCCACACCATTTTAAATCTGACATATTCTGCAGCGGAGAAGAACTCTGCATGCTTTTAGAAGGCGGGGGGTGGTAAATGTGGGTATTACATGGCTTTAATGGTGGAATTAGCCATTAAGTGTGGTTGTACTTTCTGTAACATTTAACCTTTAATGAGGCTAGATAGTTTAAAGCTGTGCTTCTGTAAAAGGGCAAAATTAATACTCCTTACTACAACTGTCAGATTACTCCAATAATGGCATTAGATGACATCAGAGAGCCATTCTAAAGCATAGGGCTTTAGATCAGAGCACTCAGAAGTGGCGAATTTTAGTCAAGATTCCATGTATTCTAATTGTATAATAATTGCCACTAGATGGAGCACAGCAGACTTTGCTAAAAGGAACAGGTTAATTTTAGTATTTTCAAAATAGTTTGTTTTGCAAGGAGGTGTGTGGGGGTGTGTGTTTAAATTTTTTTTCTTTTCTTTCCAGCATCAAGAGCAAGTACTGAATGATGTAGTTGATGGCAGAGAAATCTATAATACAATCAAACGCAAAACAAAGGATGCATTTTACAAAAACATTGTGAAGAAAGGATATCTTTGGAAGAAGAGTGAGTAGTCCGTGTACCTAAGCAAATTGTATGTCAGATCATTTGGCAGCTTATCCAATTCCTGGTGATCCTGCCAGTCCCCCTGTTTTCTTATTTCAAATTGACCACACTAGGCATTAGAGCATATTCATCCCAGTGTTTTCCGTTTTCTGGCTTTGCTGGAAGTACAGCCTGCCTGTCCACCAGTGGCCAAAACGTGTGCTGACATTGATCCCCCTCCGTAGCCATTCACTGGGAAGATCAGTACTAAGAAGTTGTAAGGTAGAGGACATGTCATAAAATCCAATTTCAAGTTCACATTGGCATCATCCCATAAGTAAATATGGTATTTTTGAGTAGTGGAACTTTAAATATGCCAAATGAGAACTGAACCAAAATTAAAAATCTATATAAATTTTATTACACATAAAACATTATCCTAGACACAATATTAAAAGCATAGATATGCATAGAGAAACTTATGTAAATCTGATAAATGCATGTACTTGTAACTGGTCTACGGGTTTTGCCGGATCCCCCGCTTCTTCAGTGTGTTATATACAGAGTTTCTTACTCAATATCATAAATCATCAAAACAGAGGAGAGGAATATAGGATATGTCTTCGATGTTTTGCCTATAGGCCCATAGGACATAGCCCAGACCTATAAAGGTAGAAGTAAAAATAAATATCCAAGAGAGGAAAATAAATATCCGGTGTATAGCAATATACTCCGAACTATGTGAATCCCAATATCTATTTAAGACAGAGGGGATAAATCCAAAATACCAAGAAAATCAGGCATCTCTGTGGCGTTCACATATGCTGGTATTGTGGCAAGTACATATCCACCTTTCCTCTGGCAAAGATGTTTTTGACTCATACAGCCCCTAATTTGGCAATTCATTTGTTTGAATTTTTGTTGGAAATTTGAAGGAATAATGTGTCCTATAATTTCCTTTTCTGGGTAAGACCAAAGCAATAAAGAGACAATGTTATCCATCTCCAACCACATATAGTCCCCTCTTATCTATGCTTCTACACAGTTGGCTTTTCTTAAAGGTCTCTAGACCTGAGCACCTTTACATGGCCAGGGGAAATTATGTCAGTGTTCCGTTGACATCACAAGCTTATCACTGTGCCAGCTGAAGAAGGGTGAAGAAGTGAGTATAAGGGGGTCAAGGGCTGCCCTTTCTTTCTCGTACATCACGGGACACAGAGCGACATAGTCATTACTAATGGGTTATATAGATACCGTCAGGTGCTGGCACTGGCAACTTCCAAAACCGGAAGTACCCTCCCCTATATAAGCCCCTCCCATCCGGGAGCACCTCAGTTTTTTGCCAGTGTCTAAGGTGTTGGCCAAGAAGAAACATGTGTTTTTCACTGAGCTTGCGTACAGGTTCTTTTGGGCCTCAGTAAGCTATTCCGGATCCGACCAAAAAAGCTTCATAGCTAAACGGTCGGTACCCGGGCCTTGCAGAGAAGAGCAAGGTTTTGCCTGTAATGCTTCTCTTAGGAGAGCTGGACCCTGGGATCCAGAGCTCTGGTCATACCCACGACCAAGATGTTTTCTGTGCAGGGTGCTATACAGGTCCAGGGGAGTGGAATCCTTGGGAACCCGGTCCCTGAAGGTTTGATTACAATGCCTGCCGTGATAGGTGAAGTTTGGGCTTCTGTGGACCAAACCAAGTCCTGCGGCGAGGAAAAGGTAAGTGGGGGCCCTCAGGAACTTGGTTCTATTGAGGGACCCCCAAGCCTATTTTGTCTTTCTGCCTGTTACCTAAGGTATTCCCGCTAATATTCTGTGTATGCCTGTTACTACTGAGAAAATGTAAAAATTTTAATAGTAGGCAAGAAAAAAAAATAAAAATGTAAGACCGCGGTACATGTGTTAGACACTAGAGGCCGCTATGGTTCTTTTTCTTGTAATGTGGATTTTTTTCTTCCAGAATCAAATCCAGGCAGTTGGTATGTTCTCTGCTGGGAAGCTGTCTCCTCTGCCCTGTTGCTGCGCTCATCCATCCCCGGGCCCTGCGGCAAAGGGGGCCCTGGCTCCCGTCTAGCTCCTTATTGTTTTTAAAAAAGGGCGCCGAAGGCGCACGTGCCCACGCGCGTGCGCGTGCACGCGCCTCTATTCATAGAGGCGATCTGAAAAAAGGGGCGGAGCGGGTGGATGACGCTCAGGTGTGCGCCGCGGCGCTACTGCGCATGTGCGGGCGTCCAGCGTGTTTTAAAGCACATTATAGCTGGCTATTGAATGCACAGACAGAGCTAGCAACAGATAAAGGCACACAGAGGCGGTCGATGCAGGCATCCCCTAGAAAGGCACTTTAGTAGACACCAACTGTGATATAGCAGCAATTGTGCTAGACTATTCTCAGTAAAAGTGGTGTATTACGGCTGGAATACCTCAGCTTTAGGCTTAAGAATATGCCGTCCAGAAGCTCCGGAACTGAATCTTCCAGGAAGCGAAGGGGGTCTCATCGGGCTCTGAGGTGGGCATGCTTCTGCTGCACCAGTCTCCCCTGAAGTTCAGAGGTAAGTGACCATAGAGACCCCGCAGGGGTACTTGGTACTGTGGCTGTCCTCAGTCACCTGCTCCTGTGTATGTAACAGAGGAGGTTTTTTCCTCAGCTCTGGGAGGATTAGAGAGAGATTGTCAACATTGATCGCTGCCTCCCTGTCAGGGAAAGCACGCCGATCTCCGTCTCCTCCTTCAGAGTGCCTGTTAGCAGAGCAACAGTCCCATACAGGGATCGACCTGCCTGAAGGGGATCAGGATGAGGTTGATTCTGTTATAGAGGAATCAACAGTGGAGGAACCTTTCTCAGCAGCTCAAGCTGAAAGATTATGGGTTCAGTCTCTGACTAACATGGTCCGATCGGCATTAAAAATGCACCTTGCGGAACCATCAACCACTACTGTATCCTCGTTGGGGTCGCTAGAAGCCCCCAGACTGTCTGTTCTTTTCCACTTCACCCTTTTACTGAAAGGGCTTATTTACCAGGATTGGGAACGTCCTGAGAAAATATTATTCCCCCAAGAGATTTCCGGTGGTCTATCCCATGGAGGATAAGTTCATCAAAAAAAAAAAAAAAAAATGGAAGGTCCCTACAGTGGACGCAGCCATCTCTTGTATGTATAAATCACTGACATGTCCAGTGGATAATGTCCAAATGTTCAAGAACCCAATAGATAAAAGATTGGAGTCCTTATGAAAGTCTGCTTCTTTCTACAGGGGGTCTGCTAAGCAGTGAAGGATCAGTTGAAACAGGTCTTGAGGGACTTGACAGATCAGCAGGCTTTGCCCTAGCTGATCTACCTAGAGCCTTAGGCTTTGCGGTTGACGCCATAAAGGATTCAGTCCATCAGGCCTCCTGCCTTACGCTGTCTAGAGTACATATGCGTAGGCTTCTATGGCTCAAAAACTGGTCTGCTGAAGCTCCCTGTAAGGAATGGCTGGTTAGCGTCCCATTTCATGGTGAACGCTTATTCAGGGAAAACCTGGACAAATATATCCAGAAAATTTCCAGCGGTAAAAATACGCTCTTGCCGGTTAAAAACAGAGTTAGAGGTCCCTCTTTAAGAGGCCTGCTTCTCCAGTCCCTGGGGCATCGGCTGTGTAACAGTTCCGACGGCCTCCTCGGTCAATTCCCGGGGGTAAAAAACAGGGACAATAGCAGGGTAATGAGAAACCCTGGGTCAGGGGAGGTACAAAACCTCCCCCAAAGTTAAATTCATTGAAGGGTTGCCCCCACTCAGTCGGGTGGGGGGAGGACTCCAGTTGTTCACAAGAGACCTGGCGGGACGCGATCAAGACAGATAGGTGCTCTCCGCAGTATGTTGGGGATACAGATTGGAGTTAAGAGACTCTCCTCCTTCCCATTTTTGAGGTCAAACGTGCCAAGGGATCCCCGGAAGAGAGAGTCCCTCCTGTTGGCACTAGAACAACTATTGCTCCAAGGAGTAATTATGGAGGTTCCCTTGGAAGAATGAGGGTTCGGGTTTTACTCAAACCTCTCTACAGTCCCGAAGCAAACGCGGACGGGAGGCCCATATTAATTCTAAAAGGGCTATACAAATTCCTGTATATCAGGACTTTCCGATGGAGTCGATCCGATCGGTGGCCACTGCCCTACAAGGGGAGGATTGGTTAGCCGCGATCGACATCAAAGATGCTTATCTGCACATTCCCATCTTTCCAGTCTACCAAAAGTTTCTACGCTTTGCAGTAGAAGGGCGCCATTTTCAGTTCAGAGCCTTACCCTTCGGTTTGGCCACAGCACCACGAGTGTTTACAAAAATTCTGGCCCTTTATTGGCCAATCTAAGAACACAAGGTGTAATGATAATGGCATATCTAGATGACTTGTTGCTGATAGACCACTCAGTGAAAAAACTAGACGTGGTCGTTCACAAGACAATCAAGTATCTGGAATCTCACGGTTGGATTATCAACCGAGAAAAGTCAGCCCTAAAAACCAGTCAAAAGTCTGGAATACTTGGGGCTAAGGTTGGATTCAGGCCAGAGAAAAATATTCTTGCCTCGAGGAAAGGTGTTGTCTTTGAAAGATTTGATCCACTTAGTGGGTACAAAAAAGACAGCCGTCCATACGCCTGTGCATAAGGCTGCTGGGAAAAATGGTGGCATCATTCGAAGCAGTACCCTACGGTCAATTCCATTCAAGGAATTTGCAGGGGGCCATACTGTCAGCCTGGAACAAAAAAGTTCAGGCCCTAGACTTACAATGTCCTTGTCCCCTTCCGTTCGCAAGAGCCTCCGTTAGTGGTTGGTTCCCCAGAATCTGGAAAAAGGGAAATCCTTCAGTCTGATTTCTTGGAAGGTGGTCACTACAGATGCCAGCCTTATAGGCTGGGGAGCAGTACTGGAGCAATAGTCTCTCCAGGGCAGATGGTCGGATGCAGAAAAGGCCCTGCCCATCAATCTCTTAGAGATACGAGCAGCCCGGTATGCCCTAGTAGCATGGACATCCAAACTCCAAGGGTCCCCTGTCAGAATTCAATCAGACAATGCCACAGCAGTGGCATATATCAATCATCAGGGTGGCACCAGGAGTCGTGCAGCCCAGAGGGAAGTAAATTACATCCTGAAATGGGCAGAAAAATATGTCCCAGCCATATCTGCGTTATTCATTCCAGGAGTGGAGAATTGGAAGGCGGACCTTCTAAGTCGCCAGCAATTAGGCCCAGAGGAAGGGTCCCTTCACCCCGAGGTTTTCTGGACAATATGTCAGCGGTGGGGAACATCGGATGTAGATCTTCTAGCATCCAGATTCAACGCAAAGGGGGACAGGTTTGTCTCTCGGACAAGGGATCCCCTAGCTTGCGGCTCGGATGCCCTAGTGTTCCCTTGGGATCAGTTCAAGCTGATATATGCATTCACACCGCCACAATGGTTACCTCGATTACTCCGCAGAATCAGGGTAGAAAAGAAACCAGTGATTCCGGTGGCTCCAGCGTGGCCCCGAAGAGCGTGGTACGCGGAGATTGTAAAATTTCAGTGGGGAGTCCTTGGACTCTCCCACGTCGTCCGGACCTGCTTTCGCAAGGACCGATATACCACCCTTCCTTACCAGCCCTAGGTTTGACGACCTGGCTATGGAAGCCCACATTCTAAAAAAGAGAGGGCTCTCTAATCCTGTGGTATCTACCATGATCAATGCCAGGAAGCCGGTATCCAGGCAGATCTAATATAGAATCTGGAAGGCGTACATCGCGTGGTGTGAGGCCAAGAAATGGCATCCACATAAGTACGTAATAGGTAGGATTCTGGACTTCCTACAATGGGCTGTAGATAGGAAGCTTGCCTTGAGTACTATCAAGGGTCAGATTTCGGCCTTGTCAATATTTTTTCAAAGGCCCTTGGCTTCGCATTCACTAGTCAAAGCCTTTAGACAAGGAGTGATGCGTATTAGTCCTCCGGTTAATATTCCCATATGTCCATGGGATCTAAACTTGGTTCTGTCGGTTCTACAGAAACAACCATTTGAACCATTACAGCATATTTCTTTGGTGCTTCTCACCAGGAAATTGATTTTTCTAGTAGCCATTTGTTCGGCTAAAAGTGTCGGAATTAGCAGCTATGTCCTATAAGGAGCCATATCTGGTTATCCATAAGGATAGAGTAGTGTTACGTCCTCATCCAGCCTTTCTTCCTAGGGTGGTATCGAGGTTTCATTTGAACCAAGATGTGGTTCTTCCTTCTTTTTTCCCCAAACCTACTTCGGTAGAGGAAAAGTTATTGCATTCTTTGGATGTAGTAAGAGCAGTTAAAGCTTATCTAAAGGCCACTGCTCAGATTCGCAGAACGGATATTTTGGTTATTCTGCCGGAAGGCCCCAGAAAGGGTCAGGCAGCGTCAAAATCTACTTTAGCCAAGTGGATTCGACAGGTCATAATACAAGCCTATGGCTTGAGAAGGAGACCGCCTCCGTTCAAAGTTAGAGCGCACTCCACGAGAGCAGTTGGAACTTCATGGGCAGTGCATCACCAGGCCTCCCTGGCTCAAATCTGTAAGGCCGCAACATGGTCTTCAGTACACACGTTTACTAGGTTCTACCAGGTGGACGTTAGAAGTCAGGAGGATGTCGCCTTTGGGCGCAGTGTGTTGCAGGCCGCAAAAGATCCTCATGTCTGATAGCGCTCAGCTTATATATGGTGTATCCCCCCCCCTCATTGGGCATTGCTTTAGGACATCCCATTAGTAATGACTATGTCGCTCTGTGTCCCGTGATGTACGAGAAAGAAAATAGGATTTTTATAACAGCTTACCTGTAAAATCCTTTTCTTGGAGTACATCACGGGACACAGAGCTCCCGCCCCTCTTTGGGGATACTTATTGCTTTGCTACAAAACTGAGGTGCTCCCGGATGGGAGGGGCTTATATAGGGGAGGGTACTTCCGGTTTTGGAAGTTGCCAGTGCCAGCACCTGACGGTATCTATATAACCCATTAGTAATGACTATGTCGCTCTGTGTCCCGTGATGTACTCCAAGAAAAGGATTTTACAGGTAAGCTGTTATAAAAATCCTATTTTTCAGAGATTCTGTCATATTGCCTTGTGTGTTTAAGGTGTCTTTAATCATAGCTAATTTAACAATGGCTTTAACCACTTGCCGACCGCTGCACGCTGATATACGTCGTCAGAATGGCAGAGGTAGGCAAATGGATGTATCTGTACGTCCCCTAAACAAGGCATCTCCCTGTTCTGCCTAGTGACAGGACACTGATCGTCTGCTCCCCATCATTGGGAGCAGTGATCAGTGTCGAATCACTAGTAGCCCAGCCCCCACAGTTAGAATCACTCCCTAGGACACACTTAACCCCTTCCTCGCCCCCTAGTGGTTAACCCCTTCCCTGCCCTGCCTTTTTTATAGCACTGATCGCTGTATAAATGACAACGGTCTCAAAATAGCATCAAAAGTGTCCGATGTGTCCGCCATAATGTCGCAGTCACGATAAAAATCGCAGATCACCACCATAACTAGTAAAAAAAAATATATAAAAATGCCACAAAACTACCCCCTATTTTGTAGACACTATAACGTTTGCGCAGACCAATCAATATATGCTTATTGCGATTTATTTAATTTTTTTTTGCAAAAATATGTAGAATACATATCGGCCTAAACTGAGAAATACATTTTCGTTTTTTTTATATGTTTTTTTGGGGATATTTATTAAAGCAAAATGTTAAATATATTGAATTTGTTTTCAAAATTGTCGCTCTTTTTTTCTTTATAGTGCAAAAAATAAAAACCGCAGAGGTGATCAAATACCACCAAAAGAAAGCTCCATTTGTGGGGAAAAAAAGGACGTAAATTTTGTTTGGGAGCTACATCGCACGATCACGCAATTGTCAGTTAAATCGACAGTGCCGTATCGCAAAAAATGGCTGTCTTTGGGCAGCCAAATCCTCCGGGGCTAAAGTGGTTAAAGCGAACCTGTCCTTCAGTTTGACTATATAAAATAAAATTTGGTGACTGCTTTTAAACGGGTTGTAAACCCTCCGTGTTTTTTCACCTTAATGCATCCTATGCATTAAGGTGAAAAAACTTCTATCACTGACCTCCAGAGACGCGCTCTACCCCCAAAACGAACGGCACACTTTAACTGCCTCATCTAGTTTTCTCGGTTCCTGTTTGGGATTCATTTTGCTCTGGGGGCCTCAATATCTGAATCTGAGGGGTAGGCTCTACCCAGTGCACTTACTTTAGGCTGCCACCCCCTTTATAACTTTATAGAAGCTAGTACATGGAGGGAGAAGTAGATTTTACCCTAAGTTTGCCAGGAGACATTGATGTGTAAATATTTAGGGCTGATTTCACTAAATATCTCCTTGAGATAATCACATTTTCTCTTTCATCCATGGACGGACACAGCTCCTTTTATTTTTGACAAGTGGGTTATTTTCCGTCTATTAAGAGAGGACTAGGCAGACATGTTTGGTATAATTACATGTTTTTGTATATCTAAGCTGAACAGCCCTGCCCAGGGGGCGGTCCCTCTGGTCAGAAGGACCTGGCTCCCCAGGGGCCCATTTGTACTGGAGAACTTTTCAATTTTTTTTATGTTCAATTTTGGATCCTGAGATCTACTATCAACTGCCGGCTGGGTGACAGGCTGGATAATATAGATCCTTGTAGTCTCCCCAGTCCGGCCATCGAGCGTGAGCAGGCCATTAGCTACGCGCTGGGTCAGCCACAGCATACCCTGTTTGCTCTAGGGGTGGCCGGTGAGCTATATGCTCCGGGGCCCACATATGACTGGGCTTCTGCTGTCCAGTCACAGTGGACAGTGGCCGACAGCCACTCCGTACTGCTCGGTGATGGGTCTGTCAGGAATGCGTCCAGCAGTCCTCGTAGGGACGGGTAAGTAAGGTTCCTCCTGTCTTGGCAGGATGGAACAGCTGGGCATTCCTGGGGTGGTCGATTAGGGGGGGTCTCTAGTCCTCCCTTTCCTCTCTCCCCATCCATCCCTCCTCCCATGCTTTGCTGAGCCTGCTGTGTACCTCACCGGGGGGTCCTTGAGGGGGGCTCCGGGTCCTGGCTGGGGACTGTGCGGTGTGTCCGGGTCCGCGCTAGTGTGAGTGGTCTGCCTTGTGGGTGGGCCGCTCGGAGGCCCAGTGTTTTCGCTGCCTTTTATTTTTACCTCGGAAAGCCGCGCTGTTCCTAATGCTAATACAGCTGGCGGCCATTTTCTTGTAGCCGCGCTGTTTCTTTAGCTAATACAGCGGTCGGCCATTTTCTTGTAGCTCACGCTTTTTTCCTGAGGTAACCGGCGGCCATCTTTGTGGGGATTTTTACATTGGCTGGACCTCTAGCACTGGTTTATCATTCTGAACGGCGCAAACGGAGATACCTCAGGCACACACTGTGCAGGAGTTTAGAGCGGTCGGCAGCGCTGAAGCAGTGCCTGGGCCAGGGTGGTGAGTTCTCTGGGAATACCCCTCGGTCTGGCCAACTAGGAGGGTGGGCCTTTTCTTGTACCTTGACTTGTTCCCCGAGTGGCTGTCAAGTGTGTGGGTTAGCATGGCGTCAGAAGCTGGTGTTTCTTCCCCAGACATTCCGGTGGTAGGAACCGGTGCCCCTGCACCTGCGGTACCTGTGGATGCTTTGTCGGCGGTCCTGGAATCATTTGTTGCCAAGGTGGAAGCGGTGTGTGGGCGCAAGGGGGGTAAAAAACGCCCCTCCCCCCACCATCTTCTGGGGAAAAGCTCTGACTCAGACTCAGGCCTGGCTGTAAAACAGGACCCCTGTTCTGAAGGGTCAGAGTATGCAGACCAGGACCATTCGGACAGTGAGGAAGACTTTGTGTCCGGGTCAGCGCAGGACAAGGCGCTTGTTGGAGCACTTATCACCGCAGTGCGGGAAACCCTCAAACTGGACGATGCGGCTGGGACATCTGCTGAGGTGTCGGTCCCTTTTGGGTCCCACAAGCCGACCCGCACTACTAAGGTGTTTCCTTATGTAACTTATTTTGATAAGTTTATAGACAAGGAATGGGAATGACCGCAGAGGACCTTTTCGGTCCCAAAACGCATGGCAGTCAATTACCCTTTTTGAGGAGAGCTTTCTGAAAAAATGGGCATCTCCCCCGGTTGTGGACCCCCCCGGTATCCCGGTTAAACAAAGTAACCACTATTCTGGTTGAGGGGACCCCTGCATTTAAGGACCCTGCGGATAGGAGGTCCGAGGCGGTGGCCCGGTCCATGTTTACCATGCTGGGATCTGCATTACGGCCAGTTTTGGCTGCGGCTCTGGTGTCACACTTACAGAATGGGCTAAAATTTTGCACCAGGAGTTGGAAAGACAACAGGTTTCCCCGTAGAAATGGCTGACCAGTTGGTGCATGGCCTCAAATATGTCTGCGATGCAGCCCTGGACACAGCTCCCCTGCTTTCTAGAGCCTCAGTATCTGCTGTGGTACTGCGTCGCCTGATTTGGCTAACCAGACCAGACTTCCAAGAAAGCTCTGGCTGATTTGCCTTTCTGGGCTGGAAGTCTATTTGGAGCCTCGTCCGGTCCCGCAGGTAAGCATTCCCAGGCCGACAAGGGGCCAGCTGAGGGACCAAAGCGTCCCTGGGTTCGCAAGCCAAACAAGCCCACGAACAAATCTGCTACTGCATGAAGGTTTGCCCCCGCCCGACTCTCGGGTGGGGGGTCGCCTTCGCGAGTTTGCAGCTCGGTGGACCTCCCTGCTTTCCGCCCAGTTGGTTTGCGAAGTTGTTTCATCAGGGTACAAGATAGAATTTCTTTCTTGTCCACCAAACAGATTTTTTCCCTCCAAACCTTCATCTTCCTCCAGCTCGTCGGAACGCCCTGTTTGGGGCAGCGCAGGACCTGCTGAAGCGTGGGGTGATAGTACCTGTGCCGCTGCCGGAAAGGTTTCAGGGATTTTACTCCAATCTGTTTGTAATCTCAAAGAAGGACGGGGTCCGTCCAATCCTGGATCTCAAGGCCCTCAACACCTTTTGTAAAGGTGCAAAGGTTCAGGATCGAATCAGTTCGCTCTGTGGTCGCTGCACTCCATCCGGGGGATTTTCTAGCATCCTTGGACATCAAGGACGCATACTTGCATGTCCCCATATGCATCAGATTAATGAGTTTTCCAGTCGGGGACGATCACTACCAATTTGTGGCTCTCCCATTTGGCCTGGCATCGGCATCAAGGGTTTTCACCAAGGTGCTCGCCCCGATTCTGGCCTTGCTGAGACAGCAAGGTATCGCGCTATCCTGGGCTATCTGGACGACCTCCTTCCGAGAGCTGCTTCAGACTCAGAATTAGAGGAGGATCTAGCGATTGCTTCAAGAATTTGGTTGGGTACTGAACCTCCAGAAGTCGGTGTTGATGCAGACTCGGCCCCTGTGGCTGCAGCATCGGAGGTCACTCACATCCTGTGGTGGGCAGAAAGGAGCGTGCCGGCTCTATCGGCCGTATACATTCCGGGCGTAGAAAACTGGCGGGCAGACTACCTAAGTCGCCAGATGCTGGACCAAGGAGAATGGTCGCTACACCCGGACGTGTTTCAACTTCTTTTGTCTAAAATAGGGCACGCCAGACGTGGATCTCCTGGCTTCTCGACTCAATCGGAAGGTATTGAGGTTTGTGGCCAGGTCAAAAGATCCCTGGGCGGACGCAACAGACGCGTTGGTGGCCCCGTGGGGACATTATCGGTTGATCTATGCTTTCCCCCACCGAGGGGATTCCGGTAATCCTAATTGCCCCAGATTGGCCTTGTGGTCCCTGGTGCGCCTGGTGGCGGATGCCCCTTGGCGACTGCTGATGCGGGAGGACCTTCTGTCGCAAGGTTTCATACTTCATCCTGCTTTACAGTCGCTGGCTTTAAGGGCATGGCTATTGAAAGCCAGGTACTAAGGCACCGAGGCCTGTCGGATTCAGTAATTTCCACTATGCTGAGGGCACGGAACTCGTCTTCTCGGAAGATCTACCATCGCACGTGGAAGGCATACATCTCTGTGTGAGGAGATGGAGTGGCGTCCACGGGCATATTCGGTTTCCAGGATCCTGCTGTTTCTACAGCATGGAGTGGATCAGAAACTTGTCTTAAGCCTCATTAAGGGGCAGTTTTCAGCCTTGTCTGTTTTTCATTCAATGACCCCTGGCGGCTCATTCACTGGTGAGTAAGTTTGTGCAAGGGGTCCGACATGTGGCTCCTCCGGTTCGACCACCACTACCTCCGTGGGATTTGAATCTGGTGCTCTCAGTACTCCCTTTGAGAACATCATTGAGATTCCTCTTTTGACACTCTCTCAGAAAGTTGCCTTTCTGGTGGCCATTACATCTGTCAGGAGGGTTTCTGAGTTGGCGACCTTGTCTTGCAAGTCCCCCTACTTGATCCTCCATAAGGATAAAGCGTTGCTATGCCCGCAGCCTTCGTTTTCTTCCGAAGGTGGTTTTGGCTTTTCATCTGAATGAGGACATTGTACTTCCATCCTTGTTTCCTTGGCCGTCACATCCCAAAGAGGTTGCTTTACACCCGCAGAGCACGTACCATGTCTAAGGAATGTATCTGTCTGCTACGGCTCTGTTTCGGAGGTCAGACTCACTGTTTGTGTCGGTGACTGGTCCAAAGAAAGGCCTGGCGGTCTCGTCGGCCACCATTTCTCGTGGATCAGACAGATTGTGAGTCAGGCTCATGCCCTTGAAGGGCGGGTGTCTCCCTTTCCTGTCACGGCGCATTCGACCAGGGCGATTGGTGCCTCCCTGGGCTTTTCAACATCAAGCGTCTGTCTCACAGGTGTATAAGGTGGCGACACCACCTTCACGAAATTTTACAAGGTTGACGTGCATGCATCTGCGGATGCTTGCTTCGGCCGCAAGGTTTTGCAGGCGGTTGTTTAAAGCTTGCAACTCCTCCGTTGAGGAGCTCTGTTTGGGGTGAAGTTTGTTTGCTGTTCCCACCCCTCGTTCTTTTGGCACTGCTTGGGGACATCCCACTTGTCAAGACTAAAGGAGCTGTGTCCGTCCATGGACGAAAGAGAAAGTAGGATTTTTGTACTCACCGTAAAATCCTTTTCTCTGAAGTCCATGGACGGACACAGCACCCACCCCTCCTGTTTGAGTTTGTACTGCTTTTTGACGAACTGAGCTGCTGAGTGCAGGGTGAGGGGTTTTGACCAGAGGGACCGCCCCCTGGGCGGGGCTGTTCAGCTTTGGTATAATTACATGTTTTTGTATATCTATCATGTCTGCCTAGTCCTCCTAATAGACGGAACACAACCCACTTTACGGTGAGTACAAAAATCCTATTACTCTTTCGTTCATGGACGGACATGGCTTCAATCTTGACAAGTGGGTATTAGCCTTCATTTAGGAGTGACTAGGCAGAAAAAGTGTTAACAACTTCAGAGCTGAACAGCCCCACCCAGGGGGCAGTCCTACTGGCTATATCCCCTCAGCCTGCACTAAGAAGATCAGTTTTTTTCTGCTTAGTATAGAAGGACATGGCTCCCTTCTGGCCCATTGGTCCGGGGGTTTTTTTCTACTTTTTTTTTTTTGTCCCTCCGATCTTCGATCAACTGCCGACTGGGTGACAGGCTGGATCCCAGATCCTTGTAATCTCCCCAGTTTCGGCCATCGAGCGTGTGCCGACCCTAGCTACGCGCTGGGTTTTCAACGGGTGGCCGGTGAGCTTTATGCTCCAGGGCATGCATATATGATCGGTCTCTATGGCTCAATCACAGCATGCCGGGCCGACAGTCACCTCCGTAACTGCGCGGTAGATGGTCTGTCCGGAATGTCTTCCAGCATAATCCACGCAGGAAGGGCAAGTAGCTTCCCCTGCTTCGGCAGGAGGACTTGGCTGGACATTCCTGGAGAGATCAAGTAAGTGGTTTTGCCCTCCTCTAAAGCTCCTTCCTCCTCTGCTTCGCAGACTGGAGGCAGAGAGGGTTCCAATGGTCCCAATTGCTCTGGATTGGCCTCTGCGTCCTTGGTACGTCGATCTAGTGCATCTGGTGGCAGACGGCTTTTGGCATCTGCCGCTAAGAAAGGACCTGCTGTCGCAAGGTCCCATACGCCATCCTGTTTTTACAGTCACTGGCTTAACGGCATGGCTTGAGAGCCAGGTGCTAAGAGACCCGGGTCTGTCAGACTCAGTGATCTCCAGCATGAGGAGTGCTCGGAAATCATCCCCTAGGAAGATTTACCATCACACTTGGAAGACCTACATATCCTTTTGTGAGGAAATGAGGTGGCATCCGCGTACTTATTTGGTTCCAGAGTCCTGCTGTTCTTTCAGCAGGGAACGGGCCAAAAATTTTGCTTTAAGTACAATTAGGGGGCAGGTATCTGCCCTGGCTGTGCTTTTTCAATGTCCCCTGGTGACTCACTCTCTTGTGAGAATGTTTGTACAGAGGGTTCGGCAGGCTGTCCCTCCGGTCCACCCTCCTCTACCTCCTGTGGGGCTTGTGTAGCAGACGTCCTTTTGGCGCCTACCGCTACGAGAGGACCTGCTGTCGCAGGGTCCCATATGCCATTCTGCTTAGTCAATGGCTTTAACGGAATGGCCTCTAGGTGCCTCAGAAACCACCATTTGAGAACGTCAGAGAGTTCCCCTTGACACTTTTTTGGAAAGTGATAATTTTGGTGGCTGTTATGCCAGTATAGACGGGTTTCTGAGCAGGCAGCCTATTGGTGGAAGACGTTGGCATATTTCTATGGTTTAAACCATTTTTACCTCTTTATTAGCAATAAATACAGGGGTTCTAATCATTCTCCACTGTATCCAGCCCACTGGATATTACATTGTGCGATTAAAATACTGCATGGTTTTATGACTAAAATGCCTCACATTTTGATGAAATAACTCATGCTTTATTTAGGAGCATTTTTTTTTTTTGTGAATTGCAAAACAATGTTTGAAAAAAAGCTATGAATTATTTTATCTCAGATTTTAAGAGGAAAATAACTATGAATTGAGCCCTTAGTCACAATTCTTTCAGGGTACCCCAAAAGTTTAGACATGCTTGACAATTTTGCATCTGCAAATGTTAAATCTTCTAGTTACTAAAGTATTTCAGTTTTTCACCTTTTTTTTCTTATTGTTAAAGGTTTATTTAGAGTTCTGGTAGGTTTAATTTTCTCTCGAGGGTGATGAAGGGTTGACCACTTTGAGACACACCATGAACCAGTGTAATTTGGTGCTGTACTTTTTCTTGCAGTCAGGCCGCTTTCACACTGAGGCGCTTTGCAGGCGCTATTGCGCTAAAAATAGCACCTGAAATGCGCCCTGAAAGAGCCGCTCCTTTCTATCCAGTGTGAAAGCCCTCAGGCTTTCACACTGGAGCGTTGCACTGGCGGGACGCTAAGCAAGTCCTGCCAGCCGCATCTTTGAGGCACGGTAGGAGTGGTAAAAATACCGCTCCTATAGCACCCCTGCCCATTGAAAACATTGGGGTCGTGCCTCCAAAACGCCGCAAAGTGGCGTTTTTGCTGGCGGGTTTAACCCTTTTTCGGCCGCTAGTGGGGGTTAAAACCGCAAAGCTAGAGGCCGAAATTTGCGGCAAACACGGTAAAACGCCGCTAAAAATATTGGCGCTTTACAGCCAGCGCACCCAGTGCCTCAGTGTGAAAGTAGCCTTGGTATTTGGTTTATTTGATGTTAGAATTAGTAGAAAAGGCCTCCAAGATTTGACTGAAACATTCCACTGGGCAACGTGTCCATGTTATGATTTCTACATTTACTATTGATGTTGGTGCTAATGGTAACACATGCATTGCTATAGAACTGATTCCTTTGAAAGAAATGTGAAAATCACGAATGTTCAGATTACATCCAGCAGAATAATCAGAAGGTTTTATGTTAAATTTACACAGCCCATAAAACTAGTGGACCTAAGGCACATATTTCTTTCTCGTACATCACGGGACACAGAGCGACATAATCATTACTAATGGGTTATATAGTTACCGTCAGGTGCTGGCACTGGCAACTTCCAAAACCGGAAGTACCCTCCCCTATATAAGCCCCTCCCATCCGGGAGCACCTCAGTTTTTTGCCAGTGTCTAAGGTGTTGGCCAAGAAGAAACATGTGTTTTTCACTGAGCTTGCGTACAGGTTCTTTTGGGCCTCAGTAAGCTATTCCGGATCCGACCAAAAAAGCTTCATAGCTAAACGGTCGGTACCCGGGCCTTGCAGAGAAGAGCAAGGTTCTGCCTGTAATGCTTCTCTTAGGAGAGCTGGACCCTGGGATCCAGAGCTCTGGTCATACCCACGACCAAGATGTTTTCTGTGCAGGGTGCTATACAGGTCCAGGGGAGTGGAATCCTTGGGAACCCGGTCCCTGAAGGTTTGATTACAATGCCTGCCGTGATAGGTGAAGTTTGGGCTTTTGTGGACCAAACAAAGTCCTGCGGCGGGGAACAGGTAAGTGGGGGCCCCCAGGAACTTGGTTCTATTGGGGGACCCCCAAGCCTAATTTGTCTTTCTGTCTGTTACCTAACGGTATTCCCGCTAATATCTGTGCATGCCTGTAACTACTAAAAAAATGTAATAATTTTTAATGGTGGTCAAGAAAAAAAAAAAAAAAAAAAGAATGTTTTTTTATATATGTTTAGTATATTAAACTGCGGTACCTGTGTTTGTCCACTAGAGGCCGCTGTGCAATGTTTTTCTTGTCATATGGACTAGTTTCTTCTCAGAGAGCAAAGTCCAGGCAGCTGGTGAGTTCTCCTACAGGAAACTGTTTCCTCTGCCATGTTGCAGTGTTCGTCTATCCCCCGGCCTGCGGCAAAGGGGGCCCTGGCTCCTGTCCCTGGTTTCCATGTTTGAAAATTAGCGCCGAGGCGCACGTGGCCGCGCGCGTGCGCGTGCACGCGCCTCTATATATAGAGGTGGCCGGAAAAAGGGGCGGGGCCTGGGGGATGACGCTCTGTGCGCGCCGCAGCGCTTCTGCGCATGTGCGGGCGTCCCAGCAGGTTTTTAAAAAGCCACATTATTGCAGATAAGCTGGTTATGAAGTACAGAGACAGAGCTGGCAACATTTAAAGGCATACAGCATAGCGGTTGATACAGGCATCCCCTAGAAAGGCACATTAGTAGACACCAACTGTGATATAGCAGCAATTGTGCTAGACTATTCTCAGTAAAAGTGGTGTATTACGGCTGGAATACCTCAGCTTTAGGCTTAGGAATATGCCGTCCAGTAGCTCCGGAACTGAATCTTCCAGGAAGCGAAGGGGGTCTCATCGGGCTCTGAGGATCTTGGGCATACTCCTGCTGCACCAGTCTCCCCTGAAGTTCAGAGGTAAGTGACCGTAGAGACCCCGCAGGGGTACTTGGTACTGTGGCTGTCCTCAGTCACCTGCTCCTGTGTATGTAACAGAGGAGGTTTTTTCCTCAGCTCTGGGAGGATTAGAGAGAGATTGTCAAAATTTATCGCTGCCTCCCTGTCAGGGAAAGCACGCCCGATCTCCGTCTCCTCCTTCAGAGTGCCTGTTAGCAGAGCAACAGTCCCATACAGGGATCGACCTGCCTGAAGGGGATCAGGATAAGGTTGATTCTGTTATAGAGGAATCAACAGTGGGGGAACCTTTTCTCAGCATCTCAAGCTGAAAGATTATGGGTTCAGTCTCTGACTAACATGGTCCGATCAGCATTTAAAAATGCACCTTGCGGAACCATCAACCACTACTGTATCCTCGTTGGGGTCGCTAGAAGCCCCCAGACTGTTTGTTCTTTTCCACTTCACCCTTTACTGAAAGGGCTCATTTACCAGGATTGGGAACGTCCTGAGAAAATATTTATTCCCCCAAGAGATTTCCGGTGGTCTATCCCATGGAGGATAAGTTCATCAAAAAAAAAAAAAAAAAAATGGAAGGTCCCTACAGTGGACGCAGCCATCTCTTGTATGTATAAATCACTGACATGTCCAGTGGATAATGTCCAAATGTTCAAGAACCCAATAGATAAAAGATTGGAGTCCTTATGAAAATCTGCTTGGTGATACAACCAGCAGTAGCAGCTATTGGGGTCTGCTAAGCAGTGAAGGATCAGTTGAAACAGGTCTTGAGGGACTTGACAGATCAGCAGGCTTTGCCCTAGCTGATCTACCTAGAGCCTTAGGCTTTGCGGTTGATGCCATAGAGGATTCAGTCCATCAGGCCTCCCGCCTTACGCTGTCTATAGTACATATGCGTAGGCTCCTATGGCTCAGAAACTGGTCTGCTGAAGCTCCCTGTAAAGAATGGCTGGTTAGCGTCCCATTTCATGGTGAACGCTTATTCAGGGAAAACCTGGACAAATATATCCAGAAAATTTCCAGCGGTAAAAATACGCTCTTGCCGGTTAAAAGCAGAGTTAGAGGTCCCTCTTTAAGAGGCCTGCTTCTCCAGTCCCTGGGGCATCGGCTGTGTAACAGTTCCGACGGCCTCCTCGGTCAAATCCCGGGGGTAAAAAACAGGGACAGTAGCAGGGTAATAAGAAACCCTGGGTCAGGGGAGGTACAAAACCTCCCCCAAAGTGAAATTCATTGAAGCCCCCACTCAGTCGGGTGGGGGGAGGACTCCAGTTGTTCGCAAGAGACCTGGCGGGACACGATCAAGACAGATAGGTGCTCTCCGCAGTAGGTTTGGGATACAGTTTGGAGTTAAAAGACTCTCCTCCTTCCCATTTTTTGAGGTCAAACGTGCCAAGGGATCCCCGGAAGAGAGAGTCCCTCCTGTTGGCACTAGAACAACTATTGCTCCAAGGAGTAATTATGGAGGTTCCCCTGGAAGAATGAGGGTTCGAGTTTTACTCAAACCTCTTTACAGTCCCGAAGCAAACGCGGTCGGGAGGCCCATATTAATTCTAAAAGGGCTATACAAATTCCTGTATATCAGGACTTTCCGATGGAGTCGATCCGATCGGTGGCCACTGCCCTACAAGGGGAGGATTGGTTAGCCACGATCGACATCAAAGATGCTTATTTGCACATTCCCATCTTTCCAGTCCACCAAAAATTTCTACGCTTTGCAGTAGAAGGGCGCCATTTTCAGTTCAGAGCCTTACCCTTCGGTTTGGCCACAGCACCACGAGTGTTTACAAAAATTCTGGCCCTTTATTGGCCAATCTAAGAACACAAGGTGTAATGATAATGGCATATCTGGATGACTTGTTGCTGATAGACCACTCAGTGAAAAAACTAGACGTGGTCGTTCACAAGACGTTCAAGTATCTGGAATCTCACGGTTGGATTATCAACCGAGACAAGTCAGCCCTAGAAACCAGTCAAAAGTCTGGAATACTTGGGGCTAAGGTTGGATTCAGGCCAGAGAAAAATATTCTTGCCTCGAGGAAAGGTGTTGTCTTTGAAAGACTTGATCCACTTAGTGGGTACAAAAAAGACAGCCGTCCATACGCCTGTATATGAGGCTGCTGGGAAAAATGGTGGCATCATTCGAAGCAGTACCCTACGGTCAATTCCATTCAAGGAATTTGCAAGGGGCCATACTGTCAGCCTGGAACAAAAAAGTTCAGGCCCTAGACTTACAATGTCCTTGTCCCCTTCCGTTCGCAAGAGCCTCCGTTGGTGGTTGGTTCCCCAGAATCTGGAAAAAAGGAAATCCTTCAGTCCGATTTCTTGGAAGGTGGTCACTACAGATGCCAGCCTTATAGGCTGGGGAGCAGTATTGGAGCAATAGTCTCTCCAGGGCAGATGGTCGGATGCAGAAAAGGCCCTGCCCATCAATCTCTTAGAGATACGAGCGGTATGCCCTAGTAGCATGGACATCCAAACTCCAAGGGTCCCCTGTCAGAATTCAATCAGACAATGCCACAGCAGTGGCATATATCAATCATCAGGGGGGCACCAGGAGTCGTGCAGCCCAGAGGGAAGTAAATTACATCCTGAAATGGGCAGAAAAATATGTCCCAGCCATATCTGCGGTATTCATTCCAGGAGTGGAGAATTGGAAGGCGGACTTTCTAAGTCGCCAGCAATTAGGCCCAGAGGAAGGGTCCCTTCACCCCGAGGTTTTCTGGACAATATGTCAGCGGTGGGGAACATCGGATGTAGATCTTCTAGCATCCAGATTCAACGCAAAGGGGGACAGGTTTGTCTCTCGGACAAGGGATCCCCTAGCTTGCGGCTCGGATGCCCTAGTGTTCCCTTGGGATCAGTTCAAGCTGATATATGCATTCACACCGCCAATGGTTACCTCGATTACTCCGCAGAATCAGGGTAGAAAAGAAACCAGTGATTCCGGTGGCTCCAGCGTGGCCCCGAAGAGCGTGGTACGCGGAGATTGTAAAATTTCAGTGGGGAGTCCTTGGACTCTCCCACGTCGTCCGGCTTTCGCAAGGACTGATATACCACCCTTCCTTACCAGCCCTAGGTTTGACGGCCTGGCTATTGAAGCCCACATTCTAAAAAAGAGAGGGCTCTCTAATGCTGTGGTATCTACCATGATCAATGCCAGGAAGCCGGTATCCAGGCAGATCTACTATAGAATCTGGAAGGCGTACATCGCGTGGTGTGAGGCCAAGAAATGGCATCCACATAAGTACGTAATAGGTAGGATTCTGGACTTCCTACAATGGGCTGTAGATAGGAAGCTTGCCTTGAGTACTATCAAGGGTCAGATTTCGGCCTTGTCAATATTTTTTCAAAGGCCCTTGGCTTCGCATTCACTAGTCAAAGCCTTTATACAAGGAGTGATGCGTATTAGTCCTCCGGTTAATATTCCCATATGTCCATGGGATCTAAACTTGGTTCTGTCGGTTCTACAGAAACAACCATTTGAACCATTATAGCATATTTCCTTAGTGCTTCTCACCAGGAAATTGATTTTTTTTAGTAGCCATTTGTTCGGCTAAAAGAGTATCGGAATTAGCAGCTATGTCCTGTAAGGAGCCATATCTGGTTATCCATAAGGACAGAGTAGTGTTACGTCCTCATCCAGCCTTTCTTCCTAGGGTGGTATCGAGGTTTCATTTGAACCAAGATGTGGTTCTTCCTTCTTTTTTCCCCAAGCCTACTTCGGTAGAGGAAAGGTTATTGCATTCTTTGGATGTAGTAAGAGCAGTTAAAGCTTATCTAAAAGCCACTGCTCAGATTCGCAGAACGGATACTTTGTTTATTCTGCCGGAAGGCCCCAGAAGGGGTCAGGCAGCGTCAAAATCTACTTTAGCCAAGTGGATTCGACAGGTCATAATACAAGCCTATAGCTTGAGAAGTAGACCGCCTCCGTTCAAAGTTAGGGCGCACTCCACGAGAGCAGTTGGAACTTCATGGGCAGTGCATCACCAGGCCTCCCTGGCTCAAGTCTGTAAGGCCGCAACATGGTCTTCAGTACACACGTTTACTAGGTTCTACCAGGTGGACGTTAGAAGTCAGGAGGATGTCGCCTTTGGGCGCAGTGTGTTGCAGGCCGCAAAAGATCCTCATGTCTGATAGCGCTCAGCTTATATATGGTGTATCCCCCCCCTCATTTGGCATTGCTTTAGGACATCCCATTAGTAATGATTATGTCGCTCTGTGTCCCGTGATGTACGAGAAAGAAAATAGGATTTTTATAACAGCTTACCTGTAAAATCCTTTTCTTGGAGTACATCACGGGACACAGAGCTCCCGCCCCTCTTTGGGGACACTTATTGCTTTGCTACAAAACTGAGGTGCTCCCGGATGGGAGGGGCTTATATAGGGGAGGGTACTTCCGGTTTTGGAAGTTGCCAGTGCCAGCACCTGACGGTAACTATATAACCCATTAGTAATGATTATGTCGCTCTGTGTCCCGTGATGTACTCCAAGAAAAGGATTTTACAGGTAAGCTGTTATAAAAATCCTATTATTTCTGTACAATTCAGCAGCCCAGTGCCTTTCACTCTTATTTTTCATTTCACCCCGCTGTTGGCACTGAATTTCTATATTGATGTGCCTGGCAATATGTTATCTTATCTGCTTCCTGCCTGCTGTATAAAATGACGGATGGGCGGGAGCACTCTTGTTCTGGAAGGATGTCATATGACGTCCTCCCATTCTTGTCCCCTCGGACACAACACATTACCGATCATGGTAAAGAGCCTATGACTCGGGCTCTTTACCATGTCACAGAGTAAACAGGAAATGCCAGTTATCTGCATTCCTCTCCTCACGCTGACAGTGTGCGAGAACAGGAGAGCTGGTGTTCTATCGAGAAATGCCTCCCGTCGAAAAATGCCCCCGATGGGTCTGAGCAGTAACAAACGTCACTCCAGCTGATATGTTGCTCAGCTGGCGTGACGTTAACACAGCGCATGCGCAGATCATCTGAAGTATTTTTTAACGGGATACAGTATTGGACGGGCAGTGTTCAAAGCTATGCAAACAGCGGAGGGAGAACATACTTGTCAGATTGTGCCTCGCTGTTGTGGGGTGGGTTGTCAGGTTGTGCCTCGCTGTTGTGGGGTGGGTTTTCAGTGTGCTGAAGGGCGGGTTTTGTCTGTGTTGCAGGACGGGTTTGGTGTGTTAAACGGCGGGTTTTGCCTGTGTCTAAGGGCGGGTTGCAACACACACAAAACCTGCCCTTCAACACACCCCCCAACCGCCCTGCAAAAGTGCGAGGCTCAATCTGACAACTACGTTCCCCCGCTGTTTGCATAGCGCCGGATAATGCCTCTGAAGATCTGCACGTCGGACATCTTTCGATGGTAGGCATTTCTGGATAGAACACCGGTAAGCAGCATTCCTCATCTGGGACATCTGCACTAAAAATCAGGGCTCTGCTGTTACTCCATCAGTGCAGCCTCATCAGCCCACATCAGTGAAAGGGAAATTTAGATTTACTAAATTTTATAGCCGACACAAACTTTTTTTTTTTCCTTCCAAATTTTCCATCTTTTTTCATTTGTTTAGCAAAAAATAAAAAACCCAGTGGTGATTTATATACCACCAAAAGAAAGCTCTATTTGTCCCAAAAAAATATAAAAACGTAATTTGGGTACAGTGTTGCATGACCGCGCAATTGTCATTCAAAATGCGACCGCTGAAAACTGGCCTGTGCAGGAAGGTGTTAAAAGTGCGCAGTAGGCAAGTGGCTAATCATACAGTACAGGACACATGAATATTCATAGTACCATAAGCTTGGCACCTTCATATACCCTGGAAGTTTTTAGGACAAAGCCCCTAGGTATCCCCTTTTAACCCAACCCCACTCTGAACCCTCAGTTTTTTGCTACAGTCTTAAGATGATGAACATTTTCCTCCTTAAAGATAATCTTGGCTTAACTAGTTTATTATATTACTTTTGATTGATTGTTCAATCAGCTCTTCAATGAACAGTTCACTGTTTTATAATCCAGCACATCCAGATTGGTGCAACTTTCATAAAACCTTGGGAGTGGTACCCGGAACCTACATTATGGAGGCGGCTTGTAAAGTTGCTTCTGAGACTTGATCCTGTTTGGGTGCTTACCTCGGCGCTTGATGCAACTCATGTAGTTAGGTGCAGGGTCATTGTCCATCCCTATGAAACTCAGATGACTTCTAAGGGGATATTGTCAAAATAATATATATTCGTAAATGACCCCAGCTGATCTGTCAGCTATATTTTATGTCACTATGGTTGTTATTTTAGCGTATAACAAAGGCCTAATGTATTCCTTTTGTGTGTTTTTTTTCAATAGGTAAAGGCAAACGGTGGAAGAACTTGTATTTTATATTAGAGGGTAATGATGCCCAACTTATTTATTTTGAAAGTGAAAAGCGTGCCACAAAGCCCAAAGGATTAATTGATTTAAGTGTATGTTCTGTCTATGTAGTCCATGACAGTCTGTTTGGCAGGTGAGAGGTTCCAAATCCTCTGTTAACATGTTCTGAGAGTTTCACCGTTTTTGTCACTACCAATTGTTTTTCCTTTTCTTTACCACACAACTTTGAAATGCCTCGGCTGTATAAAATCAAAGATTTCGTTAGCATAGTAATGGCGCCCTTTATTGCAGAAGTGGAAGATGGTGAATTGGGACTGGAGAATTACATCCGTGTCAATAGCTTACCTGTGCCCAATATAGCACAAAATTCTCAGTCCAAAGATTTATAATTGGGTTAAGCAATATTATGATCTAGGTAACCATGGCAGAAAGCATTATATATATATATATATATATATATATATACATACACACATATATATATATATATACACACACACACATATATATATATATACACACACACACACACGTATCAAATATGAAATTTGTGTATGTTACCGGCGCCAAGATTTTTACTAAAATAACAGTCTGCTGCAATCAATAATCATGCCACCGTGTAGGTTAAATGAAATAATGAATAAATAAGTGTGGATTGCGCTGACTTAAATCACTATACCTGTGTTAGTCTAAACCAATGTTTCTCAACTCCAGTCCTCAAGGCGCCCCAACAGATCATGTTTTCAGGCTTTCCATTATTTGGCACAGGTGATTTGATCAGTTTCGCTGCCTTAGTAATTACCACAGCCGTTTCATCTGAGGGAAATCCTGAAATCATGACCTGTTGGGGCGCCTTGAGGACTGGAGTTGAGAAACACTGGTCTAAACAGTTACGGTAAATGAATTTAGTGCTCTAAACGTCAATAATTACAGCCACAAGTGATATACCAATCTGGTTAAATTACAGTGCATAAGCAACAAACAGTACAATTTAGCAATATGGTGTGAATTCCACTCACAAAATGTACCAAAAATATTGAAAAAAAATATATAGATCATTAAATCCTTCCAGTGCGTTGGATAAAAATGTTAAGTGATTTATATCTCCAATGATAAATAAATGTCCAAATATTCCAGTGTCAGCAATAATCCCCATTGACTTGCTAGGCTTTCACCTTCACCACATATGTGCTTAAACCGCCACCAGGTGGATTGGCCACTCACCAGATAGGCTGACTGTGTGCCTTTGGTTCATATGAATAACCACTCCAAATACCAGACTCAGCTCAGTGTCGGCTCAGAGGCACATATAAATGTGAGTGAATAGCATTTTTTTTAACTCTAATAATTTTAAAACCTACTGCACTATGATGGCCCTTTATGAATTTTATGAGCAATCATAGAGTGACATTCACCATCAGCCCACTGGGAGGAACTGCTGGAAAAAAGTCTGGTATTTGGAGTGGTTATCCATATGAACCAAAGGCACACACTGGTGGCGGTTAAGTACATATGTGGTGAAGGTGAAAGCCTAGCAAGTCACTGGGGATTATTGCTGACATTGCATTATTTGGACATTTATTTATCATTGGAGATTTAAATCACTTAATATTTTTATCCAGCGCACTGGAAGGATTTAATGATCTATATATTTTTTTCCAATATTTATCTTCTTTTTTTTTTTTTTTTTTTTGGTACATTTTGTGAGTGGAATTCACACCATATTGCTAAATTGTACTGTTTGTTGCTTATGCACTTTAAAATCACAGTAGGTACTCCTACTATTGATGGCATGTAATTTAACCAGATTGGTATATCACTTGTGGCTGTAATTATTGACGTTTAGAGCACTAAATTCATATAACTGTTTAGACTAACACAGGTATAGTGATTTTAAGTCAGTGCAATCCACACTTATTTATTCATAAAAGTTTCAAATACACTTAAATAACTTAGTGGTAAAAATAAGTTTCAATTTCCACATCAATCAGGTATGGATATCTTCCTGCACCACAATGCGTTCACCTCCACCCATAAGTGGAAATCCTACTGCACCAATGTTCATAAACCTCCACCACATGTTACAAAGTGCAGGTCACCTAATTCCGTGACCTATAGTGCATCTGGAAAGTATTCACAGCGCTTCACTTTTTCCACATTTTGATATGTTAAAGCCTGATTCCAAAATTGATTCCATTCCATAAATGTCCATTCATCCATTCATTATTTTTCTCAAAATTCTACAAACCATACCCCATAATGACAACGTGAAGGAAGTGTGTTTGAAATCTTTGCAAATTTATGAAAAAAAAAAAAACGTACAGATGTATTCACAGCCTTTGCCATGACAAATTTAGCTCAGGTGCATCCTGTTTCCACTGATCATCCTTGATATGTTTCTACAAATTGATTGGAGTCCACCTGTGGTAAATTCAGTTGATTGAACATGATTTGGAAAGGCACACACCTGTCTATATAAGGTCCCACAGTTAACAGTCCATGTCAGAGTACAAACCAAGCCATGAAGTCCAAGGAATTGTCTGTAGACCTTCGAGACAGGATTGTATTGAGGCAAAGTCCTGGGGAAGGGTACAGAAAAATTTCTGCAGCATTGAAGTTCCCCATGAGCACAGTGGCCTCCCACATCCGTAAATGGAAGAAGTTTGGAACCACCAGGACTCTTCCTAGAGCGGTCCGGCTGGCCAAACTGAGCGATCGGGGGAGAAGGGCCTTAGGGAGGCGACCAAGAACCCAATGGTCATTCTGACAGAACTCCAGCTCTCTCTATGGAGAGAGGGGAACCTTCCAGAACAACCATCTCTGAAGCACTCCACCAATCAGGACTGTATGGTAGCGTGGCCACACAGAAGCCACTCCCCTGTAAGAGGCGCATGACAGCCCTCATGGAGTTTGCCAAAAAGCACCTGAAGGACTCTGACCATGAGAAACAAAATTCTATGGTCTGATGAAACAGATTGAACTCTTTGGCCTAATTGGCGAGTGTCATGTCTGGAGGAAACCAGGCACCGCTCATCACCTGGCCAATACCATCCCTACAGTGAAGCATGGTGGTGGCAGCATCGTGCCGTGGGGATGTTTTTCAGTGGCAGGAACTGGTTGACTAGTTAGGATCGCGTTAGGAAAGATGAATGCAGCAATGTACAGACATCCTTGATGAAAACCTGCTCTAGAGCACTCTAGACCTCCAGACTGGGGCAAAGGTTCATCTTCCGACAGGACAACCACCCTAAGCACACAGCCAAGATAACAAAGGAGTGGCTACGGGACAACTATGTGAATGTCCTTGAGAGGCCCAGCCAGAGCCCAGACTTGAACCCGATTGAACATCTCTGGAGAGATCTGAAAATGGCTGTGCACCGACGCTACCCATCCAATCTGATGAAGCTTGAGAGGTCCTGCAAAGAAGAATGTGAGAAACTGGGCAAACATAGGTGTGCCAAGCTTGTAGCATCATACTCAAAAAGACTTGAGGCTGTAATAAGTACCAAAGGTGCTTCACAGTCTGCTCAATACTTTGTTGAATACGTATGTACATTTTATTTTTTTATTTTTATTTTTAATTTGCAAAGATTTCAAACAAAATTCTTTCACGTTTATCCTTATGGGGTGTTTGTAGAATTTTGAGGAAAAATAATGAATTTTAATCCATTTTAGAATAAGGCTGTAACCTAAAATGTGGAAAAAGTGAAGCGCTGTGAATACTTTTCAGATGCACTGTAAACGTGTGAATAAGTAAAAAAAGTGCTCTGACAACCAATCATCCAGGATATTTTCCTTGGCACTCTCCTTTGGATTCCTAAGTCCCAGGAGGTAAACCGAGGTCCCAAATGTTAAACACCTAGCAGCCAATCTGGCAAAGCGTAAGAACTAGCGCCCAGATGAAATCCTCATGCTGCTTGGTAACCTTGGCCAAAATTTGGCTAGCAGCTTTGGTACTAAGCCTAATTGGCCAAAAGTGCTGACCCCCCTCGAGTGAATTATACTTTTGATTACAGGTGGCTGCTAATATCTGGATAAGATGGCTTTATGTTACAATATGTTGAATATTTTTAAATGGATACAATACTGAAATGGTGCATATTGTATGTAGTGTAAGGGGGCATTGAACTTTGGTTAGATAAAAGATAAAAACTATCCATAAAGTTACATACAAAATGAAAAATATTTTCTAGTTGCATCTTTTGTGTGTCATGGTGTTTTCATGTTGTGCACTGGGGTTGCAATTTTTAAAACATTATTAATGGTTTAAGTTTTCTCTTTTCCATCTCTTTATTCAAGATAGAAGTTTGTAGATAGTTGTGTATTTTTATGTTTTGCATGCTGTTCTTGTTTTAGTGAATTTGAAACCTTTAAAGGAGTATCACTAAAAGTTTAACATTCTTCTTGAATCCCCCCGCGGGACCCAATGCACATTGCACTTGGTCCTGTTTAGATCTGTGCAGTTGGTTGTCAAAGTATATTTTTTCTGTTTATCCCTAATGTAGCTCCAACCCAGGCTGAAGCCTAACATTTTGGTGTTCTATGGTGCCACTACACCCAGCCAGTTGATGCAAATCTTGCAGCCCTGTGCCTCTTCTGCTGTAACCCTCTGACCTCTGCCTTGCACTGAACAGACCAGCAGTACTAAGCCCAGACTGACCTGCCAGCCACCAGCAATTCAGTGGAGAGAAACTAGAGTACTAGCTAGCAGCTTGTCTTGTTGTGAATGACCGAGCGGAATTAAAAATGAAGTCCTCAACAAGAAACCTGTTACCATTCTAGACTCTCTCCCCAGAATACCAGGTGGTTGAGCCTGGGCTTCATTGCCTGAAAGAGACTGGAGCAGTTACAAGTGTGAATTTATGGGTTGTGCTTTTGTGAATGATGGTGCTTAGGGTGAAGCAGGGCTCTGAGATGAAAGGATTGCAGATGTTTGGTCTTGGCAGCTTTCAGGGGGTGTGGGTTGTGTAGACCCTCCTATGTGTACTTTCTGCCACGCTCCTCTCCTCCTGTGCTGTTGGTCAGAACTAGGCAACTATTTCTCTCCTTTTGAGCATTGTGGTCAGACAGTGGTGGGGGAAAGGGAGATGCGCTGTCGACCACGCTAGCTCAACAATCGCAGCACAGATCAAACAAGACCAAGTTCTAAATGCATAGGGGTTCCATAAAGAATAATAACATTTTGCATGCAAAATACATATTGTGAGTGTGAGACTATATAAAGCTTTTCTCATTGTATAATTTAGTAAGAATGTTTCCATTTTCTGTATTCTGGGCTTTATTTTTGCCATGCTTTTGTAAGTTGGGAGAATTGTGAGATGTTTAGTATGACTTCTTTTACAGTAAAAGGTGCTATTGGGCTTTTGGTGTATGCTACATATGAGTTTCACATACTGCAATATTTCCTGCACTGCCCTGCACATCACACTGGTGGTGTGTGAACAGGGCACATAAAAACAACTGTTTTTATGTGGCCTTTGTGGTGGTCTGCATTTTTCCAGTAAAGAAAAAAAACGGGTCACTTCACAAGAACCTTTACTGTACTCTGAATCGAAAACATACTAAAGGTAAAGAAGTCCAGGCAAAACTTAACTAACGTTAAACCTGCTTTGTGGCACATTCTAAGCCTAATCTATCTAACCCTGTAAAGCAAAACTCACTATACTTTACCTATTCTGCAGCAGATGCTGTGTGCAGGAGAGGACCGACAACGGCTGTGAAATGAAAAGGAAGTGACGTCACCCATAGACCTACTATGGGGCTTCTGTTGTCTGATGCCTCTCCTCCACCTGCCTACACAGCGAAGCCGTGGCTGACAGCTGATGCTGGGACCGATCTGACTGCAGGATAGGCAAGTACAGTGATTTTTGCTTTAGAGGGTTATATTAGGTTTAGAATGTGTCACAGCGCAGGTTAAGCGTTAGTTAGGTTTTGCCTGGACTTCTCCTTTTGTCAATTAGGTCTGATGCAATTGCAAAGTGCCCCCATGCCTAATTCATATCAGAAAAACTTTATGCAACTGGCTTGGACTTTAATGGCACACAACAAAAGAGAATAGATCTACTTGCCTATGTGGCTGCAGCATCGGTCCAATGGTCCGGTTCCCCGCCGGCTGTAAGACTGAAAACCAAGCAATCACATAACCACTGATCGCTCAGTTCTCTGTCTTCACTGAGAAGAGATCAGTGACCGTCGATCACTGGTTCCCGGCTTTGGCCATATTACTCTTTTAAATGCTTATTAGCTACAATTTAATTTGCAAACACATTTACATTACAAATTATTTTACAGCTTCTTAATTCGTATAGTATAATTTTCTTTTACTGAATTATTAGTTAAAAGAAATGTGTTTTTGCTATCTGATGTTCAAATTATGACATTTATAAACTTAGAATGTATTAGTTTTAAATGGGGGCAAAATAACCTACTGTCTGGATTTGTCCCCTCTTTTTTTTTTTATTTTAGGCCAAACTGTTTCCAGATTGTAGTTCAGCACTTTAGTGAGGAGCATTACATTTTCTATTTTGCCGGTGAAACGCCCGAACAATCCGAGGTAATGAACACATGACATATATTTTTTTCTCTGTAGACTTCTGGAATTGGTTTCTCTACTTTGCAGTGCAGTCCAGCATCAGACCAAGCTTATGCTGCATACCCAACACATGAAACCAATTTGGATGGGTCGTGGGAAAATGTATTGTTAGATTTAGATGGAATTTACTAACAAATTGAAGCTGAACTCCAGCCAACACTTTTTACACAGGTACAGCAAACTGTTTTTCTTTCCCTTTTGAAGGCTATACATGAATAAAAGCTGACCATTGTAAACACCCCTGTCAGTGCTAAATGGTTTGTCTCATCTGTTACTTTGTCTGGACAGCTTGGAAGTTGAAAATAACAATTACGGGCTGGATTACAAGGTGACAAAGGGGGGGAAGCCTAAAAAACAAAACAAATGCAGGGGCTTTGTCAGAATAGCGAACCCATCAGCGTGGGTAACAGAAGTGACGTTCTGTCAGCTGTGCATGTGTTTCACCACTACCAGGTTTGCTAATCTGACAGAACACCTGCAGTCAGAAGGCAGCAGCGAACATCTTACTACACCCAGCTAGGTCTCGAATTTCAGAGTAATTTTAACAATAAAGTGAGTGTATATAAATCTAGTATATTGGCATCTGTGATGCTGTTTGGATGTTTAATTTTGAAAGCCTAAAGGTTTAGCGCTGAGCAGTGCGGGTTGTACCAACATGGCCTCCACCACCTTCCTACTACTGGCGTCCAGCTTCTTTCAAAATGTAAGGTCCAAACAGCATCACAGATGTCAATATACTATATTTTTATTTATATTTGCTCACTTAATTGCTGAAATTATTTTGAAATTCAAGATGTAGCTGGATGTAGTAAGATGTTCGCTGACGCTTTCTGACTGCACGTGTTCTGTTATATTAGCAAACCTAGTAGCGGTGGAAGGCATGTGCAGCTGACGTAAAATCACTTCTGTTCGCTGAGCTGACAGATACGCTAATCTGCAAAAACACAGGCACCACATCTAAGAACTGGTGAGTTGCTATTTAATAAGTTTTTTGGGGTTTAATACCACTTTTTAACAATTCCAAGCTGCAGTTTCTAAAGCAAGCAGAATTATTTCTTGTGTAAGGAGGTATGGACTCCAGAGACAGAGAGACATTTTGCCCCTGTACAAAGCATCACAGTAAGACCCCTGGAAATAAGAAGTTACGTTTTTTGGGCACCAGTTTTCAAAATTTTTTATTTGGGAATTGGAGAAAGTCAGAAGGGCAACCAAACTGAGAGGCATGGAGAACCTTGGCTATGAGCAAAAACTAGTTGAACTGAACTTATTCTGTCGTTTGGAAGAGGTAATTATGGGGATATTATCACCATGTATAAATAGTTCATATAGTGAACCTGGTGTAGAATTATTCATTTTAAGGGCATCACAAAGGACAAGAGGGCACTCTTTACATCTGGATGAAAAGAGATTTAAACTCAACATACATAAGGGCTTCTTAACAGTAATGCCCCGTACACACGATTGGAAATTCCGACAATACAGTGTTTTTTGTTCCCAACGGAATGTTGGCTCAAACTTGTGTTGCATACACAAGGTCACACAAATCTTTTCTGAAATTCCGACCGTCAAGAACGCATTGACGTACAAGATGTACGACGAGCCGAGATCAATGAAGTTCAATAAGCAGTTTGGCTCTTCTGCTTGATTCTGAGCAGACGATTGGAATTTCCGACAAGAACTTTTTCCGTCGGAAAAATGAGAACCTGCTCTCCCATCCCATCGTGTGTACAGGGCATTAGAGCTGTGAAAATGTGGAGTAGAGTCCCTCCCACTTGTGGCCAGCTCCATAGATTTATTTTTTATAAAGGTCTGGTTGCTTTACTCAATATACAAAATATAACTGGTTATTAACATTTATAGGTAATGCACCAAGATTGTTGATTCAGTCGCAGTGATGGGTTATTTTCCCAATCTACCTACACATTGTTAAAGTCCTTACATTGCTGAAAAATCACCACTTCTTGTGTTATATTGGATCTATAATCACACCCTGAACATTCATATCCCAGGGTACCTTGGACCCCTTTCACACTGGTGCGCTTTGCAGGCGCTATTGCGCTAAAAATAGCACCTGCAAAGCACCCTGAAACAGCCGCTGCTGTCTCTCCAGTGTGAAAGCCCAGAGGGCTTTCACACTGGAGCGGTGCGCTAGGACGGTAAAAATAGTCCTGCTAGCAGCATCTTTGGAGCGGTGTGTATACCGCTCCTGCCCATTGAAATCAATGGGCACCGTGGCTATACCACCGGCAAAGCGCCTCTGCAGAGGCGCTTTGCAGTGGTTTTAACCCTTTCTCTGCCGCTAGCGGGGGTAAAAGCGGCCGAATAGCGCCGCAAAATTGACGGTAAAGCGCCGCTAAAAATATTGGTGCTTTACCGCCGACGCACCCGACGCCCCAGTGTGAAAGGGGCCTTAGAGATCTTTTGCTACAAGGCTCCTGAGCCTAGTTGCACATATACTTAAATACAGATGCTCTCCCTCTTCCCTCTTTTAGTCTTGTGCTTTAACTTCTATTTTTCCTATACTAGGATTGGATGAAAAGTCTTCAGGCATTTTGTAGCTTACGGAAGACAACACAAGCCACATCCAATAAGCGTCTTCGACAGGTTTGTATTTAAGTGAATATTGCAAAGCTGTTGTGTGAAAGCAACAAACACTTGATGGCTTATATTCAAAACCGAACTGCAGGCAAACTGTTCAAGTAAATTACATTTTTTTGATTAGGGTGGAGAGGGATTAAAAAACCTGTCAGGTTTTATTTGTTGTCTGTGTCCCCTGTAGAGATTCACCCTCTCTATTTGTCCTTTTTTGTATTCTCACTGAGTGTGTAAGTGAAAGAAATTTCACAAATTTTGGGTTGGCATCAGAACAGGACTAAAGGGGAAATCTTCCATTGGTTCTGGTGACAGCCAATAATTGGCTCACTTTGGAGGGATTTTGAGTCCTTTCCTGTTTTGGCTATAAGAATGGAAGTGACAGGAAATCTATCCAATGGGATACAGATGAAAAACAAAAAGACAAGGGTTAAAATACTCCCCTACTGTATCCAAATAGAAAAAAAAAGTTTGCCCTTATTTATACTTTACTATCCTGCTGGAATACCCACGTATAAACGGTCTCATCTGTTTAAGTAGTTCTTTCCAGCCACTTTTGACAGTGCAACCAGGAAAGTGATACCACTTTTTCTGTTGGGGTGACTTAAGGAATAGTGATGGCTCAGGCGTATTCGGATGGAACCCACCAGGAAGACGTCACTGCACACCGCCAATCGTAGGCAGTGAGGCATTTCCTGACAGGCAACTGCACATACACTGCTTATGATTGGCGGTGTACAGTGTCGGCTTCCTGCCGGGTTCGATCCAAACACGCCCGAGCCCATTGTGCAATCAGCTAACTGATTGCACAATGAAGGAGCAGCCATCACACTGATGGATCATTTTCTCAGTTTTTTGTGTTCTCTACTACTACGCATAATATTCCTTGTCTGCACATGGACAATGCAGTGAGGTTTGATTGACTTCTACTGCCGCCCCTCCCTCTTCCAGTGCCGTTTAGGAATTGCACCTTGGACTTAAAGGGACACTAAAGGTTCCCGTAAAAAAAAAAAAAATAACAAACATGTTATACTTTCCTCCACTGTGCAGCTCGTTTTGCACACAGTGGCCCGATCCTGGTCTTCTGGGGTCCCCGCGGCTGTCTCGGCTCCTCCCCGCAAGAACTAACCCCCTTCATGGGAGCTCTCTCCCATGGAGGTTAGTTTGCCGGAGCGCTCCCGTAATATAGCCGGTGGCTATAGCCGCAGACTGTATCACTCGGCCCCGCCCCCCGGCACTCCGTGTCATTGAATGTGGTTGACAGCAGCGCGAGCCAATGGCTGCGCTACTATCAATCCATCCAATCTAGCCTATTAGCGGCCAGACTGAGTGGAAAAAAGGACATCGGGGATGAGCACAGCAGGTGAACGGGCTCAGGTAAGTAAAACGGGGGCGGGGGGCTGGGGGGACTGTCATTGCTAGTTTTTTTTTTCCACCTTAATGCATAGGATGCATTAAGGTGAATAAAAACCGAACCTTTACAACCCCTTTAAGTGGTTAAGTATTCAAAGCAGAGCCAGTACTAACTCTGCCTAGGTTTCTTAGATTGAAACAGTGTTCTTATTGAGTGAACATGTGTGCTACAGTCTAAACAAGCATTTCATTCCTCTTTCCAGGTCAGCAGTCTCCACTTGCACATAGAAGAAGCACACAAGCTCCCAGTCAAACATTTCACTAGTCCGTACTGCAATATTTACCTGAATAGTGTTCAGGTAGCCAAGACACATGCTCGTGAAGGCCAAAATCCTGTTTGGTCAGAAGAGTTTTTCTTTGAGTAAGTTTTATGACCTGAATATATTTTGGGTAAAACTTCTGTTTTTCAATCCTTTTTTATGCTGTTCTTATTTTTTACCAAGTATGTCTCATTTAAAATCTGTCCTTTACACTTCTATAACTGATATGTTTACATAATATTAAAGAAAGAGTTAAAGCGCCACTATCGTTTTCATGCCTTTAGGCTACACTCACACTGAGGCGCTTTACAGGCGCTATAGCACTAAAAATAGCGCCCGCAAAGTGCCTGTAAAGCGCCTCTCCTGTCACTACAGTGTGAAATCCTGAGTGCTTTCACACTGGAGCGGTGCACTGGCAGGACGCTAAAGTCCTGCAAGCAGCATCTTTGAGGGACTTTAGGAAGCGCCCCTGCCCATTGAAATCAATGGGCAGTGCCGGCAAAGCGCCACTTTTAACCCTTTTCGGCCGCTAGCGAGGGTTAAAAGCGCGCTGCTATTTTTAACGACTCTACCGTCGTTTTAGCAAAGCTTTTTGGTTGCTAGCGGGGTGCTTTACCGCCGACGCCTCCGTGTGAAAGTGCCCTTAGAGAACCAACAAGGAGGGCTGTCACTGCTGACCTAAAAATAATTGTTTGGCTTTCGCTGGCTTTTGTAAGCTGAGTCATTAACACAGGTTAAGCATACAGAATAGGAAGTCAAAGTAATTTTAGAACTGTTGATATGCGTATGCATATCCCTTTTAATGCCTCAGAAAGTATTGAAGTCACTGGATGAGCAAGAGAGCCAGGCAAGTAGCATATTCAGAAAGAGGTCAGCAATAGCAGCCTCAATGTTCTGGCAGTACAGGTTTCTTTGAAAGGTGATACCAACATTGTTGCTCCTGTTAGCTATTTCTGTTTGGACTTGTCAGTATTTTACATTCTGTGGCATGCTAGTTCTTCAGAGCAGTGAATCTCCCCAGACTGCCCACTTTGTATGTCGGATAAAGGGAAAACCTTTTGCCATGCATCAAAACTTTAATTTTTGAAAAACAAATTTCCATAGATAGTGAATATCTGCTATAAAACAACAGTTGGGGGAAAAAAAATAACCTAAAAAATAAACAAAGATCACCTAAAACCATTAGTTTCCTTTAGGACCCATTCATCCCCCTCAATTGTGGTAACATTACATGTGTTAGCCTGCCGTTGCGCAGTATAGTGTCATACATTGACAGCCTATTTGTTTGAATGAGCAGCAGTAACTCAATACAGATTAATATGCCAGAACATGAAGATTGATTGTTTCCTACTAATCAGCACATATAACTTTTCAGCTATATTTTCTGGGGCGACATGCATGATGTGAATAACTTATCTGGGAATGACTAATGCCGCGTACTCACGACCATTTTTCTCGACGAGAAAAACTACCGTGTGTGGGCTTTTGGTCATTTTTCCCCGACGATAAAAACGGCATTAATCACGGCGAGAAAAATTAGAACATGCTCTAATTTTTCTCGTCGTGATTCACGGCATTTTTTTCCGCTGCAGTTTTCCCATAGGGAAACACTGTCGGGGAGCCTACACACGGTCGTTTTTCTCGACCCAAGAGAAAGAAATGATGGGAAAAACGGCCGTGTGTAGGGGAACAAGCCGTTCTTCGTTTTTCCCGTCGGGATTCATGGCGGTGTTTTCACCGCCGTGACCCTCGATCGGTGTGTACGCGGCATTAGGCCTCATACACACTATTAGATTTTCTGCAGATTTACCAAGACCGTGTAGTACAAGGGCCTGCCTGATTGCATTCAAATTGAAACGCGTAAGGTTTGACCTCATATTATATGGTTTTGGTAAATCTGACGACAACAATCTGCAGAAAATCTAATGGTGTGTAGTACCACAGTGATCATGTAGTAAACTCAATAACTTGTGCAATTCTTTTACTGTGATGAAAACATTCATTATCCTGTTTTTGAGTAACTTTTATACTTATAATAAATGCATGGTAATCTGCTAAAACATTCCCTAATATAAAGATTTATATGTTTTCGTTAAATTATTCAGTGTAAATATGTGTTCTTTTCCTAGTGATTTATCGCCTGACATAAACAGATTTGAGATTAGCCTCAGTAACAAAACAAAGAAAAGCAAAGACCCTGATATTTGTGAGTATGGTTGTATATTTTGTTAAATATGCCACCATGAAGATACATTTCTAGAATGTTCTACTTACCGCTAATTGTCATTCCCTATTGTTGCAGTATTTATGCGTTGCCAGTTACACCGATTGCAAAAAGGACATGCAATAGATGAATGGTTTCAGCTGAGTTCCCACATACCTCTGAAAGGTATTGAACCAGGGTCTTTGCGTGTCCGGGCAAGGTACTCTATGGAGAAAATCATGCCAGAGGAAGAGTACAACGAATTCAAAGAGGTATTGTTTTGCTATGTCTACCCCCAAAAAAATGGTCCAGAACTCCGTCTCTGCACCGCTCTGCGGTACTTAGGGCCATCACAATGCAGCAATAGACTATAGGGATTTGAGAGAATTAAAATGGTAACAAAATGGAGTATTCCGTCTTGACAATCTTGTTACCTATTCAATCTTCATCAAGAATAAAAAAAATTAAACTTGACCAGCAACAACTATACTTTAGTTCTTGGTCTTGCAATTAAAAAAATGATTGCTATAAATAATCCAGCAGAGGGGGGGTGATGATCATTTCTGCCACAGCAAAGGAAGAAAAATAAGCAGCACACAACTTATTTTGTGATTTACCTAAAAACGTATGTTTTCAGTGAGCTAGTGTAACATTCTAGTCATATTTGTTATGTGGCAAAATTGTTGTGCTTTAAGAGCCTGGCCTTTAATTATTAGGTAATAACATTATTTTCAGGTGTGAATGTAGTTTTATTAAGCAGGTTGAGGGCATTTATTTTAAAGTTTTGGGGGGGGGGAAGAACTAGGTGTTAAAGCGTTTGTTACCCCAACACTTCATATTCTTAATATGTGGCTGCTGTACCATGTACTTTTATGAGAAAGTATTCAGTTGTATTGCTTCCTTTGTGTGAAATCCCTGGTGTTCCTGCCAGTCCAACATCAACCGAAAATGTTCTCCTGCGCTGTGCTGGGGGCCTAGGTAACAATGTTATACTTCTATTATGGTACTACAGGATGGATTCTGCATGCCCCGTTGCCTTAGCCAACTGGGGGAAGTCCAAAGTACTAAAGCAAGGAAAGGAAGAAAAAGGCGTGTGGCCTAGTGCATTATCCTTAGTAAAACGTTTTATTAAAAAGCAAAAGTATGTGCAGTACTCACATTTGGTATCTGGAATAACATCACACCATTCCTCTAAAATGTCATAAAACAGTACCCATATATCATGGGATAGTGGGGTGAAGTGATTGGAAAACACGTTTACGAAGATTTTTCCTCTTCTTTCTCAGAGCCTTGTGGAGCTGAGTCTGGTCTGCATATTTAAATGTAGTGGACTGAATAGATGGTATAGGCTTTGGGGAAAAGTCCTCCTTCGCTTTCGGAATATTCTTTACTCATTACAGCACACCAATAGATGGTGTTGGTAGAGCCCTTCTGTCAGATCCTGACCCATTGATAGGCATCCAGGTGTGGGCTGAACTGACCAAGCAATGCCTTGGGGTCCCCTGGGCAGATGTTGTGCGGAATGCACAGTGATGTTCTAGTGATAAGGTTCCCGGAGCTCTGAGTCCCGCAAACTATGTGCATGAAGGCTGCACACAGTGCCAGGGCGGCGTGTGTATCAGTCAGATGCAGTGTGCTCACTCTTCCTGCCAGTCCCTCTGCTTTCCTATTAAATACTGACCACACTAAGCAGGAGAGCGAAGCGTGGTCAGATCTCTAGCGCTATCCTGGGAACTCTGTGTACTCTCCTCCAATGATCAGACTTGTCCTCACACACCCCTGCTGCACCTCCATTCACTGGCAAGCTCAGTGTGCCGGTGTTCTCCCCCCCAAGCGTGTATGGAGCTGAGGGAATGTGATCACATTATAAATGCCCTTTTCTCTTACCATCCATGGACTGACACGGTGTCTCTTTACACTTTACACGTGGGTTATGTCCCTGCTTGCAGGAGAAGACCTAGGCAGAATGTGAAATGTTATACATACATTCTAAAAGCCAGAGCTGAACAGCCCCACCCAGGGGGCGGTCCCTCCGGACATAACCCTCCCACTACAGTCAGCAGACTTCAGTTTTTTTTCTGCCTAGCAGAAGGAGAAGACGTGGCTCTCTCAGGAGCCAGTCTCCTGACCTATTTTTATTCCTTTTCTGGAATTCTTTATTTTATTTTTGAGAATCTTCTATCAACTGTCGGCTGGGCAACAGGTTGGGTACAAGATATCCTCGTAGTCTTCCCTGTCCGACCATTGAGCGTGCTGATCCTCGCCTTGTGTGCGTGAGACTCAGTTCACGACAGGCCCCATGACTCCAGGGGTGGCCGGGTTTGCTTTCATGCTCCCACGGTCCTCTCAAGACTGAACAGTTCCTGACTGACTGTATCTTTTGCGGTGGACCGGGCCGACAGCTACTCAGTACTGCACTGTGATAGTCCTGTCAGAAACACACCAGTAGGTCCCTCAGGGGACGGGTAAGTAGTCGCTCCTGCCTGCAGGTGAGTACAAAAGGCTGTGTGTTTCTCTGTGGGGGATTTTCCCTGTCTCCCCCTGTTTCTTTATCGTACACCACGGGACACAGAGCTAGTCATTACATAATGGGTTAAGGGTCACCAGCGGTGATTGGACACTGGCACAACCAATGGAAGACAGTTCCCCTCCATATAACCCCTCCCATCAGGGAAGTACCTCAGTTTTTTCGCCAGTGTCGAAAGGTGTTGGACGCGTTAGGAGGTGCTAAAGGAAAGCTCTACCAAAGAGACCCTCTGGGGGTAAAAGAGCTATGCTTTCGGATCCATCCAAGACGCCTACAAATGAGCTGAATCTGGATGGGATCCGGGCCTCATCCATGAGGCGTCGCCTGTAATGTCTCTCTTCGGAGGACTGGGCTCCAAGATCCAGCACTTTCGCTATTTCGCTATAAAGTCCTGGTAAGAGTCTTGTACAAGGCCCAGGGGAGAGGTATCCTTTAAATAGGAACCCATATCCCTGAAGGTTGGCACACATAGCCCACCGTGAAGGGTGAAGTTTGGTATCTGTCTGAAAACTTTCAGCAGAAAAACCTGCGGCGTGGATAAGGTGAGATTAGAAGGTCCATAACTAGGTTGGGACCTTTTTCAAAAAGTGGATGTCTTCTTTTTTTCCACCACTGGGGGGAGTAAAGAGCTGAATATACTCACCTCACTCTGTTCAGTGTCGGCTTCGGCGAAGTACACTGCTCGTCACCTCCGCTGCTGAGCTTGCTTGAGCACCCCGCTCCTCCTTCCGGTGGCCGATACAGACACCTGCAGATGCAGGTAAGTGGGGACAGGGGCTGATGAGAGTCCTCTCTCACTATGGCCACCACCATAGCGCTAAAGGCCGCGCGCGCGCGCTTTATCGGAGGGGGGGGGCCGAGGCGTGCGCGGGCACGTGGCGCGCGCAGGCACAGAAACGGCGCCAAATTTAAAAGACTGTCAGTGTAAAAAGCACTGCAGCAGCAAGCAAGCTCGTTAGTTCTCTTGTTCCTGGCAGAGAAACACAGCAGCTATACAGGGACGTAAGACTCCATGTGGTTGGATTGGGTACTTCCTAGAAGACATCCATGTTATGCATAGTTATGTGTTAAAAGTTGCATACTTAATGTATTTGCTAAACTGAACACGGTAGTATATGCATTTAGGTACCTTGTATTTTGTCTAAACAGTAAGCCTTCCAGGGGAAGTAATGCGGACAAAAAGAGATAAAAGAGCACCGCCGCCTGAGACAGGGGGCTCTAGCTGTGCTGACTCGGTACCTTCCTCTCCTGTGTTGCCAAAAGCACCTGTACAGGATGAGCCATTACCTCTGTCAGGTATGGCGGCTTCCCCAGTGAAGCCTGGGCCTGCATATGTCACTGAGGACACTTTATCAGCTGCCCTAAATAATCTGGAGGAGAAAATTGCTACTTTAATCGCTAAATCCTCTAAAAAGGACAATAAGCGAAGCCGATCTCCTCCAGTATTGGACCTCCCTTCAGAAGTACCTGAGGAGGAGGAGGATGAGGAGGAGGCTACATCAGCAGAGGATGAGGAGTCAGACGGATCAGGGATATCGGATGAGCCTTTTTCGGTATCCCAGATTTTAAAGTCACAGGTGCAATGCTATGCAGGAGCCGTGCGAGCTGCATTTAGGTTACCCTCTTTGGAGGTAACAGAATCACCTGTCTCCTCCCTAGGATCATTAAGATCCCTGCAAGGTGCATGCTCCTTCCCGGTTCATCCGTTACTAGAGGATCTATTGTACGCAGACTGGCAACATCCAGATAAGCGTTTTTCACCTCCAAAAAAGTTTAACATTCTTTATCCTATGGAGGAAAATTTTTTAAAGAAATGGAGCCTGCCTACGGTAGATGCGGCTATTTCTTGTGTAAATAAAAACCTGACATGTCCAGTGGATAATGTACAAGTGTTTAAAGATCCTTCTGAGAAGAAGTTGGAATCCTTACTGAAATCCTCCTTCCTTTTGGCCGGCTCAATTATCCAACCTGCAGTAGCAGCAGTCGGTATGTGTCAGGTCGTCAGCCAACAGGTAAAGCAGGGGCTGAAGGAGCTGCCTTCAGAGCAGGCTAAAAATTGGGAGAATTTGCCTAAAGCCTTATGCTTCACAGTGGATGCCATGAGAGATTCTATCATACAGGCATCACGCCTTACACTCCAGCTGGTACAGATGCGCAGAGTACTTTGGCTTAAGCATTGGTCAGCGGAAGCCCCATGCAAAAAGTTGTTGGCAAGTTTCCCGTTCCATGGCGAACGCCTTTTTGGGGAAGATTTAGAAAGATATATCCAAAAGATATCAAGTGGTAAAACGACACTTTTACCTGAGAGAAAAACAAGAGACCTTGTTTTAAACACACTCTCTCCCCAGCTCCCGGGAAATCTGACTCCAGCCAGTGGCGACGGCCTTTTCAGCCGCCCAAAAAAGCCAAAGAACAGGCTCAGAAGAACAAGAAGCCGTGGGGTTCAAGAGCTAATAAGCAAGCCCCCAAAACCTCTCATTGAAGGGGCGCCCCCGCTCGGCCGAGTGGGGGGAAGGCTTCGTCAGTTCTCAGCGACTTGGCGGACAGAAACCCAGGACAAATGGGTGGTATCCACAATATCCTCAGGGTACAGACTGGAATTTCGAGAGATCCCATCTTCTCAATTCCGAAGTTCAAGACTCTCCAAGGATCCACAAAAAAGAGGATCCTTCTTCAAAGGTTTGAATCACTTAATAGCTCAAGGTGTGGTTACAGAGGTACCCCAAAAGGAGCAAGGTTCAGGTTTTTACTCAAACCTCTTTGTGATTCCAAAACCGAACGGAGAAGTCAGACCCATCCTGGATCTAAAAAATCTAAACCAGTTTCTGAACGTTCGCCATTTTCGAATGGAAACGATTCGATCCGTGGTCGCTACTTTAAAAGGCGGAGAATTCATTGCGTCCATAGATATCAAAGACGCATATCTACACATACCAATCCTCCCCGCTCACCAAAGATTCCTAAGGTTTGCGGTAGAAGATCGCCACTTTCAATTTGTGGCCCTGCCATTTGGTGTAGCCACCGCGCCCAGAGTATTCACAAAGGTGCTAGCTCCTCTGTTAGCAAACCTAAGAACACGGGGCATTGCGGTAACAGCCTATCTAGACGATCTACTATTAATAGATCAGTCAAAGGAGGGATTGGATCACGCTGTAGACACTACAGTAGGATACCTGGAGCATTTAGGATGGATTATAAACTTACAAAAATCCTCTCTCCAGGCCCAAAGAAGGATAGTGTACCTGGGCATGATCATAGATACAGCCCAAAACAGGGTATACCTGCCAGAGCCAAAGATACAGTCTCTGAAAGACCTGATCCACAAGGTCAAAGCAAACAAGAGGCCGTCTATTCGCCTTTGCATGAGACTATTGGGAAAGATGGTAGCCTCCTTCGAGGCGGTCCCTTACGCCCAGTTTCATTCGAGACTACTTCAAGGCAATATTTTAGCCTCCTGGAACAGGAAGAGCCAAGCTCTGGATATACCCATGCGCCTGTCCTCACAAGTACGCCACAGCTTCAATTAGTGGCTAGAAGCCAGGAATTTACGGAAGGGAAAGTCCTTCCTCCCAGTGGCCTGGAAGGTGGTATCTACGGATGCCAGCCTATCGGGCTGGGGTGCAGTATTCGAGGAGGCTTCTACCCAGGGAACCTGGGCCAAGACTCAGGGCATCCTGCCCATCAATGTGCTAGAGATCCGGGCGGTATATCTAGCCCTCAAAACCTGGACATACAGGTTACAGGGCTACCCAGTTCGGGTTCAATCCGACAATGCTACGGCAGTAGCTTACATCAATCACCAAGGAGGCACCCACAGTCGGGCAGCCCAAAGAGAGGTGAACCAGATCTTGGCATGGGCAGAAGAGCATGTACCTTGCATCTCTGCAATCTTCATTCCAGGGATAGAAAACTGGCAAGCAGACTACCTGAGTCGTCAGCAGCTGCTACCAGGAGAGTGGTCTCTTCACCCAGAGATCTTTCAGGCCATATGTCTGAGATGGGGAAACCCAGATGTAGACCTGCTAGCTTCCAGGTTCAACAAGAAATTGGACAACTTTGTGTCCAGAACGAGAGATCCTCTAGCCTACGGGACAGACGCTCTAATAACTCCATGGAATCAGTTCTCACTGATCTATGCATTCCCTCCGATCCCTCTTCTACAAAGACTGCTTCGCAGGATCAAGGAGGAGGGAATACCAGTAATCCTAGTGGCCCCAAACTGGCCCAGGAGGCCTTGGTATGCCGAGATCGTAAAAATGGCGATAGGAAGGCCCTGGAAGCTTCCACTTCGACACGACCTGTTGTCACAGGGTCCAGTATTCCACCCTTCCTTACAAAGGCTAAATTTGACGGCCTGGCTGCTGAGACCCACATTTTGAAAAAGAGAGGGGTCTCTGGCCTGGTTCTTTCTACGCTCATTAATGCTAGAAAGCCAGCCTCCAGACTCATCTATCATAGAGTCTGGAAAGCATACGTTTCCTGGTGTGAATCCAGAAGTTGGAATCCTCTGAAATATGAAATAAGTAGGATTCTTGCTTTTTGCCAGTTAGGAGTGGATATGAAATTAGCCCTTAGCACCATCAAAGGGCAAATATCGGCTCTATCAGTCTTCTTTCAGAGACCATTGGCATCTCACTCCCTAGTTCGGACATTCATTCAGGGGGTACTGAGGATAAATCCTCCAGTCAGGTCTCCCTTGTGTCCATGGGATTTGAATTTGGTATTGTCAGTGTTGCAAAAGCAACCTTTTGAACCTATTCGCCATATTCCTTTAATTATATTAAGTAGGAAATTGGCCTTTCTGATTGCTATAGCTTCTGCTAGGAGAGTATCAGAGCTAGCAGCTCTTTCTTGTAAAGAGCCTTATCTAATTTGTCACAAGGACAAGATCGTACTACGACCCCATCCGGCTTTTCTGCCTAAGGTGGTGTCGGCTTTTCACTTGAATCAAGACATTGTTCTGCCTTCCTTTTTTCCAAACCCGCGGACGGCGGGGGAAAAATTATTACACTCTCTAGATCTAGTGAGAGCGGTAAGGGTGTATCTGCAAGCAACCGCTCAGATACGTAAAACAGATGTTTTGTTTATTTTACCAGATGGTCCCAAGAAGGGCCAAGCGGTATTAAAATCCACCATTTCCAGGTGGATTAGACAAGTAATTGTTCAAGCTTATGGTTTAAAGAACAGGACTCCTCCTTTTCCTGTTAAGGCGCACTCTACCAGGGCGATAAGTGCTTCATGGGCAGTGCACCACCAGGCTTCGATGGCTCAGATCTGTAAGGCTGCAACTTGGTCCTCAGTCCATACATTTTCCAAATTCTATCAAATAGATGTGAAAGGACATGAGGATTCCGCCTTCGGGCGAAGTGTGCTGCAGGCAGCAGTATAGGGCTTCTGGTCCGCAAGCGGTCGGTTTGATCTGTGTCTCCCCCCCCTTCATATGAGCATTGCTCTGGGACGTCCCATTATGTAATGACTAGTTCTGTGTCCCGTGGTGTACGATAAAGAAAATAGGATTTTTATAACAGCTTACCTGTAAAATCCTTTTCTTGGAGTACACCACGGGACACAGAGGTCCCACCCTTCTTATGGGAACCTTACTGCTTTGCTACAAAACTGAGGTACTTCCCTGATGGGAGGGGTTATATGGAGGGGAACTGTCTTCCATTGGTTGTGCCAGTGTCCAATCACCGCTGGTGACCCTTAACCCATTATGTAATGACTAGCTCTGTGTCCCGTGGTGTACTCCAAGAAAAGGATTTTACAGGTAAGCTGTTATAAAAATCCTATTATTTCATTGTCACTCTGTCACCATTGCTGGCGCTGTGCTGTGTGGGGTGCCTGGGGGTCACACTGTTATTGGAGGGGCTAATGCTGGTCTGCAGATATGCTTGGGGCCTTTTTTGTGTATTTTGGGGCCTGAGTGGCGCTGTGTGTGTGCTGTTTTTTTCACTTTTGCTGAGTCATGGCGGCCATCTTGCCGCGGATCGCCTCAGTGAAGTGCGGCGGCCATTTTCTTGTAGCCCGCGCGCTCTTCAGCACTAGTTTTGGCCTCTAGCGCTGTTGTAACAGCGCAAATCTCCTCACAGCTCACCAGCGCTGACACAGCGCGGTACAGACAGCGGAACTGAGCGGTCCCTGGTCCGGTTTGGTGAGTCCCCTGGGCGCCCCCTCCTCAGTCAGTACAGCCTGTGGGTGGACTTTTTATCTGAGAAGTCTGAGGGGGGCAATATGGAGTCTCTGTCACCAGCTGCCCCTAAATGTCAGTGGACAACAGGCAGTGCTTCAGCACCTGCGGTCCCTAGGGACCAGTTGTGGGCAGTCCTGGAATCATTTCTGACCAGGATGGGAGCTGTGTGCAAGCGCAAGGGAGCAAAAAAGCGCCCTCTCCCCACTTTACTTCATGAGGGCAGTGCGCTGATTCAGATATGGGCCTAGCCACTACCGCTCGGGACCCTAGTTCTGAATGTATGGATGGTTTTGAACAGGACATTCCTTATGAGGAAAACTCCAGTTCTGAGTCAGTAAACGACAGGGCGCTTGTTAGTGTACTCATGACTGCGGTGAGGGACACTCTCAAGCTAAAATGCTGCGGATGCAGAACCTCAGGCGGATACAGTCTCCTTTGGTTCTTTTAGGCCAGGCCTTCTAAAGAGGTTTTTCCATATGTACTTTCTTTGACCAGCTCATTGATAAGGTCTGGGAAAAGCCGCAGAAGAATTTTTTTATGGTCCCGCGGCGTTTGTCTATCAGATACCCCTTGAAGATGCCCTACTTAAAAAGTGGGCTTCTCCCCCAGGGTCGACCCTCCAGTCGCCTGGCTGAACAAGGCCATCACTCTCCCGATGAAGGGGTCTCCTGCATTTGAGGACCCCACTGACAGGAGGTCAGCAGTGGTGAGCAGAAGCCATGTTTGCCTTGTTGGGATCCGCCCTACGGCCTGTGGTAGCGGCGACCCTTGTGTCTTAAACACTTACAGGTTGGGCAAAAATGTTGCACCTAGCTGTACAGGAGCATAATCTTCCTCCAGACACAGTTGCTTTGGCCCACCAACTGGTTCAGGGCCTGGTTTATGTGTGCGACGCCACGTTGGACGCGGCCCCTTTAATATCCAGGGCCTCTGTCTCGGAGGTGGTATTGCGTCGTCTTATCTGGTTGAAGTGCTGGTCTGCTGATCTAGCCTTAGGAAGCTCCTGACGGATCTACCATTTAAAGGTGGTAGACCTTTCGGTGCTGCTCTGGATGACATCGTCATGGGAGGTAAAAGCACTCTTCTTCCTTAGACTAGCAAGGGTGAGGAGGCCCGCCGCAAACAGGGGCCTTCCTTTCCAGCAAAACAGGGTTTTTTCGTCAGTCAGTCCACGGGTAGGCCCTCTCAGACTGACGGCAGTGCGGCTGGTGGGCACAAGTGCCCCTGGGTGCGTAAGCCGAACAAGCGGCTCCCAAGCCCGCCTCCGCGTGAAGTCTTGCCTCCGCCTGACTCTGGGGTGGGGGGACGACTTCGCAGGTCACGAATCGGTGGTCCTCCCGAATCTCCGACTGGTGGGTGTGCGAGGTGGTCACCTCAGGATACAGGATAGTATTCCGATCCTGGCCCCCAGACAGATTCTTTCCCTCAAATCTTCCTCTCCTTCCTACCTGTCGGGCAGCCCTCTTGGGGGCTGTACAGGATTTGATCAGGTCCGGAGTGATTGTGTCGGTTCCGTCACAGGAGAGTTTTCAGGGATTCTACTTGAATCTGTTTGTCGTCCCAAAAATAGGACGTGGTTTGACCTATCCTGGACCTCAAGGCCCTGAATGCCTTCGAGAAGGTGCAGAAATTCCGCATGGAATCCATTCGCACAGTGATCGCTACACTCCACCAAAGGGATTTTCTTCTGGCGTCCTTGGACTTCAAGGACGCCTACTTGCATGTTCCGATCTGCGCAAGTCGCCAGAAGTTTCTGCGCTTTGCGATCAGCGAAGTCCACTATCGATTGTGGCTCTTCCTTTCGGCCTAGCCTCGGCACCAAGAGTGTTCACCAAGGTGCTTGCTCCGGTTCTAGCCTTCTGTTACAGCGAGGTATTGCTGTCATGGGCTATCTGGACGATCTTCTGCTAAGAGCAGAAAGTGGATCAGACTTAGAGGAAAGGTGACTATCGTCAATTAGACCCTCAGGGACTCGGGTGGTTCCTGAATATTCAGGAGTCAGTCCTGGTCCCGACTCAGTGTCTGGAGTATTTAGTTCTGATTCTGGACTCCGTGGAGGCAAAGGTATCCTACCTCTGGAGAAGTTGCTGACACTTCAGTCTGCGGTGCGGGTGCTGACATCCCAAAAATGGTTGTCAATCCGTTTTTTGCATGAGAGTCCCGAGACTCGTGGTGGCCTCCTTCGCGGCCGTTCCGTATGCCCAATCACACACCAGGGCATTGCAGAAGGAGATCTTGTCCACCTGGGACAAATCCCCGTTGTCCTTGGATCTTCAGATCCAGGTGATTCACCTGGTCAGGGCGCCCCTGACATGGTGGTTGAGATCCTCGGCTCTTTGGTCCGGAAAGTCGTTCCCCTCCCATCCATTGGACGGTACTCACGACGAACACCAGCCTGACGGGCTGGGGTGGAGTCTGGGGAGTCCTGTCGGCTCAGGCCTTGGACTCCGTACGAGCCCGTTTACCAATCACTGTTCTGGAAATACGGGCCATCGGACTGTCTCTCCTCAGGTCGGAGAGAGTACGGGGTCGCTCCATCAGGAGACAGTCAGACACCGCCACGGCGGTGGCGTATGTAAACCATCAAGGGGGAACTCGGAGCTCAGCTGTGGCTTCCGAGGTAGTCAGTATCCTGAAGTGGGCCGGAAGAAACGTGCCGGCTCTGTAGGCCATTTTACATTCTGGGCATAGACAATGGGCAGGCGGACTATCTGAGTCGCCAATCGCCAGACACCGGACCAAGAAGAGTGGTCCTTGCATATTTCGACTCCTTTACCGACGGTGGGGCACGCCGGATGTGGACCTGATGGCCTCTCGACTCAATCGCAGGGGTCGAGGTTGTGGCCAGATCCAGGGATCCTTGGGCGATGCCTCGGATGCGTTGGTGGCCCCAAAGAGTCCTTATCGCCTGATATAAACTCCGGCGATCCTAATTGTTCCGGATTGGCCTCAGCATCACTGGTACGCTGATCTGGCACGTCTCGTCGCGGACGTTCCCTGGCGGTTGCCGATGAGGGAGGACCTTCAGTCTCAAGGTCCTATGTTTCATCTGGCTTACAGTCTCTGGCTTTAACGGCAGGGCTGTTAAAAGCCAGGTGTTGAGGGACCGAGGTCTCTCGGACTCGGTCATTTTGACCATGTTAAGGACACGGAAGTCTTCCTCCAGGCAGATCTATCACCGTGCCTGAAAAGCTTATATCGCCATGTGCGGAGCGCTGGACTGGCGTCCTCGGACGTATTCCGTCCCCAGAATCCTGCGTCCTCTGCAGTGTGGAGTGACCCAAAAACTTGCTTTGAGTACCATAAAGGATCAGATTTCGGCCTTGGCCGTCTTATTTCAGCGACCTCTAGCGGGTCATTTTTCTTGGTTAGCACCTTGTGTTGGGGGTTCGCCATGTGCTCCCTCCTGTCAAGCCTCCTCTCCCACCGTGGGATCTGAATTTGGTGCTCTCGGTCCTCCAGGAACCTCCTTTTGGGAATATCCAGGATATTCCCTTCTTGTCTTGTCTCAGAAGGTGGCCTTTTTAGTGGCAATCACTTCTGTTTGACGAGTGTCTGAGTTGGCGGCTTTGTCCTGCAAGTCGCCATATTTGGTCATCCATGAGGATAAGGCGGTGTTGCATCCGCGACCTTCCTTTTTTGCCAAAGGTGGTGTCGAGCTTTCACCTACATGAGGACATTGCCCTCCCGTCCTTGTGTCCTCACCCATCGCATCCCAGAGAGTTTGCGCTGCACATATTGGAGGTGGTACGAGCCTTACGGGTATACCTGTCTGCTACTGCTTCTATTCGGAAGTCCGACTCACTGTTTGTGACTGTCTCTGGTCCATAACAGGGCCAAGCGGTTTCGTCTGCAATCATTTTAGGGGAATCAGACAAACCGTCATTCAAGCCTATGCTCTCAAAGGGCGGGCGCCTCTCTTTCCGGTTACGGCACATTCCACCAGGGCAATTGGTGCTTCCTGGGTTTCCCGACATCAAGCGTCGGTTGCATAAGTGTGCAAGGCGGCGACCTGGTCGTCTGTTCGTGCCTTTTAAGTTTTTATAAGGTTAATGTGGCTGCATCTTCGGATGCTTCCTTCGGCCGCAGGGTGCTGCAGGCCGCTGTTTAAAGTTGCGACTCCTCCATTGAGGAGCTCTGCCTTATTGGAGTGAAGTTTTGGTTTTTCCATTTATACTGCTCCCATCCCTCTTGACACTGCTTTGGGACATCCCACGTGTAAAGAGACACCGTGTCAGTCCATGGATGGTAAGAGAAAATAGGATTTTTTGTACTCATCGTAAAATCCTTTTCTCTGACATCCATGGACTGACACGGCACCCACCCTTCCTTTTAAGTTTGTACTGCTTTGTTACGGACTGAAGTTTGCTGACTGTAGTGGGAGGGTTATGTCCGGAGGGACCGCCCCCTGGGTGGGGCTGTTCAGCTCTGGCTTTTAGAATGTATGTATAGCATTTCACATTCTGCCTAGGTCTTCTCCTGCAAGCAGGGACATAACCCACGTGTCAAGTGACACCGTGTCAGTCCATGGATGTCCGAGAAAAGGATTTTACGGTGAGTACAAAAAATCCTATTTTCTTTATCGTACACCACGGAACACAGAGCCAGTCATTACATAATGGGTTAAGGATCACCAGCGGTTATTGGACACTGGCACAACCAATTGAAGACGGTTCCCCTCCATATTACCCCTCCCATCAGGGAAGTACCTCAGTTTTTTCGAGCGCGCGCAAGAAAAATGGCACCAAATACGATAAACGCCATAAAGGCTAACTGATGCCAGCAAGCTCACTCCTTGAATGGACACAGCAGCATTACAGGGGACACGTAAGACTCCATGTGGTTGGGCTGATGCACTACCAAGAGAGACACTCACTTGTGCGTTGAAACTGTGTTTTGAAGGTGCATACTTTTTGTAGATTGCTAAACTGAGCACAGTAGTATATGCTTTGGGGTACCTTGGCTTTGCTTAAGCAGTATGACCAGGACAAAAAATAAAAAAGCATCGCCGCTTGAGACGGAAGGCTCTAGCAATGCTGACTCGGTACCTTCCTCACCAGTTTTAGCTGATGCACCTGCAGAGGATGAGCCATTGCTGCTATCAGGAATAGCGGCTTCCCCAGTGAGTCCTGGGCCTGCATATGTCACTGAAGACACTTTGGCAGTAGTCCTAGACAATTTAGAAGGGAGAATCGCTACGTTAATCGCGAAGTCCTCAAAAAAGGACATAAAGCGAGACAGGGGATGATGCTTCACCTGCAGAGGATAATGATGAGGAGTCGGATGGATCAGGGATATCAGAGGAGCCTTTCTCTGCGTCCCAGATTCTGAAGTCGCAGGTGCAATGTTATGCTTGAACAGTGCGTTACGTGTTTAAGTTACCCTCTTCAGAGTTAACTGAATCACCTGTCTCCTCCCTGGGTTCATTAAAATCCCAGCAGGGTGCATGCTCTTTCCCGGTTCATCCGTTACTAGGGCTAATGTACGCAGACTGGCAACACCCAGATTAGCGTTTTTCACCTCCTAAAAAGTTTGACATTCTTTATCCTATGGAGGAGAAGTTTTCCAAGAAATGGAGCATGCCTTCTGTAGACGCAGCTATTTCTTGTATAAATAAGAACCTGACTTGTCCGGTGGATAATGTACAAATGTTTTAAGATCCTTCTGAAAAGAAATTGGAATCTTTACTAAAATCCTCATTTCTTTTGGCCGGTTCAGTTACCCAACCTGCTGTAGCAACAGTGGGGATTTGTCAGGTCATCAAGCAACAGGTTAAAACAAGGGCTGAAGGATCTGCCTCCGGAAGAAGCCAAATTTTGGGAAAATTTGCCTAAAGCCTTATGTTTTACAGTGGGTGCCATTAGAGATTCTGTTCTGCAGGCATCGCGCCTTACACTCCAGCTGGTGCATATGCGCAGAGTTCTTTGGTTAAAGCATTTGTCAGCAGAAGCTCCATGCAAACTTTTGGCCAGTTTCCCCTTTCATGGCGAACGCCTCTTTTTGGGGAGGATCTGGAAAGATATATCCAAAAGATGAGACAGAAAAACGAGCGGCCTTTTTTTAAACGTTCTCTTTCCCCAGCCAAAGGAAATCAGGCTCAGAAGAACAAGAATCCGTGGGGTTCAAGAGCTAACAAGCAAGACCCCAAAGCCTCTCTGCCTCGTCCGAGTGGGGGGACGGCTTCGTCAGTTTTCAGCGGCATGGCAGACAGAAATCCAGGACAAGTGGGTAGTATCCTCAGGGTACAAATTGGAATTTCAAGGGATCCCATCTTCTCAATTTCGAAGTTCAAGACTCTCCAAAGATCCACAAAAGAGGATCCTTCTTCAAAGGTTTGGATCACTTGCTGTCTCAAGGGGTGGTTACAGAAGTACCCCTAAAAGAGCAAGGTTCAGGTTTTTATTCAAACCATTTGGTTTTGGAATCACAAAGAGGAGATCTCTAAATCTGTTTCTGAACATTCTCCATTTCCGAATGGAAACAATTCGATCCGTGGTCACCACCCTACAAGGCGGAGAATTCATGGCGTCCATAGACATCAAGGACGCATATTTACATGTACCTATCCATCCCGCTCACCAAAGATTCCTAAGGTTTGTGGTAGAACATTGTCACTTCCAATTTGTGGCCTTGCCCTTTGGTGTGGCTACCATGCCCAGAGTATTTACAAAGGTGCTAGCTCCTCTGTTGGCAAATCTGAGGACACTAGGCATAGCGGTAACCGCCTATCTAGACGATCTACTTGTGATAAATCAATCAGTGGCAGGATTAGATCACGCTGTGCTCACTACGGAAAATACCTGGAGCATTTAGGATGGATTGTAAGCCTACAAAAATCCTCTACAAGCCCAAAGAAGGGTAGAGTATCTGGGCTTGATCATAGATACAGCCCAAAGCAGGGTATTCCTGCCAGAGCCAAAGATAGTCTCTGAAAGACCTGATCCACAAGGTCAGGGCAAAGAAAGGGCCGTCTATTCGCCTTTGCATGTGGCTATTAGGAAAGATGGTGGCCTCATTCGAGGCTGTCCCTTACGCCCAATTTCATTCGAGACTACTTCAAAGCAGTATGTTAGCAGCCTGGAACAGGAAAATCCAAGCCCTGGATTTACCCATGCGCCTGTCTCCACAGGTGCACCAAAGCCTCAATTGGTGGTTAAAAATCGAAAACTTGCGGAAAGGAAGATCCTTTCTCCCAGTCACCTGGAAGGGTGGTGTCTATGGATGCCAGCCTATTGGGCTGGGGAGCAGTGTTCGAAGAAGCCTCAGCCCAGGCAACCTGGGCCAAGACCCAAGAGAGCCTGCGAATCAACAAACTGGAGATTCGGGCAGTATATCTAGCCCTCAAGACCTGGACATACAGGTTACAGGGCCACCCTATTCGGATTCAATCCGACAATGCTACTGCAGTAGCTTACATCAATCACCAAGGAGGCACCCACAGCCAGGGTGCTCAGAAGGAGGTGAATCAGATTCTGGCTTGGGCAGAAGAATATGTTCCTTGCCTCTCGGCAATCTTCATCCCAGGGATAGAAAACTGGCAAGCGGACTATCTGAGTCGCCAGCAGCTATCACCAGGAGAGTAGTCTCTCCACCCCGATGTCTTTCAGGACATATGCCAGAGATTGGGGACCCCGGATGTAGACCTGCTAGCTTCCAGGTTCAACAAGAGGTTGGACAACTTTGTGTCCAGGACGAGAGATCCTCTAGCCTACGGAACGGATGCTCTAAAAGTTCCCTGGAATCAGTTCTCACTGATCTATGCATTCCCCCCGATCCCTCTCTTACAAAGACTACTTCGCAGGATCAAAAAGGAGGGAATACCAGTAATCCTAGTGGCCCCAAATTGGCCCAGGAAACCTTGATACGCCGAAATCGTAAAGATGGCGGTAGGAAGGCCCTGGAAGCTTCCGCTTGGACACGACCTGCTGCCGCAGGGTCCAGTGTGACATCCTTCCTTACAAAAGCTAAATTTGATGGTCTGGCTGCTGAGACCCACATTTTGAAAAGACAAGGTCTCTGGTCCAGCTCTTTCTATGCTCATTAATGCTAGAAAGCCAGCCTCCAGACTCGTCTACTATAGAGTCTGGAAAGCATATGTTTCCTGGTGTGAATCCAGAGAATGGAATCCTCAGAAATATGAAATAAGCAGGATTCTTGCTTTTTGCCAGTTAGGAGTGGATATGAAATGAGCCCTTAGTTACCATCAAGGGTCAAATATCGGCTCCATCAGTCTTCTTTCAGAGACCATTGGTATCTCATTCCCTAGTTCGGCTTTCATTCAGGGGGTACTGCGGATCAATCCGCCAGTCAAGTCTCCCTTGTGCCCATGGGATTTAAAAAAAATGTAAGCAGGAAATTGGCCTTTTTTTTTTTATAGATCTTTTTATTGGTCTTTAAAAGACAAACAAGTGTACAACAAAAAACACAAAACTAACAAAAAAAAAAAAAAACCCATAATGCATAATAGTGACCTCCCACATGGGATACAAAAGTACATCAGGAGATATTCAGAGTATAATCAAACGGCAATCACTATTACAGGAAGTGAGGTGTGGATCCCACGGCCGGAGTCATGCCACTTGGCGTAAACGCCAACCCTATGGTCTCATATATGTACAGATGGTAGAGGACACAGAACGTAGCTCCAGGCTTTACTGTAACTATCAGGCAGTGGATGGTTCCGCCAACCATTTTGACCATACCTTCTGGTATTTGGTAGGACAGCCTCTGTTGGAGTATGTGTCTTTGTATAGAGGTAAGTTTTCGTTTACCAGCTGCTTCCAGAAAGCAATTGTAGGTGGGGCCGGCTTCTTCCAATGGAGTGTAATGCTCTTTCTGGCGTAAAACAATAGAAGGCTCACCATGGTGCGACCTGCTACAGTAGGGATCAGCTGTTCAACCAGACCCAATAGGCAGACGGATATGGAAGGCTGTAAGGGGATGGCACTGATCAGGCGGATGCATGACAACACCTCCTCCCAGAACCCTGTGATGGCTGGGCAGGTCCAGAGTATATGAATAAAGTCCCCCCACACCTCCAGCACTCCGGGGAGAGGCTGGAGTTCATCATATGTAGCCTATATGGAGTAAAGTATGCTCGGTGGAGCAGTTTAAACTGTATCAGGCGGTCCCTGATGGAGACTAAGGATCGGAATGGAAAATCCCAGACATCATCCCAGTGGTCTCCGTCAAGGTCCGGGACGTCCTGGAGCCAGCGGGCCTTGAGTTTCTCTAGATCCGGCAGTGAGACCCTGAGAAGATGTGAATATATCTGGGAAGTTGGTTTGCTGGTGCAGTCTAGCCTCAGGACTTCTTCGAGAGAAGCCTGTATGAGCTGGGGATTGGCATGGGAGAATTGGCAGCTGAAGGCATGGGAGACTTGCAGATATCTAAAGAAATATGAGTCTGGGATATTGAATTTAGTACGTAAAAGAGGCAGGGGAATTAGAGAGTTGTCATGGATTATCTGAGAAAGTAGTTTTACATTAAATTTTGCCCAGGCGTGGGGTTCAGGTATCATATATATCTGATTTAGATTGTGGTTGCACCAGAGCGGAGCATTCGGAGAGTGTGCTTCAGCGGGATACCGCTCCAGTCTGAGACCAGCACCCCACGCCCGCAAGGTAGTAAGCATTGAGGGGGTCAGTGGATATGGGGCACGAGGGCCGCAAAAAAGCAAGAACTTTAGAGCCTCCAAAGACTGCCCCACAGCGGCCTCGAGTAGCACCGCCGAGTTGGTGACATCTGGATCTAGCCACCACGCCGCCGTGACCAGCTGGGCGGCCAGGAAATATTTATGGGAGTCGGGAAAAGCGAGGCCCCCCTGAGAGGCCGGGCGCATCAGTGTGGTCCACCTGTATCTAGGGGATTGAGGGCCCCAGACAAAGGCGGAGAACAGTTTAAGTTGGGTGAAAAAAGATTTCGGAATCCACTGTGGTGAGTGTCTAAAAAGGTAGGTGAATTTTGGCAATATCTTCATTTTAATTAGGTTAATACGACCTAACAGCGATAAGGGTAGAGACTCCCATGCCTTCAGCCTCAATCGTACCTCCCGGAGAACCGGGGACAAATTTAGAGACGTATTCGGTGGCCTTTCCAGAAATCATGATTCCAAGGTAGCGAAACTGTTCCACCCATACGAGTGGAAGATCGGGGGAGGCCCCCTCCCGGGCCGCTGGGTCAATGGGGAACAGGAGGGACTTAGGCCAGTTCACCTTCAACCCAGTAATAGGGGAAAACATGTTCAACACCTGTAGGGCACCCGCTAATGATGGTCCCGCATCATTAAGAAAGAGGAGGAGGTCGTCCGCGTACAGAGCCACCCTCTCCTCCAGCCAGCCAATTCGAAGTCCCTTAATGTGTGGGGAAGTACGCCACTGGTTCGATGGCTATGGCAAATAGGGCCGGTGAGAGAGGGCAGCCCTGTCTGGTACCCCTTGAGAATGGAAAGGGACGGGAAAGACCCCCTCCCAGTTTAATGGCCGAGGTGGGCCTTTTGTAGATTGTTTGTAGCCATTGGATGAACAAAAGCGGGAACCCCATCCTGCGGAGGACCTCCCACAGAAAAGGCCACTCGACTGTGTCGAAGGCCTTCTCAATGTCCAGCGACGCTACTACCCTGGAGCCCCGATTGAGGTGTTGTGCATGAATGTTGGTGTGCAGCCGTCTTAGGTTGATGTCTGTGGATCTGTTGGCCATGAACCCGGTTTGGTCGGTCTCAATAATGGTGGGCAGTGAGGGTTGAAGTCTCCTAGTAATCAGTTTGGTGAGGATCTTAAAATCTAGATTAAGGAGAGCAATCGGCCTATAGGAGGCGCAGGATGTGGGATCTTTTGGTGGTTTGTGGATCAACACCACAAGTGCATGGTACATGGAGGGTGGCAGCTCCCCCGATTGTAGGCAGTGTGAGTAGAGGGAGGCCAAAATTGGTGCCAGATGACTCCTGTGGGCTCTGTAAAACTCCACGGGAAGGCCATCCGGACCCGGGGACTTTCCCGCAGGGAAGGATTGAATGGCCCCGAGGACCTCTTCCGGAGTGATTGGTTTCACCAAGCTGGCACGTTCCTCGTCCGACAGCCAGCCCAGAGCCAGGGGATCAAGGTGATCCGCGAGGCCTCCGGGGTCAAAGTCTGCAGACAATGCGGAGGTATATAGCGAGCTATAAAAACTGCGGAAAGCGTCAAGGATATCCTGTGGGGAGGAAGCCGAGCCCCCCGTGGGCAATTTGATCTCTGAGATCCTAGTCAGCGGTCGGTCATGTTGCGCAAGCATTGCCAGTAGGCGCCTGTTGCGATCTCCTTGTTCAAAAATGTTTTGTTTAGTGTGGTACAAGCCAAGTCTAGTGGCCTCTGTCACATGGAGATGCAAGTCTCTCTGTCTAGCGCGGAGCTCGTCAAAAGTGGTCTCAGATGGGGCGGCAGCATAGTCTGCAGAGGAGGAGTCAACAGCCGCCCGAAGGGAGGTCGTCAGTTGTGCTCGTTCTCTACGGACCGCTGAGATGAGATATAGTGGCCCCTGGTGTAGGCCTTGAAGGCATCCCACGTGACCTCTGGTGAAGAGGATCCCGAGTTGTGTTCCCAGTACTCCGTGAGAAGGGGGGGAATTTTGTCAACTATCTCAGGGTGGGCAATCCAGTGGGGCCCCAATCTCCACAGAGCAGAGCTGCGTGAGCCCGGGCAATGAATCGTAAGCTTCAAGGGGTTATGGTCGGAGAGGCCGCTAGGCAGGTAGGTAGCTTCCAGCACATCAGACATTAGAGAGGGGTTAGCAAAGGCCAAGTCTATACGGGAGGCCGTTTTGTGTGTGGCAGAGAAGCAGGAGTAGGACCGATCGACAGGGTGTCTCCATCGCCAGATCTCCTCCACCCCCACCGCCTGGGCCCATGCCCCCAGCTCCGCGGAAAAGTTCTTGGGGGGGCTGGGCATATCTAGTCCTGGGTCTAGTATGGCATTGAAGTCTCCCATTAGAATCAACTTAGCCGGGCAATATGGAGCAACCCTGTCCATGATAGCATATAGTAACTCAGAGGAGAAGGGAGGGGGTATATACACACTCTCCACCACATAACGTTGACTCCAGAGCTTCAAGACCACAACCACGTGTTTGCCCTGAGGGTCCGTGTGGACGTGTTCAACTTCCCAGGGAAGGGATTTAGAGATCAACACTGACACCCCACGGGCATAAGTTGAATAGGATGCATGAATCGCTCTGTATACCCATGGTTTTTTAAGCGCCATCAGTTTGCTGCCCACAAGGTGCGTTTCTTGCAGTAGTATCAGGCTCGGGGAGTGAGATTTGAGGTAACGGAACAGCAGTGCCCTTTTAAATTTTGAATTCAGACCACGAACGTTCCAGGATAAGATGGTAAACGTGGGGTCATTGGAAGGTGTCATTATAACTGGGAACATAAATGAGCACAGTATGAACAGTGGGGAATGTCCCAAGACCACTTGGGGGCAGCAAAGACCGAGGGATCCAATACCAGGACATAGGACAGCAAAGCATGGAGCAAAAAAAATAAAAAAGCATGGAGCAAAATAAAACATATCATACAACAGTGCAAACCGAAAACCCATCGGCACCTGAGTGCCGTCCCTGCCCAGAACTGTGCACATCCCTCTACAACTAAGGAGGACACAGAGCGGGCCTAATCCCATAAACCGTAACACTAAACAGGTGGATTGCAATAAGTATCCAAGAAACCTGAGAGACTGCTGTGAGATCAGGGCATCTCACAGACAAAGAGTCAGTCACTGGGGGGGGGGGGGGACAGCAATAGCCTGCGGAGGGCTTCTACCAGGGCTGCCCTAGGGCCAGAGGAGCGGGAAGAAGGGGAAAGGGAAAATTAGTCACTAGTCCAGATCGCTTTGGAGGTGATGCAACAGGACAATAGATAAGAAGGGGAATAGCAGCAGCAAAGTCCAAGAGAAAAAATTAACAATTAAAATTTAGGGGAAAAAAACCTCGGGTAACACTCTGGAGCTCCACATTAAGGAAGTTAAAACTGTAATCCAGACTGCAACGAAGCATGATGGGGAAGTCTAGGTGGCTGTAAATGTCTGCCAGGCCGAGCCGGGGAGAGGAGGAGAGGTGTCCAGGCCTCACCGGATCAAAGCAGGGGAAACATTGGGAGAGGGCGGCATACTTAACTGAACACAGTGAGACGGTGCCGAACGCTCATCCCAGGGTAGGCATCTTCAGCGGGTGTCCAGCCACTCCGAAGCAGCCTCTGGCGTGTCGAAGAAGTGGACGCGGTCTCCATCGGTGACTCTCAGCCTGCTAGGGTACAGGAGGCCAAAACGGATTCCCTTGTCCCGGAGCCTGCGTCTCACCTCCGTGAAGGCCTTGCGGCGGTGTTGCACCTCCTGGGAAAAGTCAGGGAAGAAAAGCAGCTTGGCATTTTTGTATTTAATCTCCGGCATGGTGCGAGCAGCCGCCAGGATACGGTCGCGGTCCCGGTAGTTCAGTAGACGCAGCAGGAACGGGCGCGGGTGGGCCCCAGGCCGCTGAGGCAGCGGCGGGACCCTGTGGGCCCTCTCCACCACGAACGTAGCAGGGAGGTCAGCAAAGTTAAACAGGGTAGCCAGGAGCTTTTCAGTGAACTCCGCAGGCCTGGGGCCCTCAGCCCTCTCAGGCAGGCCCAGTATACGGACATTATTGCGTCTCAAACGATTTTCGGTGTCCACCGCCCTCTCCTGGAGCGCCCTCACCTGGATCTGCAGAGCTTTGAGCTCCCTGGAGTCCGTCCGGACCGCGTCTTCCACCGTGGAGACCCTCTCCTCCACCTCTGAAATCCGGAAGCGGAACTTGTCCAGATCCTGGCGAATCAGGCCAACATCCACAGTCAGTCTATTTTTGCCGTCAGCGAGTCCCTGCATGCCGTAATCGCGGCTAGAATCTCGGTTCCTGTGGGGGAATCAGCCGCTCCCAGCTCAGCGGAGGTCCGAGCGCTTGCTGTCATGACTGAGGATGGAGAGCTCGTGGTCAAGATGGCCGCCGGTGGAGGTGAGCGGGGAGCCTTCGGGCCCGGCTTAGACTTGCGGGATTTCGGGGGGCTCATCGGAACCACGATCTGGCGTCCGGGATGACAGCGGGAAGCGGTCAGGGGGAGGTCGGTGTCTGGTAAGCAGGATAAAGGCTGTAAAGTGGCTGAGAATGATCGTCAGGATCGGAGCTTCAGTGAGGCACGTCCTTCTCTCTTCACATGCTGGCCACGCCCCCGGAAATTGGCCTTTTTGATTGCTATTTCTTCTGCTAGAAGAGTATCTGAATTAGCAGCTCTTTCTTGTAAAGAGCCTTATTTAATTTGTCACAAAGACAAAATTGTACTACGACCCCACCCTGCCTTTTTACCTAAGGTGGTGTCGGCTTTTCATTTGAATCGGGACATTGTTCTGCCCTCTTTTTTTCCTGAATCCGCGGACAGCGGGGGAAAAGTTATTGCACTCTCTAGATCTAGTGAGAGCAGTAAAGGTGGATCTGCAGGCAACCACTCAGATACGTAAAACAGATGTTTTGTTTATTTTGCCAGATGGTCCCAAGAAGGGCCAAGCGGCATTGAAATCAACGATCTCTAGGTGTATTCGACAAGTAATTATTCAAGCTTATGGTTTAACCACTTAAGCCCCGGACCATTTGGTAGCTAAAGGACCAGAGGTGAATTCAGAATTTTGCACTGCGCTGCTTTAACTGTAAATTGTGCGGACATGCAATGTTGTACCCAAACGAAATTTGCGTCCTTTTCTTCCCACAAATAGAGCTTTCTTTTAATGGTATTTGATTGCCTCTGCGATTTTTATTTTTTGCGATATAAACGGAAAAAGACAGAAAATTTTGAAAAAAAATATTTTCTACTTTTTGTTATAAGAAAAATCGAATTAACTCAATTTTAGTCATACATTTAGGCCAAAATGTATTCAGCCACATGTCTTTAGTAAAAAAAATGTCAATAAGCGTATATTTATTGGTTTGCGCAAAAGTTATAGCGTTTACAAACTAGGGTACATTTTCTGGAATTTACACAGCTTTAAATTTATGACTGCCTATCTCATTTCTTGAGGTGCTAAAATGGCAGGGCAGTACAAACCCCCCCCCAAATGACCCCATTTTAGAAAGTAGACACCCCAAGGAAATTGCTGAGAGGCATGTTGAGCCCATTGAATATTATTTTTTTTTTTGTCCCAAGTGATTGAATAATGACAAAAAAAAATTAAAATTACAAAAAGTTGTCACTAAATGATATATTGCTCACATATATCATGGTTATATGTGGAATTGCACCCCAAAATAAATTTTGCTGCTTCTCCTGAGTACGGGGATACCACATGTGGGACTTTTTAGGAGCCTAGCCACGTACGGGACCCCGGAAACCAAGCACCGCCTTCAGGATTTCTAAGGGCGCAAATTTTTGATTTCACTCCTCACTACCTATCACAGTTTTGAAGGCCATAAAATGCCAAAATAGCACAAAACCCCCCCAAATGACCCCATTTTGGAAAGTAGACACCCCAAGCTGTTTGCTGAGAGGCATGGTGAGTATTTTACAGCTCTCATTTGTTTTTGAAAATGAAGAAAGAACATTTTTTTTTTTTTTTTCAATTTTCAAAACTTTGTGACAAAAAGCGAGATCTGCAAAATACTCACAATACCTCTCAGCAAATAGCTTGGGGTGTCTACTTTCCAAAATGGGGTCATTTGGGGGGGGGGGGGGGGTTTGTGCCATCTGGGCATTCCATGGCCTCCGAAACTGTGATAGGCAGTGAGAAGTGAAATCAAAAATTGACACCCTTAGAAAGCCTGAAGGCGGTGATTGGTTTTTGGGGTCCCGTACGCGGCTAGGCTCCCAAAAAGTCTCACACATGTGGTATCCCCGTACTCAGGAGAAGCAACAGAATGTATTTTGGGGTGTAATTCCACATCTGCCCATGGCATGTTTGAGCAATATATCATTTAGTGACAACTTTGTGCAAAAAAAATAAAAATAAAAAAAAAAATCTTTTTTCCGCAACTTGTGTCAACATATAAAATATTCCATGGACTCGACATGCCTCTCAGTATATAGCTTGGGGTGTCTACTTTCCAAAATGGGGTCATTTGGGGGGGTTTTGAACTGTTCTGGCATTTTATACACAACATTAGGAAGCTTACATCCACTCTTCTAACCACTTGAAGACACAGCCCTTTTTGACACTTTTTGTTTACATGAAAACATATTTTTTTTTTGCAAGAAAATTATGTTGAACCCCCAAACATTATATATATTTTTAAAGCAAAGGCCCTACAGAATAAAATGGTGGGTGTTGCATTTTTATTTTCTACACAGTATTTGCGCAGCGATTTTTCAAACGCATTTTTTGGGGAAAAAATACACTTTTTTTTTAATTTTAATGCACTAAAACACACTATATTGCCCAAATGTTTGATGAAATAAAAAAGATGATCTTAGGCCGAGTACATAGATACCAAACACGACATGCTTTAAAATTTCGCACAAACGCGCATTGGCGACAAACTACATACATTTTTAAAAGCCTTTAAAAGCCTTTACAGGTTACCCCGTTAGATTTACAGAGGAGGTCTACTGCTAAAATTACTGCCCTCGATCTGACCTTCGCGGTGATACCTCACATGCATGGTGCAATTGCTGTTTACATATGACGCCAGACCGACGCTTGCGTTCGCCATTGGGCAAGAGCAGGGCAGGACAGGGGTGCTTTTTTTTTTTTTTTCATTATTAATTTTGCTTTTTTATTTTATTTTTTAACTGTTGCTTCCATATTTTATTTTTTATTTTTATTGTTATCTCAGGGAATGTAAATATCCCCTATGATAGCAATAGGTAATGACAGGTACTCTTTTTTGAAAAAAATGGGGTCTATTGGACCCTAGATCTTTCCTCTGCCCTCAAAGCATCTGACCACACCAAGATCGGTGTGATAAAATGCTTTCCCAATTTCCCAATGGCGCTTTTTATATCCGGGGGGGGACTTTCCCTCCCACTGCTTGTAAAAGCAGTCCAGAGGCTAATTAGCCACTAGGATTGCTTTTACATGAAAGCCGGCCGCTGGCTGAAAAGAATGATACCAAGATGATACCTAAACCCGCAGGCATCATTCTGGTATAAACATTCAAAGTCCAGCAACATACCAGTACGTTGCTGGTCCTTGTTGGACATGTATTGTAATCCTTTTTTTTCATGCAGCCTGTTGGCTGAACGAAAAAAAAAGATTGATCGGTGGGTATGCCCACCATTAGAATACCGCCCTTCATCCACCCACTTCTAATGATGGGCATACATGCACCATTTATATATGCCGAAGCATGGGGGCATCTTCCCGCAAAAGTTATACCGCGTACACATGGTCAGACTTTTCCACGGGCAAGCCTCCGTCGGAATTTCGACCGTATGTACGCGGCATTAGGAGCAAAATCGCTCCTCCGCCCCTGCTGCCCCAATGCTTCGGCATATATGCTTTTTTTTTTTTTAACTGTGGTGGTGAAATCACCTCCTACAGCACTGGAGTCGCAGGGATCAGGCCTGTCTCTGCGAACGCTGCAGTTATGTGTGTTGTGTTTTGTAAGTGACAGTGATCGATCGATACTGCACTTGGGTGGCCTGGGCTGGACGGAAGGGAAAAACGCAGGTGCTAGCAGGTATCTGGGCTGATCCCGCTAACACTGCGTTTTTGGGAACCCTAAACTGCTGGGGACGCTAGTATAGATCTGATCAGATATTGATCTGTTCAGATACTATACCACTAAGGGGGGTGTATGCTTAACGCGTGGGTGTTAGCGCTACTGGCACTAACCTGACGCTGCCTGGGGTGTGACGCAGACCCTCTCTGACGCTAAAACCTAATTGATATCACCCGCCGGGCGATCAGGGGGTTAAACCTTTATTGGGTTATATATACGGCGGGTGCCCTGACACTATAAAAAGCAAACTAACTAACCAGCGTCACCCGTAACACTTATATGGTGATCACTGGTGAAAGGGTTAACTAGGGGCAATTAGGGGGTTAAAACCTTTATTAGGTAACATATGGGGTACCTGACGCTATATAAAAACCTGACGGCGAACCTAAAAAAAAATTACTGGCTACCGATCAGCATCACCGACGCTAAGACATCGATCAGAAAAATGATCGCTTAGTGACAGTGGTGATAGAGGGTGAAAGGGTTACCTGGGGGGCGATCAAGGGGGTTAAACCTCTATTAGGTAATATATGGGGGTACCTGACACTATAAAAACCTGCGGCGAACCTAAAAAAAATTACTGGCTACCGATCAGCATCACCGACGCTAAGACATCGATCAGAAAAATGATCGCTTAGTGACAGTGGTGATAGAGGGTGAAAGGGTTACCTGGGGGGCGATCAAGGGGGTTAAACCTCTATTAGGTAATATATGGGGGTACCTGACACTATAAAAACCTGCGGCGAACCTAAAAAAAATTACTGGCTACCGATCAGCATCACCGACGCTAAGACATCGATCAGAAAAATGATCGCTTAGTGACAGTGGTGATAGGGGGTGAAAGGGTTACCTGGGGGGCGATCAAGGGGGTTAAACCTCTATTAGGTAATATATGGGGGTACCTGACACTATAAAAACCTGCGGCGAACCTAAAAAAAATTACTGGCTACCGATCAGCATCACCGACGCTAAGACACCGATCAGAAAAATGATCGCTTAGCGACGGCGGTGCTAGGGGGTGAAAGGGTTATCTGGGGGGTGATCAGGGGGTTAAACCTTTATTAGGGGGGGTTAGGGGGCTACACTGGACCTAAAACTAAATGTAGTGACACTTTTACAGTCACAAATGTCACTGATTGCAGTGATCACTAAATAAATGGTCACTGCAATCAGTGACACTGTGACTGGGGGGTGATCTGGGGGGGCGATTTATGTGCCTATGTGTCCTGGTGTCGGTGTGCTGTTTTGTGTACTAACCCGCATCTTCTCCTGTATGGCGCTCGGTATATGTGAGCGCCGCAGGAGAGATGACATCACTTCCTCCTGCCTGGCAGGCAGGGGAAGCTCTCTCATTCGCCGGGAGCGATCGAGAGGGGGGGCCGGAATCGAACGGCCGTCCCCTCATGCCGGATCGCTCCCGAAGGTAAAACGACCACCCACTGTAAAGAAGGGGAGTCCGATCGGACCCCCCAACTATACAAAGGCAATCACGTATATGTACGTGATTCTGCCTGTCGGTGCCATTCTGCCGATGTATATTTACAGTGGGCGGTCGTTAAGTGGTTAAAGAACAGGACTCCTCCTTTTTCTGTTAGGGCGCACTCTACCAGGGCGTTAAGTGCTTCATGGGCAGTGCATCACCAGGCTTCGATGACTCAGATCTGTAAAGCTGCAACTTGGTCTTCAGTACAAACATTTTCCAAATTCTATCAAATAGATGTGAAAGGACATGATGATTCCGCCTTCGGGCGAAGTATGCTGCAAGCGGCCTGCTTGATCTGGGTCTCCCACCCTTCATATTGAGCATTGCTCTGGGACGTCCCATTATGTAATGACTGGCTCTGTGTCCCGTGGTGTACGATAAAGAAAACAGGATTACTTAACTGTAAAATCCTTTTCTTGGAGTACACCACGGGACACAGAGGTCCCCCCCTTCTTATGGGAACCTTATTGCTTGCTACAAAACAGAGGTACTTCCCTGATGGGAGGGGTTATATGGAGGGGAACCGTCTTCAATTGGTTGTGCCAGTGTCCAATCACTGCTGGTGACCCTTAACCCATTATGTAATGACTGGCTCTGTGTCCCATGATGTACTCCAAGAAAAGGATTTTACAGGTAAGCAGTTATAAAAATCCTGTTTTTCCCTTTTTTATTCCTATACAAAAATGTTTGCCTTTCATTTCTAAGGACGGCTTAAGGACCGGCCCATGTACATATACTGCGGCAGGATGGCCCTTAAGCGCAACATCATGTACCTGTATGTGTTTTCTTTTTTCTTGGGCTCCAGAGCATGCCCGGTGATTGGACACAGCAGGAGGCAATTGGCGGGTCTGGCGGACGCTATGTCCTCCGGGACCCCCAGATCGTTCTGAGGAGAGGCAGAACAGCGGTCTGCCTATGTGAACCAGGAGGGGCACACTTAACCCTATGATCGCTCCTGATGTTAACCCCTTTTCTGCCAGTGTCATTAGTACAGTAACCGTGCTTTTTTTTTTTTTTAGCGCTGATCACTGTAATAATGTCACTGATCCGAAAAAAGTGTCAGGTGTCTGATTTGTTTGACGCAATGTTGCAGTCCTGCTAAATATTGCTGATCGCCGCCATTATTAATAAAATAAAATACAAATCCATAAATCAATCCCATAGTTTGTAGACGCTATAACTTTTGCGCTATAAGCCCAGGTCCACACTGGGCTGCGGGAGTGAAGCCGTGCGAGTTCAGCTGAGCTCGCACGATTTCACTCTCGCTGGCAGTCCCGATTTCAGCCGCAATTACAAAGACATCTAACACAGATGTCAATGTAAATCGCGGCCGAAATTGCAAAAAGTAGTACAGAAACTTTTTTGAAATCGGTGCAGCGCCGCAGATGCGGCGTCGCACCAATTAGGACGGTGCCATTGCCGGCAATTTGCGGCAAATATCTCCGATTTGACATGCAATTTGTCAAATCGCACCAGTGTGAACCGGGGCTTACTGTTTTATAGCAGGAAGTAGAATTTTTTATAAATTTTTTTCAAAATCGTCTTTCTTTTTTTGTTTATAGCGCAAAAAATAAAAATCGCAGAGGTGATCAAATACCACCAAAATAAAGCTCTATATGTGGGAAAAAAAGTCATCAATTTTATTTGGGTACGGAGTTGCATGACCATGCAATTGTCAGTTAAAATAACCGTGCTGTATCGCAAAAAATGGACTGAATGGGAAGGGGGTAAAACCTTCCGGAGCTGAAGTGGTTAAACTGAATGTTTTTTTTAACAAGGTGATCATTTACAATCACTTTAAAGCGGAGTTCCACCCAAAACTGGAACTTTGGCTTTAAGCACTCCTGTCCCCCTTACATGCCACATTTGGCATGTAATTTTTTTATTTTGATTGGGGGCGGTTTTGGCTTCGTTAGGCGTGAACTTCCTGTCCCACTTACGCCTAGGCGACTCCACCTAGGTGTCCCAGGAGCTTGCCTAGAGGGAGGGGCCAAGTGACAGGTCCCAGGAGATCGCCTGTCCACTCCGGCAGCGCGACTCGCGCAGTGCGTGCCCGGCCGTGAAGCCGAAAGCTGACGTGGTCGGGTGCCCAGAGTGGCAATGGAGGCGCCGGCGGAGAGGAGGCGGGAGAGGAGCGACGTTCACTGCATCACTGGACCGTGGAACAGGTAAGTGTCTGTTTATTAAAAGTCAGCAGCTACACTTTTTGTAGCTGCTGACTTTTAATAAACATAAAAAGCTTGGAACTCCGCTTTTAAGATTAAGGGCGCTTTTACACCGGTGCGCTTTAAACATGGTATGCTTTTTTTTAAAAAATGCATAACGCACTTTTACCACAATTATGGTCTTTGTCTTCCTGACTCCCAGCATGCACCTTTGAAACGTGTAACTCAAAAAATTGACCAAAAACACAAATGCTGTGCGCTTTTGATGCATTCCCATTGACTTCCAATACAAGGTGTGTTTTTTGGTGCGTTTTTGAATGGCGTACAAAAGATGCAGCGTTGCAGGTGATTTCATAATGCAGCACAAGTTGCACAGGATTTAGAGGGGAATCATTTTCATGCACTTTTGTCGTGCTGGAAAGGTGTGTTCTAGCATGGCAAAAGCTCACCAGTCTGAAGAGGCCCTAAGCTAAAGGGCTAGATTAAATGTCAGGATGAGCATTTACATTTGATTTCTGCATAGTATTGTAGAACTACATTATAAAATGTGTATTTGATTTCTTGATAATGATTGCTTTTCTTCTCTTTGTAGCTAATTCTTCAAAAAGAGCTACATGTAGTCACAGCATTATCACATGTGTGTGGACAAGATCGTACACTACTGGCTAGTATTTTATTACGGATTTTTCTACACGAAAAAGTGGAGTCATTACTTCTGCGAACACTAAATGACCGTGAGATTAGCGCGGAAGGTACTTGCTATACAGATCTTTTTTTATAATTGTAGTTTTTATTGGGTTTTAAAGAACAAACAAGATATTGTTACATTATGCACAATACACAGATATCAAACACAGAATGATATCAGAGAGAGAAAAAGAAAAATAAAAGTAGGAGGAATTAGTCAAGCAATGTCCATAAGTACAGAGCACAGGAGTGCTCGGTACACCAGATCAAAGATATATAAACAACAACTTATAGGTTTACAATAGGGATTAATAACCAAAATGTAATCATAGGCATCAAGGACAAGGGTACCTATGAAGTATATATGTTAGGCAGCAAAAAATATGAAGCTAGTACATATCAAGGCGTAGCAGGTGGTGTGAGGGTCCCATAACCCGATCTATCCCAAGGTTCCCACACTTTATCAAATTGGGGAATTATATCATGCACAGAGGCCGTTAGGTATTCCATCCTCCGAATCTCAGCCACCAGATGGAGAAACCTAGGCCACGGAGGAGGCGTATTAGATAGCCAACATAATGGGATAAGCCTTTTGGCAGCTAGTAAAATGTAGGAGATAAGCCTATTTACCCTCTTGGGTATACCCGAGAAGGGGAGGCCCAATAAGTAATTTAAGGGATCGAGTGGAAGGGACACACCCACCACCCTCTGTATCATTAGCCTCACATCATGCCAAAAGGGTTGGATCATAGAACACTGCCAAAAAATATGAAATGGGGAACCCGTATCAGTCCCACATTGCCAGCAGTGCGGCGAGACTGAGGGATCATATTTGTGAATTACATCAGGTGTTCTATACCAAAACATAAGAATCTTAATGGACGTCTCCCTTTGGGACACACATTGAGAGGATTTGAATGTAGAGGACCATATCCTATCCCACACCTGGACCGCAATAGGTCTATCCAACAAAAGAGACCATCTTTTCATGTAGTGGTGAGTCGTCTGTCAGTGGCGTAGACTCATGAAGAATACGGTGTATAGAAGAAATTAAATGTAGTTGGTATGGACCCTGAGCGCATATGTATTCAAAGGTAGTTGGTTTGTCAAGAATCAGAGTTGGAGACTTGGAGTGGAAAAAATGTCTAACCTGCAGGTAGAAATGGAAAAGTTGGGTGGGTATATTGAATTTCTTACTCAGAGTGTCAAAAGTATGCAAATGTCGCGTGATAGGATGTACCAAATTCCGGAGTTGAAAGAGAGGGGCATCAAGCCATGAGAAAACCCTGCCCAAGGACAAACTGTCTGGTAAATTTGGGTTAAACAGTACGTTTACAAGGGGCGAGCAAGTTGAAGCAAGGTGATGGGTCTTGAGGCATTTACGCCAAATGGTTAGGGTGAAAGTCATCGGAGCAGTACATTGGCATTTGAAAATGGGATCCAAGGATGAGACATTGTCCCAGACCAAGGAACATGGGTGGACCGGATATAGCACCCCCTTTTCAATGGCAGACTATTGATTTGGTGCATGTAGGGAGGACCACGAAACAATGGCCCTCAAGTGTGAGGCGTGGTAGTATTTAAAAATGTCCGGGGCACCCAATCCCCCCCTGGACCTTGGGGCGAATACCACTGAATAGGCTATACGATGTGCTCTATCGCCCCATATGAACTTTAGAAAATTCCTCTGAATCACTTTTAGTTAAGAGGAAGGCAGGGCAACTGGTAATGTTTCAAAGTGATACAGTAGTCTGGGTAATATAGACATTTTTAGGACGTTAATCCTACCCAACAGAGACAGGGGATATTTTGTCCAAGCCATCAGGGATTTGTTGATGTCTAAGACGAGAGGGGGGAAGTTGGCTTGATAGAGAAAAGAGTAAGAGGGGGTAAGAAGGACTCCTAAGTATTTAAGGGAGGTAGTGCACCATTTCTAAGGATATGACCCTTTAAGCTGAGATAACAATAATGATGGGATGTGTATAGGGAGTGCTTCAGTTTTGGAAGTGTTAACCTTGTAACCGGAGATGGCACCAAAGGAGGCCAGTAATTTATGTAACGAAGGGAGCGATATCAACGGATTGGTTACAGTGAGCAAGATGTCATCCGCAAAGAGAGACAATTTATATTCTCCCTGCCGCATCACCACCCCACTGATATCTGGATGAGTGCGAATGGACTCGGCCAGGGGCTCCAGGCATAAAATGAAAAGTAACGGTGATATAGGACACCCCTGCCGAGTTCCGTTTGTCATGGGGAAGGCAGGCGATGGGAAGGAAGACATCTGAACCTGGGCTGTGACTGTGGAGTACAGGGCCTCTAGAGCTTTTAAAAAGGGACCAGTGAATCCGAACGTTTTTAAGACAGCGAACATATAAGGCCAACTTAGCCTGTCAAAAGCCTTTTGGGCATCTAGACTCAAAATTAACGCCGAACGGGAGGATCTATCCAAAAGATCTATCAGATCTATTGTACGGCGAGTGTTGTCCCCCGCATGCCTGCCAGGGACAAAGCCCACCTGGTCTCTATGGATCAGTTTGGGAATGAGCCTAGACAATCTGGATGCAAGAATTTTGGTGAATATTTTATAATCTGAATTCAAAAGGGCTATGGGCCTATAATTATCTGGGATAGAGGGGTCTCTACCAGGCTTTGGGATGACTGAAATGTAAGAGTGGGAGAAGTGTGGGTGTGGAGATGTGCCTTTAAGCAGTGAGTCGTATAAAGTCAGCATATGAGGGGACAGAATGTTGAAAAAAGTTTTGTAGTAAAAGTAGGGCAAACCATCAGGGCCAGGCGATTTGTGCAGAGGTAGCTCTTTGATTATAGCCAACAATTCCTCAGCCGATATAGCCACATTCAAACTGGCCACATCCGCTGAGGACAGTCTTGGAAGGTTTATGTTAGAGAAGAAAGTCTCAAATTTTTCCTGAGTAAAGTTAAAGTGGTTCTCTGGAGTCAGACAATTATACAATCTGTGGTAGAATTTGCCAAAAATATTTGACATTTCACGGGGGCAGTGTGCTCTAGAGCCATCGGCCTGTGTAAGAAAATCGGGAAAGGAATTGAATGGGCGTGGTCGTAATTTATGAACCAGCATCCTATGGGGCTTATTTGAAAATTCATAGAATTTTTGTTTTGTCCATAGTAGGGATCTAGCTGCCCTGCCAAGCTGTAAAGACTTTATTTGTTCCCTAAGGGAAACGACCTTTTGAAGTTTCAACACCGTGGGACCACACAGCAGACTCCACTCCACAGTTACCAGAGCAGATGTAAGGGACTGCAGTAGTCCATTTCTATCCTTTTTTAACCGGGCGCCCTCAGCTATGCAAGCACCTCGGAAAACTGCCTTGTGTGCCTCCCACAGTGTGGAAAACTCGGAAACTGAGCCCATGTTAAGCTGAAAAAATTCCTCCAAGCTTTTGGCTAGGATAGAACGTGGGACTTCGGACTGTAGGAGATGGTCATTAAGACGCCAGTGACAGGATTTGGTATAGGCCTGAGAAAGCATAAGGTCTATCACAATGGGAGCGTGGTCTGACCATGTGATAGGTAATATGTCCGACTCAATCACATAGGGGATGAGTTTGGCTGTGATAAAAAAAATGGTCAAGACGTGAATACATTTTATGAGCTGGGGAATAAAATGTGAACTGCCTAGCAGAAGGGTGCCTGATCCTCCATGTGTCGAAAAGTTGACGGGACCTAATACATTTGCGGAAGGAATTGGCACGCAATATAACCTGTTTTGAAGGTGTAGAACTAAGGAGAGACTGTCTATCTCTAGTGGGTGACATGACCTGGTTAAAATCCCCACCAATAATCTGAAAAGGTTGTGAACGAAATTGAGGGGAGTCAAAAAGTTTGTTGAGAAAGTCAATCTGACCAGTATTGGGGGCATAGAGATTCACAAGGGAGAAAGAAGTGTTCACATATTCACATTCCAGTATGAGGAATCTCCCATGTGGATCAGCATGTGAGCTTTTAACCTTGATAGGGCATGTTTTCTTGATCAGAATCGCCACTCCCGCCTTGCCCGTGGAATCGGAGGCAAGAAAGGAGGTGGGGAAGAACTTCGAGGCAAATTTGAGTGAACCACCAGCCCGGAAGTGGGTCTCCTGGATCATCACCAGATCTGCGCCTGAGGCCCTGAAATCCTTCAGGACCATCCAGCGTTTGCGGATGGAACCCAGACCCTTCACATTATACGACATGATCTTTAAAGCCATAGTAAGACATTCAAATAAGCTCGCGTAGGGACATTAAATCTAAAAAATAACAAAATATAGGAAACAGAAACATAGAAGCAGTAATGTGTATAAAAGCAATGATGTGAATAAACACTGCAGACAAGGGCACCCTTTCGGGGCCCAAATAGTAACAGATAAACCCTGTAAGAAAATGACATTCGGTTAGGAGGAAAAAAACAATGCACTTTCAACCTACAAGGCTGACTTATAACCATGGACATAAGAAAAATAAAAACCAACAGAAAAAAAAAAAGAAAATAGAACTTAAGTTCTTGAAAGCCTGAGAGGCACTTGCGTCTCAGGGGACCTTGGAAGTAAGCCAAGGCCAAATAGGGACATACACGGACTTCCATCAGAAAACTCTAGCAAGAGAGATGGGGAGGATCGGCTGCTCTCCTTATGATCTCGGTAGCCTTCAAAATAAGTCTGACAGTAGAGGACCTGTTGACGGTTAAAGTCAGCAAATAAACAGGAGCAACTGTCAATTAGGGTACGGTGACCAAGAAGGAAAACACTGTCAACAATAGTAGTAGTGATTTTTACCCCATGGGTTGGGGAAGAACTCTACCCTGAACAGGAAACAGGGTAGACTTAAAACTATGTAAACCAGAGCAGTACTCCTCGTTTCTGTTTTAGAATTAAGGAGAAACGGAGATGTAAAGAGCATCAAAGTATGGATCCAGAGAGGAACGTACGGGTGAATCAAGGAGGTTGGTTGGAGGCACGCAGACGTTGGGGTGTAGAGAATTGTTTCCTTGATTTGCCCCTCACGGGGGTCCAGATGCGGTTAGGAGTGGTGGGATGTGGACGGACCTGGGCAGCTGGAGGAATCAAATCATCTTCTGGCAAAGGGGGGAGGCCAAGATGTTTTAGGAGTGCTTCGCCTTCCTGCAGTTCACGCAGGGTAACCTGAACTCCATCCCTGGATACAATAAGGCGGAAGGGGAATCCCCAGTAGTAGGGGATCTTATGATGTTGTAGATGGGAGGTGATTGGACGCAGATTTCTACGTTTAGCAAGGGTAATTGGAGAGAGGTCGCTAAAGATCTGCAATTTTGCTCCTTTGTACTGAAGTTGGGATTTATTGCGCGTGGCCAGGGTCAGTGCCTCCTTACTTTCAAAAAAATGGAACCTGACTATAACATCCCTGGGTCTAGCTCCAGCCGGAGGTTTTGGGCCCAGGGATCGGTGGGCCCTATCAAGGCGCCAGTCTATATCCACTACTGTGGGGGCCAGGGTATTGAAAAGACCAAGAAGATAGGTGCGTAAGTCAGGGTCTCCTACCGTTTCCGGGATACCTCTGAAGCGCAGGTTCTGCCTCCTTTCCCTGTTCTCCAGGTCCTCTTGCTGTAGTTGTAGTTGAGAGACCGAAATAATAGGATTTTTATAACAGCTTACCTGTAAAATCCTTTTCTTGGAGTACATCACGGGACACAGAGCGACATAGTCATTACTAATGGGTTATATAGATACCGTCAGGTGCTGGCACTGGCAACTTCCAAAACCGGAAGTACCCTCCCCTATATAAGCCCCTCCCATCCGGGAGCACCTCAGTTTTGTAGCAAAGCAATAAGTATCCCCAAAGAGGGGCGGGAGCTCTGTGTCCCGTGATGTACTCCAAGAAAAGGATTTTACAGGTAAGCTGTTATAAAAATCCTATTTTCTTTCTCGTACATCACGGGACACAGAGCGACATAGTCATTACTAATGGGATGTCCTAAAGCAATGCCAAATGAGGGGGGGGGATACACCATATATAAGCTGAGCGCTATCAGACATGAGGATCTTTTGCGGCCTGCAACACACTGCGCCCAAAGGCGACATCCTCCTGACTTCTAACGTCCACCTGGTAGAACCTAGTAAACGTGTGAACTGAAGACCATGTTGCGGCCTTACAGATTTGAGCCAGGGAGGCCTGGTGATGCACTGCCCATGAAGTTCCAACTGCTCTCGTGGAGTGCGCTCTAACTTTGAACGGAGGCGGTCTCCTTCTCAAGCCATAAGCTTGCATAATGACCTGTCGAATCCACTTGGCTAAAGTAGATTTTGACGCTGCCTGACCCTTTCTGGGGCCTTCCGGCAGAATAAACAAAGTATCCGTTCTGCGAATCTGAGCAGTGGCTTTTAGATAAGCTTTAACTGCTCTTACTACATCCAAAGAATGCAATAACTTTTCCTCTACCGAAGTAGGTTTGGGGAAAAAAGAAGGAAGAACCACATCTTGGTTCAAATGAAACCTCGATACCACCTTAGGAAGAAAGGCTGGATGAGGACGTAACACTACTCTGTCCTTATGGATAACCAGATATGGCTCCTTACAGAAGCACCAAGGAAATATGCTGTAATGGTTCAAATGGTTGTTTCTGTAGAACCGACAGAACCAAGTTTAGATCCCATGGACATATGGGAATATTAACCGGAGGACTAATACGCATCACTCCTTGTATAAAGGCTTTGACTAGTGAATGCGAAGCCAAGGGCCTTTGAAAAAATATTGACAAGGCCGAAATCTGACCCTTGATAGTACTCAAGGCAAGCTTCCTATCTACAGCCCACTGTAGGAAGTCCAGAATCCTACCTATTACGTACTTATGTGGATGCCATTTCTTGGCCTCACACCACGCGATGTACGCCTTCCAGATTCTATAGTAGATCTGCCTGGATACCGGCTTCCTGGCATTGATCATGGTAGATACCACAGCATTAGAGAGCCCTCTCTTTTTTAGAATGTGGGCTTCAATAGCCAGGCCGTCAAACCTAGGGCTGGTAAGGAAGGGTGGTATATCGGTCCTTGCGAAAGCAGGTCCGGACGACGTGGGAGAGTCCAAGGACTCCCCACTGAAATTTTACAATCTCCGCGTACCACGCTCTTCGGGGCCACGCTGGAGCCACCGGAATCACTGGTTTCTTTTCTACCCTGATTCTGCGGAGTAATCGAGGTAACCATTGTGGCGGTGTGAATGCATATATCAGCTTGAACTGATCCCCAGGGAACACTAGGGCATCCGAGCCGCAAGCTAGGGGATCCCTTGTCCGAGAGACAAACCTGTCCCCCTTTGCGTTGAATCTGGATGCTAGAAGATCTACATCCGATGTTCCCCACCGCTGACATATTGTCCAGAAAACCTCGGGGTGAAGGGACCCTTCCTCTGGGCCTAATTGCTGGCGACTTAGAAAGTCCGCCTTCCAATTCTCCACTCCTGGAATGAATACCGCAGATATGGCTGGGACATATTTTTTTTTTTGCCCATTTCAGGATGTAATTTACTTCCCTCTGGGCTGCACGACTCCTGGTGCCCCCCTGATGATTGATATATGCCACTGCTGTGGCATTGTCTGATTGAATTCTGACAGGGGACCCTTGGAGTTTGGATGTCCATGCTACTAGGGCATACCGGGCTGCTCGTATCTCTAAGAGATTGATGGGCAGGGCCTTTTCTGCATCCGACCATCTGCCCTGGAGAGACTATTGCTCCAGTACTGCTCCCCAGCCTATAAGGCTGGCATCTGTAGTGACCACCTTCCAAGAAATCGGACTGAAGGATTTCCTTTTTTCCAGATTCTGGGGAACCAACCACCAACGGAGGCTCTTGCGAACGGAAGGGGACAAGGACATTGTAAGTCTAGGGCCTGAACTTTTTTGTTCCAGGCTGACAGTATGGCCCCTTGCAAATTCCTTGAATGGAATTGACCGTAGGGTACTGCTTCGAATGATGCCACCATTTTTCCCAGCAGCCTCATATACAGGCGTATGGACGGCTGTCTTTTTTGTACCCACTAAGTGGATCAAATCTTTCAAAGACAACACCTTTCCTTGAGGCAAGAATATTTTTCTCTGGCCTGAATCCAACCTTAGCCCCAAGTATTCCAGACTTTTGACTGGTTTTTAGGGCTGACTTGTCTCGGTTGATAATCCAACCGTGAGATTCCAGATACTTGATTGTCTTGTGAACGACCACGTCTAGTTTTTTCACTGAGTGGTCTATCAGCAACAAGTCATCCAGATATGCCATTATCATTACACCGTGTGTTCTTAGATTGGCCAATAAAGGGCCAGAATTTTTGTAAACACTCGTGGTGCTGTGGCCAAACCGAAGGGTAAGGCTCTGAACTGAAAATGGCGCCCTTCTACTGCAAAGCGTAGAAATTTTTGGTGGACTGGAAAGATGGGAATGTGAAAATAAGCATCTTTGATGTCGATCGCGGCTAACCAATCCTCCCCTTGTAGGGCAGTGGCCACCGATCGGATCGACTCCATCGGAAAGTCCTGATATACAGGAATTTGTATAGCCCTTTTAGAATTAATATGGGCCTCCCGTCCGCGTTTGCTTCGGGACTGTAAAGAGGTTTGAGTAAAACCCGAACCCTCATTCTTCCAGGGGAACCTCCATAATTACTCCTTGGAGCAATAGTTGTTCTAGTGCCAACAGGAGGGACTCTCTCTTCCGGGGATCCCTTGGCACGTTTGACCTCAAAAAATGGGAAGGAGGAGAGTCTTTTAACTCCAAACTGTATCCCAAACCTACTGCGGAGAGCACCTATCTGTCTTGATCGTGTCCCGCCAGGTCTCTTGCGAACAACTGGAGTCCTCCCCCCACCCGACTGAGTGGGGGCTTCAATGAATTTAACTTTGGGGGAGGTTTTGTACCTCCCCTGACCCAGGGTTTCTCATTACCCTGCTACTGTCCCTGTTTTTTACCCCCGGGAATTGACCGAGGAGGCCGTCGGAACTGTTACACAGCCGATGCCCCAGGGACTGGAGAAGCAGGCCTCTTAAAGAGGGACCTCTAACTCTGTTTTTAACCGGCAAGAGCGTATTTTTACCGCTGGAAATTTTCTGGATATATTTGTCCAGGTTTTCCCTGAATAAGCGTTCACCATGAAATGGGACGCTAACCAGCCATTCTTTACAGGGAGCTTCAGCAGACCAGTTTTTGAGCCATAGGAGCCTACGCATATGTACTATAGACAGCATAAGGCGGGAGGCCTGATGGACTGAATCCTCTATGGCGTCAACCGCAAAGCCTAAGGCTCTAGGTAGATCAGCTAGGGCAAAGCCTGCTGATCTGTCAAGTCCCTCAAGACCTGTTTCAACTGATCCTTCACTGCTTAGCAGACCCCAATAGCTGCTACTGCTGGTTGTATCACCAAGCAGATTTTCATAAGGACTCCAATCTTTTATCTATTGGGTTCTTGAACATTTGGACATTATCCACTGGACATGTCAGTGATTTATACATACAAGAGATGGCTGCGTCCACTGTAGGGACCTTCCATTTTTTTTTTTTTTTTTTCTTTGATGAACTTATCCTCCATGGGATAGACCACCGGAAATCTCTTGGGGGAATAAATATTTTCTCAGGACGTTCCCAATCCTGGTAAATGAGCCCTTTCAGTAAAGGGTGAAGTGGAAAAGAACAAACAGTCTGGGGGCTTCTAGCGACCCCAACGAGGATACAGTAGTGGTTGATGGTTCCGCAAGGTGCATTTTTAAATGCTGATCGGACCATGTTAGTCAGAGACTGAACCCATAATCTTTCAGCTTGAGATGCTGAGAAAAGGTTCCCCCACTGTTGATTCCTCTATAACAGAATCAACCTCATCCTGATCCCCTTCAGGCAGGTCGATCCCTGTATGGGACTGTTGCTCTGCTAACAGGCACTCTGAAGGAGGAGATGGAGATCGGGCGTGCTTTCCCTGACAGGGAGGCAGCGAAAAATGTTGACAATCTCTCTCTAATCCTCCCAGAGCTGAGGAAAAAACCTCCTCTGTTACATACACAGGAGCAGGTGAACTGAGGACAGCCACAGTACCAAGTACCCCTGCGGGGTCTCTACGGTCACTTACCTCTGAACTTCAGGGGAGACTGGTGCAGCAGAAGTATGCCCAAGATCCTCCGAGCCCGATGAGACCCCCTTCGCTTCCTGGAAGATTCAGTTCCGGAGCTTCTGGACGGCATATTCCTAAGCCTAAAGCTGAGGTATTCCAGCCGTAATACACCACTTTTACTGAGAATAGTCTAGCACAATTGCTGCTATATCACAGTTGGTGTCTACTAATGTGCCTTTCTAGGGGATGCCTGTATCAACTGCTTGCTGTATGCCCTTTTTTTTTAAATGTTGCCAGCTCTGTCTCTGTACTTCATAGCCAGCTCACCACACAAAACTGTGGTTTTTACATGCTGGGACGCCCGCACATGCGCAGAAGCGCTGCGGCGCACACAGAGCGTCATCCCCCAGGCTCCGCCCCCTTTCCTGGCTCACCTCTATATATAGAGGCGCGTGCACGCGCACGCGCGCGGCCACGTGCGCCTTCGGCGCTAATTTTGAAAAATGGAGACTAGGGACAAGAGCCAGGGCCCCTCTTTGCCGCAGGCCGGGGGATGGACGAGCATTGCAACATGGCAGAGGAAGCAGTTTCCCATAAGAGAACTCACCATCTGCCTGGACTTGCTCTGCTGAGAAGAAACTAGTCCACATGACAAGAAAACATTCCACAGCGGCCTCTAGTGGACAAACACAGGTACCGCAGTCTAATATCTTAAATATATATAAAAAAAATATATATATTTTTTTTTTTCTTGACCACCATTAAAAATTATTACATTTTTTTAGTAGTTACAGGCATGCACAGAATTTTGCGGGAATACCATTAGGTAACAGACAGAAAGACAAATTAGGCTTGGGGGTCCCCCAATAGAACCAAGTTCCTGGGGGCCCCCACTTACCTGTTCCCCGCCGCAGGACTTTGTTTGGTCCACAAAAGCCCAAACTTCACCTATCACGGCAGGCATTGTAATCAAACCTTCAGGGACCGGGTTCCCAAGGATTCCACTCCCCTGGACCTGTATAGCACCCTGCACAGAAAACATCTTGGTCGTGGGTATGACCAGAGCTCTGGATCCCAGGGTCCAGCTCTCCTAAGAGAAGCATTACAGGCAAAACCTTGCTCTTCTCTGCAAGGCCCGGGTACCGACCGTTTAGCTATGAAGCTTTTTTGGTCAGATCCGGAATAGCTTACTGAGGCCCAAAAGAACCTGTACGCAAGCTCAGTGAAAAACACATGTTTCTTCTTGGCCAACACCTTAGACACTGGCAAAAAAACTGGGGTGCTCCCGGATGGGAGGGGCTTATATAGGGGAGGGTACTTCCGGTTTTGGAAGTTGCCAGTGCCAGCACCTGACGTTATCTATATAACCCATTAGTAATGACTATGTCGCTCTGTGTCCCGTGATGTACGAGAAAGAAATGTAGGTTATGATTGTCCTCCTCAACAGCCTGAACATAGCTTATCAACTCATCAAATTTATTTTCAAGAGTGTCCGTACGTTCCCCAATTTGGTTGATTTCCCCTCTCAGTTCTGCAGCTAACTTGCTCACTTCTGCCGAGACATTGCACGTGATTTGTTGAAGCAGGAGCTGTAACTTAGCGTCCAACTTGGCGTCCAGGATGTCTGGGGTAAGGATCTCCTGAGGAGAGGATGAGGTGAAATCTGGACCCTGGGTGGGAGCTAATGGAGGGTACTCAGCATTCTCCGTTCCCAATAATGGGTCCATTGAAGTGTGCAGAGCTGTGGGGGAATGCGAGGTCGCAGGTTGCGACCTGGTAACATAGCGTTCCATATTCGATTCTGCACGTGATCCAAATAAAGGCTTATAATATCGCTGCTGTTGGCCAACTTTTCCCATGGGATGCCCAAGGGGCATAAAGAATAAACAAGCTTATCCCCGGGGCTATAAAATGGCTAAGGTAATAACTCGGGGATCTTGGAGAGCAGCCGGGATCCTGAACTCAGTTAAATGGCATCCCCTGTGTCAGCTGGAACGACCATCATTCTGTTTGTCATGTGCTCCAGTCAGGTACAGCAATGCCTGATGTAGTGGCTGTAAAGGGGGGGATCCACAGACCCACACATGTCCAGTGAAGTATTAGGCTCAGAAGTGAAGGAATTGGGCCCCAGATGTAGTGTCACTGGAATATATGAGGTGTACCCGGAGTAGCAAGATGGCCGCCGACCTCCGTGGGTAGGCCGGAGCCGCGGACTTTTCTGATAGCGTGTGCCGACCAGGTGAGTTCCGCTCCGTTCAGGCCAAGATCTCCCCACCAGGACCAGCGTTCACGGCCCCCCGGGCATAGTCACTCCCAAGTGTGTCCCATATGGAGGGGGCAGGATACTACCCCGCTACTCACTGTGTCCAGGCGTGGAAGAAGCCAGGTCAGCAGGCCGCAAGATGGCGTCCGGTCGCGGGATAGAGAAGCGGACAGCAGGATCCTCCGGGCAGCTCCTCCGGTGCCTAGTTGTTCCCCAGGGGTGAGGCAGCCGTCGGACTGTGAAAGAACATTCGTTTGACCCCCGGATTGTACAGGTTAGAGGTGGAAGAGTGCCTGTGGATCCGTAGGCCCCAAGATGGCGGCGGGCCTCAGCAATGCGGGACCAGTCTCAGGCCCAGAGCAGGTATAGCCGGCCAAAGACCTCCAACAACCAGCCAGAGCCGGAGAAGACTAGGCCCAGGGGCTGATGTTAATGAAATTGGGCCCCACCGGGGTGAGATAGGGCAGAGATGGCCGTGGATTCACACTGCCTGTGGAGAGCTCAGTATCCACACGTCCTCCCTGTTCCACGTCCGGACACGCCCCCCTGCTATACAGATCTTGATTACCAAATATCTGCTAGGCAGAATACAAGTGTAACAAATATAGTTGTGCTCATAAGTTGGCAGAATGTGTAAGATTTGGAAAGGTTATCTGAATCAGTACAGTCCAGGCTATACAAAGTATTTACTTATTCTGAACGAGGGAATATCTAGTAGTGGTACATATTTAGTGGAACCACATCCTTTGTGTATACTATATGCTACTGTTACATATAACAATGCAAAAAAAAAATTAGACTTTTTAGGTGTCAAACATATTCACAATGACCTACAAAAAATATTTCCATTAAAATCTCAGGTTCATTATAACATATAAAAATTGGGTTTTTGATGCTCCTATTATTTTGAGTACATAACAGGACACCGAGCACCTTCATATCCATGATGGGGTTTTGCTACCACCTTCAGGTGATTCGACACTGGCAGAAAGACCCTCCTTGGCATAACCCCTCCCAGCTTGGCAAGGCTTCAGTTTTTGTAGCAAACCATGATCCACAAGGAAAAGGGGTCATACTGTAGCTGCTGACTTTTAATAAAAAGACCTTACATGTCCAGGGAATCCAGTGCTGTCCTCGTCCAGGCCAGTTCTTCTCTAGCCTTCGGGTCCCTGGTGCTGGCATATTTACTAAGGGAAGCCTTGCGAATTCACATTCGGCTTCCCACTGCGCAGGCCGCGCTGTGCTTTGGGAATGGTCCCGCAGCCTTTTGTGACCTGGGATCAGTTCTAACCTAGCATTGTTATAGTTCAGTGTGAGAAATATGTCATTAATGTATGATTTTGCTTCTTTATAATTTTAGATGAAGCTACAACTCTGTTCCGTGCCACAACTTTGGCAAGCACGCTCATGGAGCAATACATGAAAGCTACTGCAACTCCATTTGTTCATCATGCTCTCAAAGACACCATTTTAAAAATAATGGAAAGCAAACAGTCTTGTGAGGTAAGTAAATGTGTACCAATGAGAAACGGCTTGGGGTTATGCACAGATAAATGAAGTATCAGTTGCAGGCTATGCCACAGCTCAGCAGCTGTCTGCTGTTAAAAGGCATCTAAAAAATGTCATGACAGTCAAGGAGGTCCACCCCAAAAAAAAAAAAAAAATGCATAAAAAGGCTCCTAAAAATGTGAAAAAAATAAATTCTACTTACCAGAAATGGCTGTTGCTAAGCAGGCCGTTCTAATCTGCCACTTCCTGTTCCACGGTAGTCTTCATTCTCCTCCTCGCGTTGTCTTCTGAGGAATCGGGCGCGCTGTCTTCTGGGACCTTTGTGTCCCAGAAGACAGCTGACAATTCACAAAGCGCCGGGGGACTCTGGCATGTGCAGTAGGAAACGGGCAGTGAAACCTGCAAGGCTCCACTGCCTGTTCCCCTTAGTACGAATGGCGGCGCCGGCACCTGATTCGATGGATGGATCGGCCTCGGGGGGCCGACATCATTTGCACCCTGGAAAGGTAAGTCTGCTTATTAAAAGTCAGCAGCTACAGTGTATGTAGCTGCTGACTTTTTAAAAAAAAATAAAAAATTCAGTTGGAACACCGCTTTAAGTAGCCTGTGCCATCCCTCTGCTGACCAGTCTGAAGTGGATTTTTTTCTACTTTGTAAGGCTGGCCATAAACGCTTCAAATCTCAGCCGGTTGAGCGGAACGCAGCCGAGATTCGAACCGTTAATTGGCAGGCTGAAAGTACCAAGTTGATTGATCAATCAACTTGGGTACAACCAGCCAGCCGGGTTCTTTTGTGATTATCGCTAGCTGCTGTTATAGCCGCTAACGATAATCACTGTCTTCTCCTGGCGGGGATGGCTTCCTTCCCCGCTGGGAGCAGAAGATTGCTCGGCAGGAGGGATTCCCCAGTTGGCACTTTCTGTGTTGATAGACAACCCATGATTGTAGGAAAGAAATTTGCAACGTGTATGGCCTGCCTAATACCTTAGATTGCAGGAACTGATGTAGACGGTCTGTATACCCTGCAAAATGTCTGTATAAAATGAATTGGCATTCTTCACTGGAAGTCTCTGTGTAGCAAGCTATCCGTTCTTGGCAAATGTCTTTTGTTCTGGTAAGCACCTGAAACCTTGCAAATCCTTGTAAATACTATTAATCACTTTATGTAGCTAATTGTTTGGTCTTGTTATCCTTCAATAATGAGCTGCTCTTGGAAACTAGGTTTGCATTTATGAATTAAGATTTTAGTCTGATGGGTTTGAAGCAATGTTGTGAGAATGCCAGGAAAACTTTGTAAAGAAAAACATAATTTGATCTATTATTGGACGCTGTAATTCAACCAGACTAGTACATTTTAGGCCCCTTTTTTACAAGGGTGGACTGATCTGTTCTGCCTGTCCGTTTTTTAGGCAGACCTGATCAGACCATCCATTGCCCTCTATAGAGCGGCAGGTGTCAACGGACATGTGTCTGTTGACACCCACAACATCCGATATGCTAAAAACAGACAGAAGATGATTTGTTCCCCATGTGTCTATCGTATCTGATGGCCGACGGGTGTAAACATGTTCCGTTTTACAACCGACTGTCCATAGAGGAGAGCGAGCTGTGTCTGCTCTGCAGAAGCAGAACGGACACAAACTACCATCTGCCTGCTCCTGGCAGCGTCGGCTTGTTTTAAGGGGCCTTGGTGTTTAAAGCTGTAGGGCTACTTCTTCAAAATTACTACTTTTTCCCCAGGGTTTGTTCACTTTTTCATTAAAAAAATAAAATAAAAAAAAGCACATCTTTTTCAGACATATTAGTTGTATGTTAGCATTACAACAGCTTTTAGAAACCTTTTGATATAGCACGGAAAAGTATGAAGTTCAGTTTGTATTGCTATCTTTGGTCTTTTTCGAGATTCCCGCTCTGCTCCTACTACCTTGGTGTTCTAGTTTTAAAATGCATTCATCTGTCAGGTGGCTGTAAAGGCTTACTGATTGACTTCAGTACAACTGTCCTGTTTGGAAAATTTCTGCTCAATCGGCACCACCAGCTATAGCTAGCAGCACTGATCAGCATGTTTTTTTAGTTTTTTGGTCAACCTACTGGTTGAACAAAATATAATGGCTAATGAATGGGCAGCTACACTAAAAGAAGCAAAAGGGTACATTTTAGTGAGGGATTTTGCTTTGCCATTATGGGACAAGTTGTTTTTATGTTACTTCGTAATTTACCTCTGTTACAAGCCTTTCATCAGGGTACATTATGACACCAAATGTTTACACATTTAAGGCCACCCATAGACGGCTTGAATTTCATCTGGTCATGCTGACTGAGCTGTGGATTGCCCTGCAAGCACCACCTTGTTTGACAAAATGTATTAAATTATTAACCTGGGTAGAAATTTATCAGGAACAGCAGCTGTCTGAATGTCAGGCTGTTAGCGTTGATAAAGGAATCAAGTGATTTCCTCTCATGGGCTGAAAGGCCAACATTCGATCCATGTGTGCCTGCCGTAAGTCATGTCCCTGGATATCTGCAAGTATATCCTCCTTTTCTATACGTTTGATTCAATGCCCTTTGTTTCGCTAGATTGGTGTCATACCATTGTTTTGCCCTTGTAAATATTCCTGGAAAGCGAGCCAATTCAGCCTATGTAATACCAATGCAGTATGTGATACAAAAATTGCACTACTGTGCATACAAAAAGATAGCTGCCAGCATCAACAACCAGACATATTGTGAACAAAACTAGAAAAAAATAAATGCAGCGCTATGAAAAACACTCTGAAGGTGTGTCAAAGGAAAATAATTAATTATCGTGTGTGTGTGTGTGTGTGTATAATAAACCACAACTGAGTAGGTGGGTACCTATACATGGGCACCAATCCACAACAAGGTATTGTAACAAGTGAATGTGTGGAATATGGACATCAACAGATCAATGCCAGTGTATATGAAACACAAAACATAATGTAATGGGTGTATAAAGTCCACAAAATAATGATGTGCATCCAATCGAAGAAATCAATATAAAAGGAGAACATGCATATAAGGATGCATGAATGTGTAATGTCCCAATTCATCCACTGTAAGGCAACGGTGACATTTCTATGGATATGGACATTAACCACTTGACCACTGGGCACTTAAACCCCCTTCCTAACCAGACCAATTTTCAGCTTTCGGTGCTCTCACACTTTGATTGATAATTACTCAGTCATGCAACACTGTACCCATATGAAATTTTCGTCCTTTTTTTTCACACAAATAGAGCTTTCTTTTGGTGGTATTTGATCGCCTCTGGGTTTTTTATTTTTTGTGCTATAAATTAAAAAAGACCGAAAATTTTGTAAAAAAATGAATTTTTCTTCATTTCTATTATAAAATTTAGCAAATTAAGTAATTTTTCTTCATAAATTTGGGCAAAAATGTATACTGCTACATATCTTTGGTAAAAATAACCCAAATTAGTGGATATTATTTAGTCTGTGTGAAAGTTATAGGGTCTACAAGCTATGGTGCCAATCACTGAAAATGTATCCATTTGATTACACCTGATGTACTGACAGCCTATCTCATTTCTTGAGACCCTAACAAGCCAGTAAAGTGCAAATACCCCCAAAATGACCCCTTTTTGGAAAGTAGACATTCCAAGGTAGTTGGTAAGAGGCATAGTTAGTTTTTTGAGGTTGTCATTTTTTCTCACAATTCTTTGCAAAATTAAGATTTTTTTTATTTTTATTTTTTTTCACACCAAATTGTGATTATAACAGGTTATTTCTCTCACATGGCATGTACATTCCACAAATGACACCCCAAAATATATTCTGCTACTCCTGAGTATTACGATACCACATGTGTGAGACTTTTACACAGCCTGGCCACATACAGAGGCCCAACATTGAAGTAGCCCCTTCAGGCGTTCTAGGAGCATAAATTACACATCTAATCTCTCAACCACCTATTACACTTTTGAAGGCCCTGGAGCACCAGGACAATGGAAACACCAACAAAGTGACCCCATTTTGGAAAGCAAACACCCCAACGTATAATCTATGAGGCATTAGGAGTCTTTTGAACTGTTCATTTTTTTCCAGAAGTTTTTGGAAAATGTGGAAAAAAATGAAAACGCATTTTTTTTACACAAAGTTGTCCATTTATAAGATATTTCCAACACATAGCATGTACATAGCAAAAATTACACCCCAAAATATATTCTCCTACTCCTGAGTATGACGATACCACGTGTGAGACTTTTACACAGCCTGGCCACATAGAGGCCCAATATCCAAGAAGCACCATCAGGTGTTCTAGGGACATAAATTACGCATCTAATTTCCTTACAATCTATCACATTTTTGAAGGCCCTTCATATTTCTAGCATATAGCATGTACATACCAAGAATTACACCCTGAACTACATTCTGCTGAGTAAATGGTAAACAAAAGATTACCTGTGGTTTTAGTAGTGCAATTGTCCACAGAAGGAGAGCCCTGATCCAGGCAGCAGGCAGGGACGTGGTCAGCGTCAGTGAATGGAATTGTCCAGGCAGCAGGCAGGAATATTGTCCATAGTCAGTACAGGCAGAGATACTGTCCATATACAGTCCAAGGTCAGTGCAAGTAGAGACATTGCCAGCAGTGCCAAAATATTGGTCCTGGTAGTAAGCAGGAACATGGTCCAAGTAGCAGGCCAGGAAATAATGGGGACAGGGGTAGAGGCTTCTCCCACCCAAATCTCTTTGAAGCCTCTGAGTCTCCAGACCCTAATCCGGGCATGAGAAAACTAAAAAATTTGTTTTCTTCATCCAGAAAAACAATTCTGGAGCCCCTCACATATGTGAGACCCCTGTGTTCCCATTAGCATAGCAGGGTAAAAGATCAATCCAAGAGGCAGGCAAAAAAACGTGGTCAAACAGTCCAGGGTCAGTTCCAGAGCAGGCAGATGTAGGTACAGTTTAGGGTTAGGCAGAAGCGTGGTCGTATAACAAGCCAGGGTCAGTTCCAGAGCAGGCAGAGGTAGGTACAGTTTAGGCAGAAGCATGGTCATATAACAGGCCAGGGTCAGTTCCAGGGCAGGCAGAGGTAGGTACAGTTTAGCGTTAGGCAGAGGCGTGGTCGTTTAGCAGGTCAGGGTCAGTTCCGGAGAAGGCAGCGGTATGTACAGTGGCATAAGGGGTGTGGCGGTAAATGACAATTACGTTTACCATACTTTCCTAATAATGTAGAAAAGTATGGTAACGACGGAAGCATCGACCAAAACAAAGGCCTGGTTGGGAAGGACAATCGGGACAATAATACACAGTGTCTCTTCTAGTTCCTTCTTTGGAGCACACCCGGCATCTCTTCTGACGTTTTCGGCCTGTTTCATGGGGGGGGGGAAGTTTCTCAGGAAAGTGGCGTTCATGGAGTCTGCTCACTGAATCCGAGCGAATGCTTTCTGGTGGGTCTTCAGGGTACAAAAGGGCGGAGACAATTTTTTCTTGGTACCGAAGATAAGATAAGGGGGTCCTTGTAGATTTACGGTAAATGACATAAGTATTGTAAATGGCCATACTGAAAAGATATATGGAGACCCTTTTTATACCAATAGCGGCTTTTTCTTGTGGGAAGATAGGGTTCAATCATTTGATCATTAAAATCGACTCCCCCCATGAACAAATTATAATCATGAACACATGCTGGTTTTTGGATAGGGCCGTTTCTTCTGGGGATTTCCACGTAGGTGTCGTTATGTATCGTTGAGAGCATGTGGACATTTCTTCTGTCCCTCCACCTGATAGCCAATAGCTCTTCATTCCGCAAAGACGCCATCTCCCCTTTTCGTAGTCTTTCATTAACCAGCTTTTGCGGGAAACCCTTCCTGTTAGCTCGCACTGTACCACACGCTGGAGTGCCCTTCCGGTGAAGGTTGCGGAAGAGGGGCAAGCTGGTATAGTAATTATCCACATAAAGGTGGTAACCCTTTTCAAGGAGTGGATATATAAGCTCCCAAACAACCTTTCCGCTGGCACCGATGTACTCTGGACATTCAGGGGGATGCAGTTGGGAGTCCTTCCCTTCATACACCAGAAAGGCGTAAATGTAGCCCGTGGCTCGGTCACATAACTTATAGATCTTAACCCCATATCGGGTCCTTTTGCTTGGAATAAACTGCTTGATGCCAAGCATGCCTGTGAAGTGGACCAATGACTCATCCACGGATATATTTTGGTCAGGGATATATAACTGGGGGAATTTCTCAGAGAAAAAATTTAGAAGTGGCCGAATTTTAAATAATTTGTCATGTGATGGGTCATTTCGGGGAGGGCACTGGGTATTGTCATTGTAATGGAGAAAGCGCATTATCATGAGGTATCTGGATCTTGACATAAGGGATGAAAAGACTGGCATGTGGTGGATGGGTTTGGTGGACCAATAGGAGTATACTTCATTTTATTTTGACAGCCCCATGTTGAACGTTAGGCCTAAAAATAATTAAAATTCCTCCACTGTCGATGCTTTCCACTCATAGGGACGGGCATAACATGAACCAGGGTTGTTTATTATGAACTGTTGTGCAAAGAGGTTGCACTGGGTCACGATGGAGGATAATAGGTCTTGGGTAAAAATTAAATTAAAAAAATCAATAGGGGCAAAATTCTCTGTGTTCACCTGAACACCTGGCTGGGCGGTGAAAGGGGGGATGTTTGCTGCTCCTGAATTGGGGGGAAGCCACAGAGGGTTTTCAAGGGCATAGGGAAGGCTGGCATGGGTCCTAACCCTTTTGGGGTTGAGATGACACCCCGCTAGTTCTTGGCCTTTGCTGTAGTGGTACTTCATTTCTTGTGGATGGCACTGTGCTACTGGTGGATGGCACTGAGCTGCTGGTTGATGCCACAGCGCTACTTGTGGTAGCCTGCTGCTCCATGTCAGAACGCCTTCGTTTCCTGGGCACACTTTCCACTTCCTCTGAATCTGTAGAAGACCCACTGCTTATAACAGGTTCATATTCTGAACCAGAATCAGACTCAGAGAGCTCCCCGCTGCTCTCGTCAGTCAAGCAAAGCTGTTGGTATGCCTCCTCAGCGGAAAACATTTTTTTCGCCATACTGGTGACTGTGGGCTGTGGTGACAAACTGTGGTAGGAAAACTGGAACAGATATGGCTGCACTGATGGGTGCTGATGAGGCTGGTCTAATGAGGTTGCACTGCTGGGTTCTGATGAGGGTGCTTCTGGGTTCTGAGGAGGGTGCACTGCTGGGTTCTGAGGAGGGTGCACTGCTGGGTTCTGAGGAGGGTGCACTGCTGGGTTCTGAGGAGGGTGCACTGCTGGGTTCTGAGGAGGGTGCACTGCTGGGTTCTGAGGAGGGTGCACTGCTGGGTTCTGAGGAGGGTGCACTGCTGGGTTCTGAGGAGGGTGCACTGCTGGGTTCTGAGGAGGGTGCACGGCTGGGTTCTGAGGAGGGTGCACTGCTGGGTTCTGAGGAGGGTGCACGGCTGGGTTCTGAGGAGGGTGCACGGCTGGGTTCTGAGGAGGGTGCACGGCTGGGTTCTGAGGAGGGTGCACGGCTGGGTTCTGAGGAGGGTGCACGGCTGGGTTCTGAGGAGGGTGCACGGCTGGGTTCTGAGGAGGGTGCACGGCTGGGTTCTGAGGAGGGTGCACGGCTGGGTTCTGAGGAGGGTGCACGGCTGGGTTCTGAGGAGGGTGCACGGCTGGGTTCTGAGGAGGGTGCACGGCTGGGTTCTGAGGAGGGTGCACGGCTGGGTTCTGAGGAGGGTGCACGGCTGGGTTCTGAGGAGGGTGCACGGCTGGGTTCTGAGGAGGGTGCACGGCTGGGTTCTGAGGAGGGTGCACGGCTGGGTTCTGAGGAGGGTGCACGGCTGGGTTCTGAGGAGGGTGCACGGCTGGTTCTGAGGAGGGTGCACGGCTGGGTTCTGAGGAGGGTGCACGGCTGGGTTCTGAGGAGGGTGCACGGCTGGGAACTGAGGAGGCGGCGCTGATGAGCACTTACTTATGGGCACTACTGTGGCACTGATGAGCGCTGTAGTTGAGCGATGTAGTGGTGCAGATGAGCACTACAGTGGCGCTGATGGCACCGATGGGGCACTGTAATGGCACTGGGCACTGGTGTGGCACTGGTGGAGCACTGGCGGCACCGATGGGCACTGAAGTGGCAGAGGTGGCACTGATGGAGGATAGGTGGCACTGATGAGCTTTTTAGTGACACTGATCAGCCTTGTGGTGGCACTGATGTACACTAGTGGCACTGATGGGTACTCTGATGGGCACTGTAGTGGCACTGGACACTAGTGGCACTGATGGGTACTCTGGTGGCACTGATGAGTATTTCTTTCTCGTACATCACGGGACACAGAGCGGCATAGTCATTACTATGTGGGTTATATAGTTTACCTTCAGGTGCTGGCACTGGCAACTTCCAAACCGGAAGTACCCTCCCCTATATAAGCCCCTCCCATCCGGGAGCACCTCAGTTTTTTGCCAGCGTCTAAGGTGTTGGCCAAGAAGTAACATGTTTTTCACTGAGCTTGCGTACAGGTTCTTTTGGGCCTCAGTAAGCTATTCCGGATCCGACCAAAAAAGCTTCATAGCTAAACGGTCGGTACCCGGGCCTTGCAGAGAAGAGCAAGGTTTTGCCTGTAATGCTTCTCTTAGGAGGGCTGGACCCTGGGATCCAGAGCTCTGGTCATACCCACGACCAAGATGTTTTCTGTGCAGGGTGCTATACAGGTCCAGGGGAGTGGAATCCTTGGGAACCCGGTTCCTGAAGGTTTAATTACAATGCCTGCCGTGAGAGGTGAAGTTTCAGCTTCTGTGGACCAGAGTCCTGCGGCGGGGAAAAGGTAAGTGGGGGCCCCTCAGGAACTTGGTTCTATTGGGGGACCCCCAAGCCTAATATGTCTTTCTGCCTGTTACCTAACGGTATTCCCGCTAAATATCTGTGCATGCCTGTAACTACTAAAAAATTTAATAATTTTAAGAGTGGTCAAGAAAAAAAAAAAAATGGTTAAACCGCGGTACCTGTGTTAAACCACTAGAGGCCGCTGTGGAACATTGTTTTCTTGTCATGTGGATTTTTTCTTTCCAAGTCAAAATCCAGGCAGGATGGTGAGTTCTCTGAATGGGAAACTGTTTCCTCTGCCATGTTGCAATGCTCGTCCATCCCCCAGCCCTGTGGCAAACAGGGCCCTGGCTTCTGTCCCTAGTTCCTTTTCAAAAAGAGCGCAGAAGGCGCACGTGCCCGTGCACGCACCTCTATTTATAGAGGTGAGCTGGAAAAAGGGGCGGAGCTTGGTGGATGACGCTCTGTGCGCGCCGCAGCGCTTCCGCGCATGTGCGGGCGTCCCAGCATGTTAAAAAGCACAATTAGGTGTTGTCAGCTGGTTATGGAAGGCAGAAACAGAGCTGGCAACATTTAGAAAGGCATACAGCAGGCGGTTGATGCAGGCATCCCCATAGAAAGGCACATTAGTAGACACCAACTGTTTATATAGCAGTAATTGTGCTAGACTATTGTCAGTAAGTGGTGTATTTCGGCTGGAATACCTCAGCTTTGGGCTTAGGAATATGCCGTCTAAAGTCTCCGGGACTAAAAATCCCAGGAAGCAAAGGGGGTCTCCATCGGGCTCTGAGGATCTTGGGCATGCTTTGGCTGCACCAATCTCCCCTGAAAAATCAGAGGTTAGTAACCGTAGAGCACCCTCAGGAGTACCTGGTACTGTGGCTGTCCTCAGTTCACCTGCTCCTGTGTATATAACAGAGGAGGTTTTTTCCTCAGCTCTGGGAGGACTGGAAGAAAGATTGACAACATTGATCGCTGCTTCCCTGTCAGAGGGAAAGCGTGCCCGATCTCCGTCTCCTCCCTCAGAGTACCTGTTAGCAGAACAACAGTCCCATACAAGGATCGACCTACCTGAAGGGGATCAGGATGAGGTTGATTCTGTTGTAGAGGAATTAACAGTGGAAGAGCCATTCTCAGCATCACATGCTGAAAGATTATGGGTTCAGTCCCTGACTAACATGGTCCGATCAGCATTTAAAATGCCCCTTGCGGAGCCATCATCCACTTCTGTCTCCTCGTTGGGGTCGCTAAAAGCTCCCCAGACTGTTTGTTCCTTTCCAATCCATCCTTTACTGGAAGGGCTCATTTACCAGGATTGGGAACATCCTGATAAAATATTTACTCCTCCCAAGAGATTTCCGGTGGTCTATCCCATGGAGGATAAGTTCATCAAAAAATGGAGGGTCCCTACAGTGGACGCAGCCATCTCTTGTGTGAATAAATCACTGACATGTCCAGTAGATAATGTCCAAATGTTCAAGGACCCAATAGATAAAAAATTGGAGTCCTTATTAAAATCTGCTTTCTCTACAGCAGGCTTGGTGACACAACCAGCAGTGGCAGCTATTGGGGTCTGCCAAGCAGTGAAGGATCAGTTGAAACAGGTCTTAAGGGATCTGCCAGATCAGCAGGCCCTTGCCCTAGCTGATCTACCTAGAGCCTTATGCTTTGCGGTTGACGCCATAAAGGATTCAATCCATCAGGCCTCCCGCCTTACGCTGTCTGTAGTACATATGCGCAGGCTTCTATGGCTCAAAAACTGGTCTGCTGAAGCTCCCTGTAAAAAATTGCTGGTTAGCTTCCCATTTCATGGTGAACGCTTATTCGGGGAAGACCTGGACAAATATATCCAGAAAATTTCCAGCGGTAAAAGTACACTCTTGCCGGTTAAAAACAGAGTTAGAGGTCCCTCTTTTAAGAGGCCTGCTTCTCCAGTCCCTGGGACATCGGCTGTGAAACAGTTCCGACGGCCTCCTCGGTCAAATCCCGGGGGTAAAAATCAGGGACAATCGCAGGGTAACAAGAAACCCTGGGTCAGGAGAGGTACAAAACCTCCCCCAAAATCAAATGCATGAAGGGTTGCCCCCACTCAATCGGGTGGGGGGAAGACTTCAGTTGTTCGCAGAGACCTGGCGGGACACGATCAGAGACAGATGGGTGCTCTCCGCAGTAAGTCTGGGATACAAATTGGAGTTAAAAGACTCCCCTCCTTCCCATTTTATAAGGTCGAACGTGCCAAGGGATCCCCGGAAGAGAGGATCCCTCCTGTTGGCACTAGAACAACTATTGCTCCAAGGAGTAATTATGGAGGTTCCCCTGGAAGAATGCGGGTTCAGGTTTTACTCAAACCTCTTTACAGTCCCGAAACCAAACGGGGACGTGAGGCCCATATTAAATCTAAAAGGGCTAAACAAATTCCTACATATCAGAACTTTCAGGATGGAGTCGATCCGATCGGTGACCACTGCCCTACAAGGGGAGAAATGGCTAGCCTCGATCGACATCAAAGATGCTTATTTGCACATTCCCATCTTTCCAGTTCACCAAAAATTTCTACGCTTTGCAGTAGAAGGGCGCCATTTTCAGTTCAGAGCCTTGCCCTTCGGTCTGGCCACAGCACCACGAGTGTTCACAAAAATTCTGGCCCTATTATTGGCCAATCTAAGAACACAAGGTGTAACGATAATGGCATATCTAGACGACTTGTTGCTGATAGACCACTCAGTGGAAAAACTAGAAGTGGTTGTTCACGAGACAATCAAGTATCTGGAATCTCACGGTTGGAATATCAACCGAGAAAAGTCAGCCCTAAAACCAGTCAAAAGTCTGGAATACTTGGGGCTAAGGCTGGATTCAGACCAGAGAAAAATGTTCTTGCCTCAAGAAAAGGTGTCGTCTTTGAGAGATTTGATCTACCTAGTGGGTACAAAAAGACAGCCGTCCATACGCCTGTGCATGAGGCTGCTGGGAAAAATGGTGGCATCATTCGAAGCAGTACCCTACGGTCAATTCCATTCAAGGAATTTGCAAAGGGCCATACTGTCAGCCTGGAACAAAAAAGTTCAGGCCCTGGACTTACCAATGTCCTTGTCCCCTTCCGTTCGCAAGAGCCTCCGTTGGTGGTTGGTTCCCCAGAATCTGGAAAAAGGGAAATCCTTCAGTCCGATTTCTTGGAAGGTGGTCACTACAGATGCCAGCCTTATAGGCTGGGGTGCAGTACTGGAGCAATGGTCTCTCCAGGGCAGATGGTCGGATGCAGAAAAGGCCCTGCCCATCAATCTCTTAGAGATACGAGCAGCCCGGTATGCCCTAGTAGCATGGGCATCCAAACTCCAAGGGTCCCCTGTCAGAATTCAATCAGACAATGCCACGGCAGTGGCATATATCAATCATCAGGGTGGCACCAGGAGTCGTGCAGCCCGGAGTGAAGTAAATTGCATCCTGAAATGGGCAGAAAGATATGTCCCAGCCATATCCGCGGTATTCATTCCAGGAGTGGAGAATTGGAAGGCGGACTTTCTAAGTCGCCAACAATTATGCCCAGGGGAATGGTCCCTTCACCCCGAGGTTTTCCGGACAATATGTCAGCGGTGGGGAACACCGGATGTAGATCTGCTAGCATCCAGATTCAACGCAAAGGTGGACAGATTTGTCTCTCGGGCAAGGGATCCCCTAGCTTGCGGCTCGGATGCCCTAGTGTTCCCTTGGGATCAGTTCAAGCTGATATATGCATTCCCACCGCCACAATTGTTACCTCGATTACTCCGCAGAATCAGGATAGAAAAGAAACCAGTGATTCTGGTGGCTCCAGCGTGGCCCCGAAGAGCATGGTACGCGGAGATTGTAAAAATGTCTGTGGGGAGTCCTTGGACCCTCCCACATCGTCCGGACCTGCTTTCACAAGGACCGATATACCACCCTTCCTTACCAGCCCTAGGTTTGACGGCCTGGCTATTGAAGCCCACATTCTAAAAAAGAGAGGTCTCTCTAATCCTGTGGTATCTACCATCATCAATGTCAGGAAGCCGGTATCCAGGCAGATCTACTATAGAATCTGGAAGGCGTACATCGCTTGGTGTGAGGCCAAGAAATGGCATCCACGTAAGTACGTAATAGGTAGGATTCTGGACTTCCTACAGTGGGCTGTAGATAGGAAGCTTGCCTCGAGTACTATCAAGGGTCAGATTTCGGCCTTGTCAATATTTCAAAGGCCCTTGGCTTCGCATTCACTAGTCAAAGCCTTTATACAAGGAGTGATGCGTATTAGCCCTCCGGTTAATATTCCCATATGTCCATGGGACTTAAACCTGGTTCTGTCGGTTCTACAGAAACAACCATTTGAACCATTACAGCACATTTCCTTGGTTCTTCTCACCAGGAAATTGATTTTTCTAGTAGCCATTTGTTCGGCTAAAAGTGTCGGAATTGGCCGCTATGTCCTGTAAAGAGCCATATCTGGTAATCCGTAAGGACAGAGTAGTGTTATGTCCTCATCCAGCCTTTCTTCCTAAGGTGGTATCGAGGTTTCATTTGAACCAAGATGTGGTTCTTCCTTCCCTTTTCCCCCAAACCTAGTTCGGTAGAGGAAAAGTTATTACATTCTTTGGATGTAGTAAGAGCAGTTAAAGCTTATCTAAAAGCCACTGCTCAGATTCGCAGAACGGATACTTTGTTTATTCTGCCGGAAGGCCCCAGAAAGGGTCAGGCAGCGTCAAAATCTACTTTAGCCAAGTGGATTCGACAGGTCATAATACAAGCCTATGGCTTGAAAAGGAGACCGCCTCCGTTCAAAGTTAGGGCGCACTCCACGAGAGCAGTTGGAACTTCATGGGCAGTGCATCACCAGGCCTCCCTGGCTCAAATCTGTAAGGCCGCAACATGGTCTTCAGTACACACGTTTACTAGGTTCTACCAGGTGGACGTTAGAAGTCAGGAGGATGTCGCCTTTGGGCGCAGTGTGTTGCAGGCCGCAAAAGATCCTCATGTCTAAGATAGCGCCCAGCTTATGTATGGTGTATCCCCCCCCCCTCATTGGGCATTGCTTTGGGACGTCCCACATAGTAATGACTATGCCGCTCTGTGTCCCGTGATGTACGAGAAAGAAAATAGGATTTTTATAACAGCTTACCTGTAAAATCCTTTTCTTGGAGTACATCACGGGACACAGAGCTCCCACCCCTCTTTTGGGGAGACTTATTGCTTTGCTACAAAACTGAGGTGCTCCCGGATGGGAGGGGCTTATATAGGGGAGGGTACTTCCGGTTTGGAAGTTGCCAGCACCTGAAGGTAAACTATATAACCCACATAGTAATGACTATGCCGCTCTGTGTCCCGTGATGTACTCCAAGAAAAGGATTTTACAGGTAAGCTGTTATAAAAATTCTATTTTTTGTGGCACTGGTGATGGAGATGGGTACTGTAGGGGTGCTGATGGGTAGTGTAGTGGCAAAGATTGGCACTTGTGGGTACTCTGATGGGCACTGTAGTGCCACTGGACACTAGTGGCACTGATGGGTACTCTGGTGGCCCTGTAGAGTATTTTTGTGGCACTGGTGATGGGTACTGGGCACTGTAGAATATTGAACACTCACTGTGATCACAATGATCTCTCTTCTCTCCTCACACGCTGTATCGGTGTGAGGAGAGAAGAGAGATGGACCTCTGTTTGACCCCAGTTTGTTTACATTCTGATCGCTCCCTCATTGGAGGGAGCGATCAGGTGGTAAAGAGCCGCTATCATTGGCTTTTCACCACGATCCTTGTTGCGCTGGGTCCCCTTCACTCGGCGAGCACGGACACTTCCGCGAGCGCGCCCTAGGGGGCGCGCGGGAAGCGCGAGTGCACGAGGACGTCCCAGGGACGTGAACCCTGGATAACTCGACCGCGCTGTAGCCGTCTTTCGGCTATGGCGCGGTCGGCAAGTGGTTAATCGACGACCAAAGCACCCAGGGACGTGGTTCCAACACCAGGGAAGGGGGGAGAAATGGATACTCTTACCCCCTATAGAAGATATGACGGTACCAAAACTGATCCACTCAGGCTTCCTTGAAGGTAGAAACTCTTATGCAGAGCGATTTCCTGTTTCTGCGTCAAACCGGGTGTTCATGGAAGGTATCGGCCTCTTCAGCGTTAGTAACACAGAACTCCAGATATCCAGACACAGGTATAAGCCATGAAAAGGAATGAGAAAAGCCTCCACATAGTGCAGATGAATCGGATGGTAGATTTGTAAAAAAGGCTTGTTTATTCCAAGTAAAAAATGAGCATATAAAAACAATAAAATGGTACAAGCGTCCTGGAAGGTGCATGTAAAAAGGTGATCACAGGAAAAAGTTAATTGAAGTTCATTGAAGGTAAATAGCCTGCTACAAGCTTCACTACGCCCTCAATGAACTTTTTCCTGTGATCACCTTTTTACATGCACATTCCAGGACGCTTGTACCATTTTATTGTTTTTATATGCTCATTTTTTACTTGGAATAAACCAGCCTTTTTTACAAATCTACCATCCGATTCATCTGCAATATGTAGAGGCTTTTCTCATTTCTTTTCATGGCTTATACCTGTGTCTGGAGTTCTGTGTTACGAACGCTGAAGAGGCCGATACCTTCCATGAACACCCGGTTTGAAGCAGAAACAGGAAATCGCTCTGAATAAGAGTTTCTACCTTCAAGGAAGCCTGAATGGATCCGTTTCAGAGCCTTCATATCTTCTATAGGGGTAAGAGTATCCATTTCTCCCCCCTTCCCTGGTGTTGGAACCACGTCCCTGGGTGCTTTGGTCGTTGATTAATTTCCATATCCATAGAAATGTTACCGTTGCCTTACAGTGGATGAATTGGGACATTACACATTTATGCATCCTTTATAGGCATGTTCTCCTTTTATAATGATTTCTTCAATTGGATGCACATCATTATTTTGTGGGCTTTATACACCCATTACATTATGTTTTGTGTTTCATATACACTGGCATTCATCTGTTGATGTCCATATTCCACACATTCACTTGTTACAATACCTTGTTTTGGATTGGTGCCTATGCACCTTGTATAGGTACCCACCTACTCATTAGTTGTGGTTTATTACACACACACACACACACACACACACACACACACACACACACGAACTATGTAATATCAAACCTTAATTGTTACTGGCAACATTTTGTTCTTTCGTCCACGTTGCTTTACTCCAGTTTATGTACATGAACCCCGGTGACAAAACTGCATAGTTACACCATGTTTGTTTACAGTATTTAGGTAGATGGTGTTACGATTTGCATTTACACTCTGAGAAAGGGTATATTCTAGCAATATTGATTTTGCAAAGCATTTTATGGTGTTTATATGACTTTTTAAAAAATCTTTTACAGTTAAATCCCTCAAAGTTGGAAAAAAATGAAGATGTGCACACTAATTTAGCGCACCTCTTAGGCTTACTTTCTGAATTAGTGGAGAAGATTTTTATGGCAGCTGAAATCCTTCCACCGTAAGTCGCCATTATTTGTGTGCATATGTTCAGTTACATCTTATTCAAAAATTGCTTATCTTAATTGTACAGTACACAGGACACAAACTGAATATTCATAGACCCTGGATTATAGGCTGCTACTTTTAGGTGATTGGACATGCCCTTTTGGGCATACCCCTATAACTCTACCCCAATTTGTGAGACCTTAGTTTTGCAGTGCATTTTGATAGCCACAGGGTGCTATACCAGTTCCTGGGCTGTGGTCCATTCCTGTAGTTCCCAAATTTTGAAGAATTTTCCAGGCTTAGTTCAGGCCTTAGCCATTACGGTCTATAGCCAAAAAGTGAAAATAGCACTACATCCCTTATGCCGCGTACACACGATCATTTTTCCCATCGAGAAAAATGAATTTTTTTTCCTTTGGACGAGAAAAACGATCGTCTGTGGGCTTTGTCGTTTTTCTCGACGGGAAAAACGGCATTAATCACGACGAGATAAATTAGAACATGCTCTAATTTTTCTCGTCGTGATTCCCGTCGTTTTTTCCCGCGGCAGTTTTCCCATAGGGAAACACTGCCGGGGAGCCCACACACGATCGTTTTTTTCCGACCACAAAAAAAAAATGTCATTTAAAACGGCCGTGTGTGGGGGGGAACAGGCTGTTCCTCGTTTTTCACGTCGATTTTCTCGACAGTGTTTTCACCGTCGAAAAAATCGATCGGGTGTATGCGGCATTAGAGGTAGACTAGGAAAACTTATTAGAATTATTAGAAGAGGCCTGTTGTGGGTACTTGAGGACAGGGTTGAGAACCACTGGTCTACATTCACATATCTCTGAGAATGGATGACACAGATGTATGAGTGGAGACACCAACCTATTGCAAAGAGAAGCACCCCATAATTTAGGGAGAGTACCCAGCGTTTTGAATCGGTGTGAGAAGCGGGAGATTCACCTGCCTAGCTGCAAGGAGAAGCGTCTGGTGTTCCGGGGTGCCAGAGAGGTGGAGGACGATCGAATGATCCATTTATTTACAGTGTCTGCTTTATTCAGCCATCTGGTGAGTAGGAACCCCTAAGGGGCAACTTTTATAAAGAAGGATTGTGGGGCTGCTAACACAGTTGAAGCTGTAGCCAGAAAATAAGCTGATCAGGCTCTACAGACTACCCTTTTATCAGTTGGGACATTATTATCCTTGCTATCTGCACTGAATTGAGAGGACTTTATATACATATTTTTTATTTTATTTTATTTATTCACTCTTATGGACCTCCATATGATAGAGTTGTCATGTATTCGTTATGACCACTAAGCGCTGCTTCAGTAATTGACAAGTTTACTTTTTTGTTTGTTTATGTGTGTGCATTGTGCACTTTATAAAGCGGCAGCTGACTTTTTGAATATAAATGTCATATAGTAACATTTGAACATTTGGTGATATCTGCTGAAGATAATCCATTGAGACAATAGCACCGAGATAGTGAAAGAAGGCCTTGAACTTCACTATTTTTTGTATAATGTGTACCCAGCGTTTAGACTCCTACTTTCAGGTGAACCGACGCTGACAAGCTTTCAAGGACCCCTATAACCCCTATCCCACTCCATGAATCCTCAGTTTTGTGCTAATCTCATAAGGTGATGGATCTCCTTGTTCACAGAGAAATCACTCTTTGCTTAAGAGCCCATTCACACAGGGACGACTTTGGATCCGACTTCTAGTCGCCTAAAGTCGCGCTGCATGAGAAAATCAATGTACGTGAATGGAGCCGTCTTAATGCACACTACTGCAGTTGCTCCGACTTCAGAAAAGGTTCCTGTACTACTAGGCGACTTGTAGGCAACTTGTACCCATTGCTTTCAATGGAAGTCGCTTCAGAAGTCAGATCCCCTGTCTTAACAGAAGCAACAATACAGGAAGAGCATACATTTCTCAGGCAAACCCCTCCCTCCCACAGAGCTGATTCTTGTTTGATTGGCCACTGGAAAGCCTCCTGTCCTGGAGGCAACTTGAAGTTGCCTTGTAAGTTGCCACATGTCACGCTGTGATTCATACTCAAGTCGTGTCCAAGTTGCCTCCCAAAGTCGCGCTGAAAGTTGTTGCCCCTGTGTGAATGGAGTCTTAGTTCTTTATTATTTTATCTTCAACTTCAATCAACTCCTCACTACAATCTAATGCCACAAACAGAAGCAGTGCATCTGAATTTGTGTTTAATTTTGGGAGCTGTACCTGGACCCCATGCTGGGGGGGGGGGGCAGCCTCTAATGTTGCTTCAGACACTACAGGTGTTATACAGGTGGAGGGCTGTGGTTCCCAGTCCCTGAAGACCCCTTTGAGAAAAACATTGTTACTCTTTCGTCCATGGACCGACACAGCCTCTCTATTGACAAAGTGGGTATTATCCGCTAATTAGGAGTGACTAGGCAGAAAACTTGTAAAAAGTGTTGCATCACACCTTCTACAGTACCGCCCAGGGGGCAGACCCTCCGGTCCATCACCTCAGTCTGCATCTTCGCAGATCAGTTTTTTTCTGTCTAGCAAGGAGTAGGACATGGCTCCCTTCGGGCCCATTGGTCCGGGGGAAAAAGATATATTTTTTTGCTACATTTTTTGTTTCCTGCTATCTTCGATCAACTGCCGACTGGGTGACAGGCTGGATCCTCTATCCTTGTAGTCTCCCCAATTCGGCCATCGAGCGTGTGCCGACCCTAGCTATGTGCTGGGTTTTCCACGACATGCCCGTTGCTCCACGGGTGGCCGTTGAGCCTACGCTCCAGGGCCTGCATCGGACCGCTCAGCTTCGGCTGACCTTACGACCGAGTCGCAACAGCATGGCCGGTGAGCTTACGCTCCAAGGCTTGCATCGGACCGCTCAGCTTCGGCTGACCTTACGGCCGAGTCGCAGCAGCCTGTCCGGTGAGCGTCACGCTCCAGGGCATACATATGATCGTCCCTTTTGGGTCCAATCACAGCATGCCTGGCCAACAGTCACCTTCCGTGTGCGGACGATGATCTGTTTGGAATGTCTTCCAGCATAATACATGCAGGATAGGTAAGTAAACTCCCCTGCCTCGGCGGGGTGATTTGGCTGGACATTCCTGGAGAGACAAAGTAAGTGGTTGTGGCCCATTTCTTCCCTCTCTCCCTGCCTTTTCCCTCCTCCCTGGGCTTCTAGCTAAAGGTTGCTGGGTGCTGGGGGTCACCTAAGGGGTTCCACTGGAGCGGGGCTGGCTGTAACTAATATTTAAAAGAAATGTAATTTCTGCTTACCTGTGTGTGCTTCCTCCTCCATGCTGTCGGCGGCCATTTTGTGGTGGTCCATGCCGAGTTCGGCCTCTAGTGACTGCCCGGCGGCCATCATCCTGTGGTTTCGGTGCCATTTTCTTGTAGTCCACGCCCACTGGCCTCTATCAACTGATCGGCGGCCATGTTTGTCCACCCTGTATGTATAAATTGCTGTTCGGCGGCCATCTTTGTGGGCTACGGCTGCTTGGCCTCTATCTTCGGCTCGGCGGCCATTTTCTTAGAGCCCACATTATCTTCCATACAGACGTTTTTGGCGGCCATTTTGCTAGAGTCTCTGGCCTCTAGAGTGCATTACACTGGCGTGAAAATTCACACAGGAAGCGCTGATAAAAGAAGCAGACTGACACAGCAGAAGTGGGACAGGCCGACAAGGCGCCTGCCCAAGGACAAAAGCGTCCTTGGTCCCGCAGACCCAACAAGCCTGCGGACAAATCTGCGTCCGCATGAAGGTCCGCCCCCACCCAGCTCTCGGGTGGGGGGACGTCTTCGCAAATTCGCGACTCAGTGGACAGCTCTAGTCTCCGACAGACGGGTTTGCGAAGTAATCTCCTCAGGCTACAAGATAGAATTTCTCTCTTGTCCACCGGACAGATTCCTCACCTCCAATCTCCAGCTACTACCGACCTGTCGGGAGGCCCTGTATGGGGCGGTCCAGGGTCTACTGGAACGCGGGGTGGTAGTTCCAGAACAGAAACGGGGTCAGGGTTTTTACTCAAATCTGTTCATTGTGCCGAAGGAGGAGGGGGTTCGTCCAATCTTGGATCTCAGAGCCCTCAATTGCTTTGTGAAAGTACAAAGATTTCGGATAGAGTTGGTTTGATCTGTAGTCACGGCTCTCCATTCCGGGGGACTTTCTGGCCTCCTTGGACATCAAGGACGCATACCTGCATGTCCCCATATACTCCAGACACCAGATGTTTCTGTGATTTGCTATCGGGAAGAACCACTACCAGTTTGTGGCCCTCCCGTTTGGCCTTGCCTCAGCACCCAGGACATTCACCAAGGTGCTCGCTCCGATTCTGGCACTTCTAAGACAGTGGGGTATCGCTATCATGGGCTACTTGGGCGACCTTCTACTGAAGGCCCCTTCAAGCTCAGAATTGGAGGTAAGCGTGTCTATTACCTGTCAGACTCTTCGAGACTGTGGTTGGATACTAAACATGCAAAAGTCAGTATTGGTGCCCACTCAACGCCTAGTGTACCTGGGGTTGATTCTGGATTCCTCAGAGGCAAAGGTATTCCTCCCTGTGGAGAAGTTGCAGACCCTCCGGGCTGCAGTACGGCAGCTGACTTCCAGGAATTGGTCGTCACTCCGTTTTTGCATGCGAGTGTTGGGCCTCATGGTAGCCTCCTTCGAGGCGGTCCCATATGCTCAATACCACACTCGAGTGTTACAGAAGGAAGTTCTGTCCAGATGGAACAGATGCCCTTCATCTCTGGATTATCAAATCCGAGTGAGCCACCTAGTCAGGAGATCCCTGGTATGGTGGCTGACAGCACCGGCTCTAATGGCCGGGTAGACATTTCTTTCAGTTTACTGGATAGTGATCACGACGGACGCCAGCCTTACAGGTTGGGGGGGGAGTCTGGGGTGTTCAGTCGGCGCAAGGTCGCTGGACCCCAGAGGAAGCCCTCCTGCCGATCAATGTCCTGGAAATCCGGGTGATCAGGTTGTGCCTCTTCAAATGGTCTCAGAGGCTGCAAGGGCATCCAGTCAGGATCCAGTCAGACAACGCCACAGCAGTGGCATATGTCAATCATCAAGGAGGAACAAGAAGCTCAGCTGCAGCATCGGAGGTCGCTCGCATCCTGAGTTGGGCAGAGAGGAGCGTACCGGCACTGTCGGCCGTGTACATTCCGGGTGTGGAAAACTGGCAGGCGGACTATCTGAGCCGCCAGATGCTGGACCAGGGAGAATGGTCCTTACACCCGGAGGTGTTCCAACTCCTCTGCCAAAGATGGGGCACACCAGACGTAGATCTTCTGGCTTCCCGACTCAATCGGAAGGTATTGAGGTTTGTGGCCCGGTCAAGAGACCCATGGGCAGACGCAACGGACGCGTTGGTGGCATCGTGGGGTCAGTATCGGCTAATCTATGCCTTCCCTCCCTTAAGGCTTCTTCCTCTTCTGCTCCGCAGAGTGGAGGTAGAGGGAATTCCAATGATCCTAATCGCTCCAGATTGGCCTCAGCGTCCTTGATACGCCGATCTAGTACGTCCCCTGGCGCCTACCACTACGGAAGGACCTGCTATCGCAAGGTCCCATACTCCATCCTTCTTTACAGACACTGGCTTTAACGGCATGGCTGTTAGGCCCCGGTCTCTCAGTACCTGGTTCTCATCAGATTCAGTAATCTCTACTATGAGAAGTGCTCGGAAACCGTCCTCTAGGAAGGTTTATCGCCGCACTTGGAAGGCCTACATCTCCATGTGTGAGGAAATGAAATGGCATCCACGTACTTATTTGGTTTCCAGAATCCTGCTGTTTTTACAGCATGGGGTGGACCAAAGGCTTGCCCTAAGTACGATTAAGGGACAGATATCTGCCCTGGCTGTCTTCAGCGACCCCTGGCGACTCACTCTCTCGTGAGTACTTTTGTGCAGGGGGTTCGACATGTGGCCCCTCCGGTCCGTCCCCCACTACCTCCGTGGGACTTGAACCGGGTCCTCTCGGTGCTTCAGAAGGCACCGTTTGAGAATATTAGAGATATTCCCCTGTTGACACTTTCTCAGAAAGTGGTCTTTCTGGTGGCTGTTACGTCAGTTAGACGAGTCTCTGAGCTGGCAGCCTTGTCCTGCAAGGCTCCCTATTTGATTTTCCACAAGGATAAGGTGGTGCTGCGGCCGCAGCCTTCCTTTCTACCGAAAGTCGTTTCGGCTTTTCATCTCAACAAAGACATTGTACTTCCATCCTTGTGTCCTCACCCGTCGAATCCTAAGGAGTCGGCGTTGCATTCCTTGTCGGCAGTCTCGTCGGCCACCATCTCTAGGTGGATCCGACAGATAGTAATCCAGGCTTATGCCTTAAACGGTCAAGCGCCCCCCTTTCCTGTCACGGCCTATTCGACCAGGGCAATAGGTGCCTCTTGGGCTTTCCGACATCAAGCGTCTGTTTCCCAACTATGTAAAGCGGCGACTTTGTCGTCCGCTCACACTTTCACAAAATTCTACAAAGTTGATGTAGGTGCATCTTCGGATGCCTCTTTCGGCCGCAAGGTTTTGCAAGCGGCTGTTTAGAGTTGCAACTCCTCCGTTGGAGGAGTGCTGTTTTGTGTTTGGGGTGAAGTTTATTTTTATGCTGTTACCACCCCTAGTTTTTTCTCTGACACTGCTTTGGGACGTCCCACTTTGTCAATAGAGAGGCTGTGTCGGTCCATGGACGAAAGAGTAAATAAGGATTTTTTACTCACCGTAAAATCCTTTTCTCGGAGTCCATGGACCGACACAGCACCCACCCCTCCTTTTTTAAGTTTGTACTGCTTTTTGACAAACTGATCTGCGAGATGCAGACTGAGGTGATGTACCCGGAGGGTCCGCCCCCTGGGCGGTACTGTAGAAGGTGTGATGCAACACTTTTTACAAGTTTTCTGCCTAGTCACTCCTAATTAGCGGATAATACCCACTTTGTCAATAGAGAAGCTGTGTCGGTCCATGGACTCAGAGAAAAGGATTTTATGGTGAGTAAAAAATCCTATTTTTTTTTGTTTCTGCTGGGTCCCATCATTAGGGCTTTGCCACCTGGGATAGCTGATTAGCGGTGGAAATAGAGAGAATATTATGGTTGGTAATATGTATTGAGCTATTCCGTTCAGTACATTATAGGGATGTCCCGATACCGATACTAGTATCGGTATCGGCACCGATACCGAGCATTTGCCTGAGTACTTGTACTCGGGCAAATGCTCCCGATGCTTCACCCGATACTTGTGATCAGTGCGGTGGGGGAAGTTACCAGCACCGATCACCGCTGTATATATTTAAAAGTAGTTTCTCCGAGTCCACTTCTCTCTCTCTCCCCCCCTCGCGCGGGTATCGGCTGCTTTAAAATCAGCGGTGATCGGTGCTTGTAGCTCCCCCACACACGATCACCGCTGATTGTCCCCGTATCCTCCTCCAGCCCCCTCCGTTTTGCTGCTGTCCCAATCCGTGTCCTCCTCCGTGCTGCCGTCCCAATCCGTGTCCTCCTCCGTGCCGCCGTCCCAATCCGTGTCCCCCTCCGTGCTGCCGTCCCAATCCGTGTCCTCCTCCGTGCCGCCGTCCCAATAGGTGTCCTCCTCCGTGCCGCCGTCCCAATAGGTGTCCTCCTCCGTGCTGCCGTCCCAATCCGTGTCCTCCTCCGTGCTGCCGTCCCAATCCGTGTCCTCCTCCGTGCCGCCGTCCCAATCCGTGTCCTCCTCCGTGCCGCCGTCCCAATCCGTGTCCTCCTCCGTGCCGCCGTCCCAATCCGTGTCCTCCTCCGTGCCGCCGTCCCAATAGGTGTCCCCCTCCGTGCTGCCGTCCCAATCCGTGTCCTCCTCCGTGCTGCCGTCCCAATCCGTGTCCTCTTCCGTGCCGCCGTCCCAATCCGTGTCCCCCTCCGTGCCGCCGTCCCAATCCGTGTCCCCCTCCGTGCCGCCGTCCCAATCCGTGTCCCCCTCCGTGCTGCCGTCCCAATCCGTGTCCCCCTCCGTATTGCCATCCCCCTCTGTTCTCCTCCTCCACCCCCTCCATCTGTCAGGATGGAGAGCGGAGGTAGGAGCCGGTAAATCTGGCTCCTTACTGTTCGGAATGTACAGAGTCAGTGATCACTGACTCTGTCCATTCACATAACTGAAACATCGTAAACTGTGTTTACAATGTTTTAGTTTATGAATGAAGAGAAGCTGCGGTCTTCTCTCCATTCATTTTCAGCGCAGCAGAGGCTGCTGAGAAAGGGACTGGGGGAATCTGTCCCTAGTCCCTTTCTGTCTCAAAGGGGAGATGTCAGAGGTCTGTTAAGACCCCTGATATCTCACCAAAGCCCCCCAACAGGGCTGATAAAAAAATAAAAAAATTTATAAAAAAATAAATAATAAAGAAATGAATTGTAAAAAATAAATAAAATAAAATAGAAAAAACACTGACACTGTCCACCCCCCACCCCTTAAAAAAAGAAAACATAAAAAAATCAATCAATAAATAAAAAAAATTGTAAAAAAAAAAAAATTGTAAAAAAATGTTACTTTTTTTTTTATCTCTTTTAAAAAAAAAAGTATCGGTATTCGGTATCGGCGAGTACTTGGAAAAAAGTATCGGTACTTGGTCTTAAAAAAGTGGTATCGGGACAACCCTAGTACATTAATATGCTCCCAGACATTAGGGAGCAGCAGGATGTTTAAAGAATGCATGTCAATAATTAATGTTGACAACGTGTAAGAAAGATAAGTTTAGATGCTCAGCATATTTTTAAAAGTTATAGAAGCTGCATTCAAAGAATTATATGCATATGGGGCATTTCAGTCACTGATTAGGAACCACTGAATTACATATTTTATTAGCTAACGCTTTCTTTTCTGCTGTGTGCTTTATTTTTTTACAGTACTTTGAGGTATATATATGGGTGCTTACAAAGATCTGTTCAACAAAAGTGGACTTCTAACACGACTATGAGAACCAGAGTTGTTAGGTAAGTGACTAAACTATATTATTGAAAACATACTATTATAGGATATATAGGAAATGTACGTGGCAATAATCTTTTTCAGTAGAATAATAATGAAATCCTACATTAAAGAAAACTGTAGCAAGGCTATTGGCATTCAAATATTTACATATACTTAGTCCCTTTCCAGGATAATGTTAGCCCCCATTACACCACCCCTCCCTCCTACTGGATTAGTGGTCCCCCGCAACCACATTTGATAGCAATGGGGGACTTGGGTAAACATATCTTGCAAAAAAAAAAAAAAAGCGTTTGAAAAATTGCTGTGCGAATATTGTGCGAGATAAAAAGTTGCAATGACCGCCATTGTATGCTCTAGGGTCTCTGCTGAAAAAACATATTTCTCTTTTCGTCCATGGACGGACACAGCTCCTTAATTCTTGACAGTTGGGTTATGTTCCTGTTCATTAGGAGGACTAGGCAGAACATGTTAGTTATCTTAAAACATGTAACTTTAACAGAGTTGAACAGCCCCGCCCAGGGGCCGTCCCTCCGTACATAACCCTCCTACCTGCAGTCAGATGCCTCAGTTTTTTTCTGCCTAGCAGAGGAGATAGACGTGGCTCCCTTTGGGACCTGAGTCCTGAAGAAATTTTTATTTTATCTTATTTTATTTTTAAGATCGTCTATCAACTGCCTGCTGGGCATGACAGGCAGGATATTATAGATCCTTTTAGTCGTCCCAGTCCGGCCATCGAGCGTGTTACAGTCCCTTGCAAATGGGCGTTGGGTCTGTCACGACATACCCCATGACTCCAGGGGTGGCCAGTGAGCTGCTGCTCCAGGGTCCACATATGACTGGGCTGCTTGCTGTCTCACTCACAGTGGACCAGGCCGACAGCTACTTCGTACCGCTCGGTTGTAGGCCTGTCAGGAACGCACCAGCAGGTCCTCGTTTGGACGGGTAAGTACAGTTCCCCCTGCCTCGGCGGGTGTGAACAGCTGGGCATTCCTGGGGAAAGGTGGGTTCTTTTGTCCTCCCCTTCCCTGTTTTCTGTCACCTTTTATCCCTTCTGCCCCAGCGGGGCTGGCTGCGACCAGGGCGTACCTGTGGGGGGGCTCCGGGTCCCGGTGGGGGTCCATGTGGTGTCGTAGCTCGTTCCTCTGTGGGGGGTGCTCTACTCCGGGGAAGCCCATGCCTGGCCTTCTCGTCCACATCGCGGTGCTCAGGCGCCACATTGACGGCGCTGGCGCCATTTTCAAGGTGTTTTCTATTGCATTGCTTTTTCCCATTGGCGGCCATCTTGCCGTGGCCGCGCTCTGGCGCAGTTGCTATTGGGGGCGGCCATTTTCTTGTTGTCGCGCCCTTTCCTGAGGTGTCCGGCGGCCATCTTTGGCGCAGTGTGGGCCTATAGTGCTGGCTCCTGGATGGCAAGCACGATTCTCCTCGCAACTTCCCTCACTGTTTCCACACACACTGCTTATAGAGCAGCATGGATATTACAGTGATACACAATCTTAGTGTATAGAGGCGGGCAATGTCGCTGAGCGGTCTCATTCTGGGCAGGTGTGTCCCCTGGGTGACCCCCCGGTTGGTGCAGCATGGAGGGGGGGACTTTAGTCATTAGTTTGACTAGTCCTGAGAGCTTTCTGTGTGACATGGAGTCAGTATCTGAGAGGCAACAGCCAGTGGATTCAGAGAGGATTAAGCGCCCTCGGCGCCATAGTTTAAACATACACAATTATGTTTATAATGTCTGCGTGGGTTTCCTCCGGGTACTCCGGTTTCCTTCCACGCTCCCATGACACGCACCTTCGGTGCAATGCATATTATAAACATAAACAATATGTTTATATACGACACTAAATACATTGACAGTATGTGTCTGTATAGTTACTCTCTGTATCTGTGTGGGTTTCCTCCGGGTGCTCCGGTTTCCTCCCACTCTCCTATGACATGCGCGCCTTCGGCACAATGCACGTTATAAACATAAACAATATGTTTATATACGACACTAAATACATTCACAGCATATCTCTGTATGGTTATTCTCTTTATTTGCGTGGGTTTCCTCCGGGTGCTCCGGTTTTCTCCCACGCTCAATGTCATGCGCGCCTTTGGCGCAATACACAGTATGAACATACGCAATATGTTTATACACAACACTGAATGTATGTATTATCGCTCTCTGTGTCTACGTGGGTTTCCTCCCACGCTCCAATGGTATGTGCACCTTCTGGGCTATGCACAGCATAAACATGTTCAATATGTTCACACATACTAAAATACATACACCGTATGTCTATGTACTATGCTCTCTGTGGCTGAGCGGGTTTCCTCCCATGCTCCAATTGCGCATTTTGGCGCAATACACAGTATAAACTATGTGTTTGTACAATCGGCACTCATCAATGAAGTAGCTGCTGGAAGGTGTCCGTCCCTTTTTTGGGTCGCACTCGACACGCTATATTGTGTCTTTGCCTATGAAGTTGACCCCTGGTATCAGGGGTACCACTTTCCCGGCAGGGGGGTCACCTGCCTTTCGGAGGTGATCAGAAGCGATGGCTCGGACTGTGTTCGCCATGCTAAGGTCAGCGTTGCGCCCGTTGGTGGCTGCGTCTCTGACACTCAATGACTGAGCAAAGCTTTTGTACCAGGCAGTGGAGGGGCATCAGCTTCCTCTATAAGTCGACCAGCAGGTGCACTGCGACTGATTTAGCGTCTAGGGCCTCTGTGTCCGGGGTGGTTTTGCGCCACCTGAAAAGGCTGATATACTGGTCCGCTGACTGAGTTTCTAGGGAAGTTCTGACAGATTTGCCTTTCTTTGGCTAACAGTAGAGGTGCCCCGTAAGCTGGGACCTTCCTTCTCCAATATATTGTGGTGTTTCTTGGGGGTTGTCATACCCATACCGCTGCAGGACAGATTCAGATCTGTTCATGGCTCTTAGGCCTCAAGGCCCTGAATGCCTTTGTGTAGCCGTCCGTTTTTTCTGACCTTGGAGTTTGTGAAGTGGTCGCTTCATAAAAGATTGATGTTTTCTTTCTTATTCACCGAATGGTTTCTTTGTCCTACAGTCTCATTGGACTGCCCTGATGGGTGTGGATTTGGAAATTCAGGATGGAGTCGGTTCGCTCCATCCATGGTCGTCCCTGGACTTCAGGGACGCAAGCTGGCATGTCCCCAGATGCGACAGGCACCAGAGGTTCCTGTGATTAGCGGTCAGGGAGACCAACTATTAATTCTTGACTCTCCTTTTTGACCTAGCGGCACAGGGAGTTTTCACCAGGGTGCTCGCTTCGATTCTAGCCTTGCTGAGTCAACATGGCATTGTCATCATTGGTCTCTGCATGGTCTTCTTTTATAACCTGTTTTCAGTTTAGAATTAAAGGAAGACGTGTCTATAGTCGGTCACCATCCTGGGGCTGGTTCTGTGCTCATCAGAGGCGAGAATTTTTCTTCCTCCAGAAAAGTTGCAGATGCCCCAGGGGGTAGTGAAATGGATCTCATGATGGCCTCCTTCAAGGCAGCACCATTTGTCCGAGTCCACACTCGGAGGGGTGATTCGGTCCTATGGAACACATCCCCATTGTCTCTGGATCATCAGATTCAGATGAATCGCCTAGTCAGGCCTCTCTGACTTGATGGCTGACATTCCGGCACTTCTGTCCGGGAAGTTTTTCCCTTCTTTTCTATTGAAGGGAGGTTGGGAGGTCCAGTCGGGCCAGGTCACTGGACTCTGGACGAATCACGTCTGCCGGTCAATGTTCTGGAACTTCGGACAATCAGGAAGTCGTGGAGACTACAAGGCCGCCCGATCAGGTTCCAGTCGGACAATGCCACGGCTGTGGCTTATGTCAACCTTCTGGTTATCCTGCGGTGGATGGGAAGAAGCGTGTCGGCTGTTTACATTCTCAGTCTGGAACTCTAACTGGCAGACTATTTGAGTAGCCAGTTGTTGAACAAGGGGAATGCTCTTGCACCCGGAGGGGTTTCTACTCCCTTTGCCAGAGGTGGACGTCGGACGTGGACCTCCTGGCTTCGCAACTCGTTTGCATGATGCTGAGATTCGTGGTCCGTTCCAGTGATCCCTGGGCAGACGCGTGGAGGCTAGTTTATGCCTATCCTCCACTGATGTGGCTACCTCGGCTGCTCCTCAATGTGCTGATCGAGGGGATTCCCGGTGATGTTCTGCCTAGTCCTCTCCTATGAACAGGAACATAACCCAACTGTCAAGAATTAAGGAGCTGTGTCTGTCCATGGACGACCGAGAAAATAATTTTACAGTGAGTACAAAAATCCTATTATAATGTTTAGGGGTTTCCATGTAATTTTCTAGTAAAAAATATATGATTTTTACATGTAGGATGTAAAAGAGAAATGTCAGAATTGACCTGGTTGGCAAATGGTTAATAGCAACGCTCACATTGCACAGATAATGGATAAAGCATTTACAGGTCATGTCCGTAATTATTAGAGCTCTTTAATTAGGTGAAATCATGATTTTCATTTAAGAATGTTTTTAATGTTTTTAATTGATAGTAATTTCCCACAGCCTTTAAAATTATATGACTTTTAGCTAAAATATCACTAGATGTGTCTGTTATTAAATTGTCAGTTCCTACAACCACCCCCACTAATGTGCTTTTCTGCACATTTCAACTTTCTGTAGATAATGAACATCACCAAATGAAGAAAATTCATCTTCTGATGTGCACAATGTATTTCTAGTGCTCAGTAGTGTGTGAAATCAAGTACTACCATAATGTATGTTTGTTTTAATCACTTCAGCCCCGGAAGGATTTACCCCCTTAACCCAAAAGTGGATCTTCCACTTTGAGCACTCCTCTCCGTGCAGTGCACACCTGGCTGTGAAAGCCGCAAGCTGTCACAGCCGGGTGCCCACACTTGCAATGCCGGCGCCACGCAGAGAAGCAAGGCTCCGGGCGGCCGAATCAATGGACCTGTGGGACAGGTGAGTGTCTGTTTATTAAGTCAGCAGTTACACTTTTTGTAGCTGCTGACTTTTAATAAACTTAAAAACTGGTGGAACACCTCTTTAATCACCAGGCTATTTTTTTCAGATACAGCGCTGCATTATTTTAACTCACAATTGTGCGGTCGTGCGACGCTGTACCCAAACGAAATGTATGTCCTTTTTTTCCCCACAAATAGAGATTTCTTTTGGTGGTATATGATCACCTCTGCGTTTTTTTTTTTATTTATTTTTTTTTTTTTTTATATTTTGCGCTATAAACAAAAAAAAAGCAACAATTTTGAAAAAAAAAAAAATATTTTTTACTTTCTGCTATAAAACATACAATAAAAATATGTACAAAATCGAAATTTCTTCATCGATTTAGACCAATTTGTATTCTGCCACGTTTTTGGTAAAAAAATAAAATAAATCCCAGTTGGCGTATATTCGTTTGTGCAAAAGTTATTGCGTCTACAATCTTATGGGATAGATTTAGAGACTTATTTTTTTATCTTTTACTAATAATGGCGGCGATCCGCAATGTTTTTTTTTTTTACAAATAACGTGGTGTTTTATTGAGAAGAATAAGAACGGGTTACACTATATAAATTGACATAACATCAAAACATAGCAAGACAGTATCAAGGTACTGTACAAGCAGGTAAGAAAATAAATATGGTCATTCCACACATTGAGTTGACAGTAAGCAAAGGCGTCCTGTACCAGCAAACCGGAGAGACCCGGCAGCAAGTGTCTAGTCTCAGTGAGCTGGGTCTATTATCAGGGGGAAGCATGCGGGTCCAGCGTGTCCCAGCCAGAGACCCCGGTGCATAATGGGAAAGGAAACCAGCAGTTAAACCGGGACCGATAGGAGATCAGGAGAGGAGTATGGGGAAGGGCATCAGACTGGAGTCTCGCTGCAGGTAGCGGCACTGCCCAACCAGGTGTCCCAGATCTTATTGTATTTAGTGGGGCATCCCCTGTGAGTATAAATTTCTTTTTTATAAGGGAGCACCTGATTAACAGCTGATTTCCATTCCTGGAGCGATGGGGGTACTACCTGGAGCCATTTCCTCGCTATAAGCAATCTGGCTATAAATAGGGTTTCCTGGAGGAAAATTTTGTGAAATTTATCCGAGTCTGGGTTAGGGAAGATCCCCAATAAACATTCCTTGGGGCATAGTTTCAAAGGTGAACCCATCTCGTCATGGATGAACTGCACTATGTGAGACCAAAAGTCTTGTATTGCTGGACAAGACCATAAAATATGAAAAAAGGTGCTGGTGGGACTATTGCACCTGGGGCAGAGGGGGTTATAATCAGGTTTATACCCGGAAATTCTAATCGGGGTCAGGTAGGATCTGTGTAAAATATAAAGGTGCGTGAGGCGGTCACAGTCTAGTGGAGACCTTTTTACAGGCCTCCAGCGCATCCTCCCATTCATCATCCTCCAGCTCCCCCACATCCCCAGACCACCGATGCCTTAGATTGTATGCCAGGGTCACCGCAGGTGGGCGAATGAGAATTGTAGAATATCGATATGAGTTTGCGAGAGTCAAGCCCCACCATCGTGCGGATAATATCCGAACGCTCTGTTAGGGGGTACGTCCCGAAACTGTGACCGGAGGGCGTGACGGAGCTGGAGGTAGCGAAAGTGCATAGAGTTGGGGAGTTCAAAGTCGTCTTTAAATTGCTGGAACGATTTTAGGACAGACCCACGATATGCGTCCGACAGATACCTGACCCCAAAGTTGAGCCAGATAATGCAGTCAGGCACAGATAGCAGCTCTTTTAGGCCAGGATTGTCCCAGAGGGGCGTGTGAAAGTGTGTACTAGGCATTTTCAGTTTTCGCCGCACTACCTCCCATATCCTGCAGTGATTGTAGAGCAGGCCTTTGCGAGGACCCAGTGCCCCTGTGTCCGCGAAGTCTTAAAGGATGATCTGGAAAGGGTGAGTGATCCCGGGGGTTACGGGGGAGCATATCAGTGTAAGGTAGCGGGCCCTGTCATGTTTGTCTAAGTAGAAAAAATGGGAGAGTTGAGCCACCAAGTATAAGTTAAAGTCCGGCAGAGCTGCGCCCCCCAACTCTATGGGGTTCTTCAGCACCTGCCAGGACAGCTTGTGACGGGAATTACCCCAAATGAGTTAAGGATTGCTTCCACAGATTTAAAGAGCCTAAGGGGTATGTAGGCGGGAGCGTGCCACAACACACATAAAAATCCAGGGAGGATAATCATTTTGATTAGATTCACCCGGCCCATCACCTCCAGTGGCAATCTGGACCAAGTCTGGGTTTTTGCTTTCATATGCAATATCAGGGGTTCAATATTTCGTTTGACATAATCCTCTGGTGAGCGGGTGACATTGATACCAAGGTATTTTATTGAGCTGACTCTAAGGAGCGGAGAAGAGGCTTGGAGCTCGGTTGGGACACCTACATCTATAGGGAGGATCTGGGATTTGTCCCAGTTAATTCTAAGACCGGAGTAATCACCGAAAGTGCGGATGGTCTCAAGGGCTATCTGCAGGGAAGGGCCTGCATCAGCTAAATATAGTAGCATGTCGTCCGTGTATAAACTAACTTTCTCCTCCAGGTCCCCGCAACGTAGGCCCCGAATTCCCGGGTGTGTTCTAAGGGTGGCGGCAAGGGGTTCTACGGCTAGAGCATAAAGCAGGGGAGACAAGGGGCACCCCTGCCGCGTACCTCTCGAGAGGGGGAAGGCGTCCGAGACCCTTCCATTAACCAAGATCCTGGCCCGGGGGTCCTGGTATAGGAGGCGGATCCATTTGATAAAGCGAGGCTCGAATCCAAACCTTGCCAGGCATTCCCATAAGTATGCCCACTCAACGGAATCGAATGCCTTTGCGGCATCTAGGCAGACCACTACCCGGGATCCCAACTGGTCATGTTCAGCTTGCAAGTTCATATGGAGCCTGCATAGATTGAAGGCCGTGTTTTTGGCTGGCATAAACCCCATTTTGGTCTGGGTGGATTAATGTAAGAACGACCGCATTCAGGCGCACCGCTAGAACCTTGGCCAGGATCTTGATGTCGAGTTGGAGAAGGGAAATAGGGCGGTAGGACTCGGGGAGCTCCAGGTCTTTACCGGGTTTGGGGATGAGCACTATATGGGCCTCTCCCATAGAGGGGGGCAGGGACCCGGATTCGAATATATGGGCAAACAACTCCTGGAGTTTTGGTACTAAGGTGTCAGCATAGGTAGTGTAGAATTCTAGGGGGAGACCATCCGCACCGGGTGCCTTTTGAGGGGTTAAGCAGGGATAGCGCCTTGATAATCTCCTCACTAGTAATGGGAGCCTCAAGTGTCTCAATCTGGGAGCTAGTAAGTGTGGGTAGAGCAATACCATTCAGGAGGGCCGTGAGCCCTTCCCCATTGTCAGCAGCTACAGAGGAGTACAGTGATGCGTAGAACGACCGGAACCCACCAGCCACTTCATCAGGATCCGTGCTCACAGACCCGTCAGGGGCGCGGAGTGAGACCACCATTGGGGGCTTGAGGTCCAAATGGGCCAAGTAGGCCAGGAGGCGTCCCGCTCGCTCCCCGCACTCGTATAGTCTCTGCTTATTGTAAAATATCTGCCTCTCGGCTTTTTCAAAGTAAAGACTATTCACCAACCTCGTCTGTAATTTCAACAGGTCCGCTGTAGAGGGGGAGGGGTTTCAGTAAATTTGCGCTCCGTGGACACTAAGGAGTGTTCTGCTTGCCTGAGCACCTGAGATGAGCTTTTCCTATATCTGGATATGCGTTGGGATAGGTACATGCGGGCATGAGATTTAAATGAGTCCCAAACCGTCCCAAAGGGTGCAGTGTCTCTATTGGTCTGGAAGTAAAACTCCCATTCAGAGCCCGCCTCCTCCAGATCTGGGACCACCGTCAACCAGAATGGGTTAAGTTTCCAACTGTAGGACCTAGGGGAAGGGTCAAGCCGTAGTTCAATCCAGTAGACCGTGTGGTCTGAAAGGATGCGCGGGTTGAAACCGACGTCGCCTAGAATGGGGAGGAGGGTGCGGGAGATCAATATCAGGTCGATACGGGACATGGTATTATACGTCGCAGAGAAACAGGAGTATGTCCTGTCCAAGGGGTAACGATATCTCCAGGTGTCCACCAAGGCCAGGTCAGAGAGGAGTTTACCAAGTCTAGTGCAAGGGTGGGCAGGGGCGTCTGAGGGGTCAGTCCTGAGTCTATCTAAGTCTCGGTTTATTACATTGTTAAAATCCCCTAGCCATATGGCGGGAACAGAAGGGATTTGGGCCATAAATGCCAACCCCTCAGTCAGGACTCTAAACTGGAAAGGGGGAGGAATATACAGTGCCTTGCGAAAGTATTCGGCCCCCTTGAACTTTTCATCCTTTTGCCACATTTCAGGCTTCAAACATAAAGATATAAAATTTTAATTTTTTGTGAAGAATCACCAACAAGTGGGACACAATTGTGAAGTGGAACGAAATCTATTGGATATTTTAAACTTTTTTAACTAAAAAAAATGAAAAGTGGGGCGTGCAAAATTATTCGGCCCCCTTGCGTTAATACTTTGTAGAGCCACCTTTTGCTGCGATTACAGCTGCAAGTCGCTTGGGGTATGTCTCTATCAGTTTTGCACATTGAGAGACTGAAATTCTTGCCCATTCTTCCTTGCAAAACAGCTCGAGCTCAGTGAGGTTGGATGGAGAGCGTTTGTGAACAGCAGTTTTCAACTCTTTCCACAGATTCTCGATTGGATTCAGGTCTGGACTTTGACTTGGCCATTCTAACACCTGGATAAGTTTATTTGTGAATCATTCCTTTGTAGATTTTGCTGTATGTTTGGGATCATTGTTGTCTTGTTGGAAGATAAATCTCCGTCCCAGTCTCAGGTCTTTTGCAGACTCCAACAGGTTTTCATCCAGAATGGTCCTGTATTTGGCTGCATCCATCTTCCCCTCAATTTTAACCATCTTCCCTGACCCTGCTGAAGAAAAGCAGGCCCAAACCATGATGCTGCCACCACCATGTTTGACAGTGGGGATGGTGTGTTGAGGGTGATGAGCTGTGTTGCTTTTACGCCAAACATATCGTTTTGCATTGTGGCCAAAAAGTTGGATTTTGGTTTCATCGGACCAGAGCACCTTCTTCCACATGTTTGGTGTGTCTCCCAGGTGGCTTGTGGCAAACTTTAGACAAGACTTTTTATGGATATCTTTGAGAAATGGCTTTCTTCTTGCCACTCTTCCATAAAGGCCAGATTTGTGCAGTGTACGACTGATTGTTGTCCTGTGGACAGACTCTCCCACCTCAGCTGTAGTTCTCTGCAGTTCATCCAGAGTGATCATGGGCCTCTTGGCTGCATCTCTAATCAGTCTTCTCCTTGTCTGAGCTGAAAGTTTAGAGGGACAGCCAGGTCTTGGTAGATTTGCAGTGGTCTGATACTCCCATTTCAAAATGATCGCTTGCACAGTGCTCCTTGGGATGTTTAAAGCTTGGGAAATCTTTTTGTATCCAAATCCGGATTTAAACTTCTCCACAACAGTATTACGGACCTGCCTGGTGTGTTCCTTGGTCTTCATGATGCTCTCTGCGCTTTCAACAGAACCCTGAGACTATCACAGAGCAGGTGCATTTATACAGAGACTTGATTACACACAGGTGGATTCTATTTATCACCATCAGTCATTTAGGACAACATTGGATCATTAAGAGATCCTCTCTGAACTTCTGGAGTGAGTTTGGTGCACTGAAAGTGAAGGGGCCGAATAATTTTGCACGCACCACTTTTCAGTTTTTTATTTGCTAAAAAAGTTTAAAATATCCAATAGATTTCGTTCCACTTCACAATTGTGTCCCACTTGTTGGTGATTCTTCACAAAAAATTAAAATTTTATATCTTTATGTTTAAAGCCTGAAATGTGGCAAAAGGATGAAAAGTTCAAGGGGGCCGAATACTTTCGCAAGGCACTGTAGATTGCCAAGATCAGCAGTTCCAACCCACTCACTTTGGCATGCAAAAACAAATATCTGCCTTGGGGGTCTGATTTGAGCAGTAATAGGGTGAATTGGGTAGTTTTGGCCACCAGGATAGCCACCCCCCTGGAGTTGGAAGTATGAGGGGCTTGGTATAGCCATGCCACCCAGGGCTTCTTAAGTGTCAGCAGTAGTTGACCCGTAAGGTGGGTTTCCACCAGTACCATTATCTCAGCCCGTTGCGCCTTTAGACAGGCAAGGACAGCATTGCGCTTCGGCTTAGCTCGTATCCCACTCACATTCCAGGTAACACATTTCACATTAGGCATTGGTCCCAGCACTCACATATTTGTCCCGATCGCCCCCAGCCCGTGCGCACGCACCGCGGACCCCCCCAAAGAACAGGGGAGCCCACGGCACCGCCCACCAAGCCCGGGGCACACCAAGGAGGATCTTGCAGTGCAATCCGTACAAACCCCAATGGCCCGTCAGCACACAATAGCATAGCGTAGAACGGTCAAATAGATAAGTGAGCAGCTGTAACCTAAACCCTTCCGCAGATAGTATACATTAAACACCATAAACCAAAAAACAGGGAACAAAAAATATAACATTGAGAACACTCTGGGTTGGCCAGTCTGGCAGAGTAACCCGCAAAGGGCCGTAGTGTCGTGCCAGAGCTGGACAGACCAGGGAAACATTCCTTGTGCAACAGTGCAAACGGTACAAAAAAATAACCAGATCCTCAGGGATCTTCCTAACTAGTGGGACGATTGTCCGCTGCAAAACAAGCAGTGGCATAAGGAGCGAGACTCCTGGGCTTAGTCCATCAGGATAGCTTGAACAGGGGGCACAACAGGATATATAAAAGTGCCTCCATGTCCCAGGTGCCATGACAGCTCACATCCTGCCATTGCAGGCATTGATACAGGGCTGTAATCCAGGTGTGTCTGCTGGAGGCATAAAAGGGGGGGAGGGGGAGAGGGCAACTAAAATGGTGGGGAGAAACAAAACATCAGGGATGTGACCAAGGGCAGACAGAGGTAGGGAGAAGGATAAGCGCCACAGTGAGCCTGTTCTCTCTCTTCGGGGGGGGGGCAACGTAGGGGGCAATCCAGACAGGTATCATTATTTGGGCAGCAAGCCAGGTAGGAGGTACATCAGTTTGTCCCCCATGCCGCAGGGCAGAAGGAGAGTAGCGATCCTCTGCGGGACCACGGCTACAGCAGCCGACAGGACTGGGAGAACATCATGGGGGGAACAACCGGGCGGAGGGAGGGAGCTGTGGGGCCAGTCTGCAGGCAAGAGACGGGTAGTGGGAAAGTGGCCTCAGCGTGGGGAATGTCCAGGCCCCCGCGGGGATAGCAGAGGTGGGGAGGAATCAAGCAGAGGGCCTTTGGTTCAGTACCTGTGGCGGATCTCAGAGGGGTGGTGCGGTCCAGCAGCATAGGTGGTGCAGACCCAGGACATCTCCCCGATCCGCAGCCAAGTCCTCAGGCCTGCTCGCGGGCGGGGGCCGCCCCGTTCTCCAGCCATGCGAATACGGCCTCCGGCGTGTCAAAGAAGTGTGCCCGATCGTTTCCATTCACCCTGAGCCTCGCGGGGAACAGCATGGCGTATGCAAAATGGCGGATCCTCAGCTGCTTCTTGGCCTCCGTGAATAGGGCTCTTTTCTTCTGGACCTCCGCCGAGAAGTCCGGGAAGACCCTTATCTCGCCATTTATTGTATGGGATGTTGCCTTTCAGTCTGGTGAGGCGGAGGACAGCGTCTCGGTCACGGAAATTCAGGAGTTTGGCGATGAATGTCCTAGGAGGTGCTCCCTGGGGAGGGAGTTTGGCCGTCAGTCTGTGAGCCCACTCCACCACAAAGCAGGAGGAGAACTCCGCCCGGCCAAATGTAGTTACAAGGAGCCGTTCAAGGAATGACGGGGGATCGGATCCCTCCTCACCTTCAGGCAGGCCGACAAACCGGAGGTTACACCTCCTGAGGCGATTCTCCATGTCGTCTTGCTTAGCCAGGACCATGGTGAGCTGGTGCTGCAAGGCGCTCTGTAGTAACCTGCAATGGCGGTACCTCATCCTCCCTGCGGCTGATGCGGTTCTCCGCCTCAGTGACACGCTCCCGGAGTTTCTGTAGGTCCTGACGGAGGAGAGAGACATCAATCTTTACCTCCTCGATCTTGCCCATTAGTGAGCTTTTACAGTCTAAAATAGCCTCCAGCACTTTAGCATTCGGGTCAGCACACTGAACGGAGCCGTCGCCATCTTCCTCTCCAGAGTCCTTCTCTGCATGCTTAAATCTGGCAAGTTCGCTTTTGATGGCGACATGGTCCTCGCAACTACAGGGCAAAGGGTGACCCGAAATATAATAATTATACAGCCCCAGGATAGGTAGGAAGGATTTCAGGCAAGCGGAGCTCTCGTTCTACACTCCTCACACCATGCCGGTCCAGGCCCCGCGATCAGCGATTTTTAGCGGGATTGCGGCAGACAAATTGGACACTGCATATCCAAAGTTTCGAAAAGTGCCTTTTATTGCAGATGGTCAAAATACACCAGGGACACTAGGTGTTAGTCACGTAGACGCGTTTCACACATCTGATCTGTGCTTAAGCATTACCATTACTAATGATTAAGCACAGATCAGGTGTGTGAAATGCGTCTACGTGACTAACACCTGGTGTCCCTGGTGTATTTTGACCGTCTGCAATGAAAGTTACTTTTGGAAACTTTGGATGTGCAGCCATTTCTGCTTTTTCTCAAGTTTTTACGGAGGCGGGCCGGTGCTAGCACTCCTACTTGGTTCCAATCAAGGTATTGCACACACCTGGAGCAGCAGATTCCTCTTCTTTTGAAAATGGACACTAAGGCTGTGGCCATACATTAATTTTCTTCTATAGATTTCCTTTAGATTTACCAAAACCATATGAGGTCAAATCTAAGCACTTGCAATTTGTGTGTAATCAGGCAGGCCCTTGTACTACACAGTTTAAGGTAAATCTAAAGAAAATTGAATAAGAAAATTGTATGGTGTATGGCCAGCTTTTGTGACACTTTTTGGGGACCAGTGACACCAATACAGCGATCAGTGCTAAAAAAAAATGCACGGACACTGTATAAATGACAGTGGCAGGGAAGGGGTTAACATCGGGGGCAATCCAAGGGTTAAATATGTTCCCTATCTGTGCTTTCTAGCTGTGTGGGGGACGCTGACATTAGACAGAGATCGGTGTTCCTGATTACTAGGAATCACAGATATCTCTTCTGTGACAGAACGACGGTCTGCCTTGTTTACATAGGCAGACCGCCGTTCTGTCTGTCCCCCCGAACGATTGCGGATGGCTGGCGGTTGCCGGACCCACTGATTGGCTCCCGCTGTGTCCAATCACAGTGGAATCTGGTCGCCGGCGGCACGCACCCCCTAGACCAGGGAGCTTGAACAACATACAGGTACGTTGTTTCGTGCAGCCGGGCCGACACTGCTGCAGTTTTATGTGCGGTGGGCAGGCTGGAAGTAAAGAAACTTCTTCCTCACCCATTGAGGGACATAAGAATTCAGATTTTGTTGGGTTATACTGTCGCCTACAGGAGGATTGGACACTGGTGAGCAACAAAACTTCTCCCCTGCCCAGCATGCCTAAATTTCTCTTACCGTCCATGGACTGACACAGCCTCTTAATATTTGACAAGTGGGTTTGTCCCTGCTTACAGGAGAGAACTAGGCAGAATGTTATAACATACATTCTAAAGACCAGAGCTGAACAGGCCCGCCCAGGGGGCGGTCCCTCCGGACGTAACCCACCCACCTGTAGCCAGCAGCCCTCACTTTTTTTTCTGCCTAGCAGAAGGAGAGAACATGGCTCGCTTCGGAGGGCGGACTGTGATAGGTCTGTCAGGAACACACCAGTAGGTCCTTCCGGACCGGGTAAGTAGTATCTCCTGCCTCATCAGGTGAGTACTATGTGTGGGGGATTTTCCCTGTCTCCCCCTGTTTGTTACTCTCTTGTCACCTTGCTGGCGCTATGCTGTCTGGGGGTGCCTGGGGGGTCACTCTGTCCCGGGGGGAGGCTCATGGGTATCTGCATTGGGGAATGTGTTTTTTTTGGGCCTGTGCGCCGTTCGGCGCCATGTTTTTCTGTCACTCTTTTTACACTAGCGCGCATGGCGGCCAACTTGCCGTGGTTCGTTATGGCGCAGTTAGTTGCGGCGGCCATTTTCTTGGAGCCGCGCACGTTTTTCTACTGTTTGGCCTCTATCGCTGCTGGAACGCCGCGGTTCTCCTCACATTATCCTCGCTACTCATTCACGCTGTACAGGCAGCGGAACCGAGCGGTCCCCATTGGGTCAGTGAGTCCGCTGGGTAACCTCCCACAGCCAGCGCAGCCAGAGGGTGGACTTTGTACAAAAGTCTCAGAGAAGTGGCGAGTTATGGAGTCTGGTTCACCTGCTTTCCCCATTCATGACACAACAGGCAGGGCTGATGCACCTGCAGTCCCTATGGATCAGTTGTCGGCAGTCCTGGACTCATTTCTTGTCAGGATGGAAGCGGTGTGCGAGCGAACGGGAGCTATAAAGCGCCCTCTTCCCACACAATCTTTAGTGGAGGAGTGCTCTGTTTCAGATATGGGCCTAGCTGCAGCTCAGGACCCTAGCTCTGAATTTTTTGTATATTTTTTGACCGGGACATTCCTTCTGAGGAAGACTCCTGGGTCAGTAAATGACGGGACGATTGGTAAAGAGCTCATTGATGGTGAGGGACACTCTCATGCTGGAGGCTGCAGCTGGAGATCCTTTGGTGGAGACTGTCTCCCTTGCTTCATTTAAAGCTTTTCTTTTACACCATTGGCTTAGTGCTGGCTCTTGCTGGGCGCAGCACGATTCTCCTCACAGCTTCCTCACTGTTTACTCACACACTGCTTCTAGAGCAACATGGATGATACAGTGATACACGGTGCCCCCCCTTCCCCGGCATGGTAGGGGGACTTTATTCATTTATTTGTCTAGTCCCTGTGAGCTTTCTGTGTAATTTCTCTGTGGCAACACCAGAGTCTCTGCACCTGTGGTTTCCTGCCATTTCCTGGGGAATGCTCTGACTCTGACAGGACCACGGTCTGAGGTGTCAGAAGTAGTTTTTTACCTGCAGCTTGCTTCGGCAGCACATATACACAGGTTGAAATGATACAGAGATGAGCGCCCTTGGCGCCATAGTTTACCCAATTATACTTAACACACAGTGTATGTATGTGTTATTGCTCTCTGTCTGCGTGGGTTCCTCCCACGTTCCAATGACTGTATAACAAACACAATATGTTTATACACGTCTCTAAATACATTCACAGTATATGTATGTATTCTACTCGGAGTCTGCGTGGGTTCCTCCAGGTGCTCCGGTTTCCTCCCACGCTCCAACGTTGTGTGTGCCTTTGGCGCTATGCACAGTATGAACATGATCAATATGTTTATCACACATACTATAATACCTACACTGTATGTGTATGCGGTCTGTGTGGGGTTCCTCCGGGTACTCCAGTTTCCTCCCACGCTCCAATGGTATGCACGCTTTCGGCGCTATGCACAGCATAACTATGTGTAATATGTTTATTCACATACTCGCATACCTACACGGTATGTGTATGCAGTCTGCGTGGGTTTCCTCCGGGTCCTCCGGTTTCCTCCCACACTCCAATGACGTGCGCGCCTTCGGTGCCATACAAAGTGTAAACTTACTCAATATGTTTATACACTATGCTAAATACATTCACAGTATATGTATGTATTTTACTCTGGGTCTGCGTGGGTTTCCTCCGGGTTCTCCGGTTTCCTCCCACACTCCAACGGTGTGCGCGCTTTCGACGCTATGCACAACATAAACATGTTCAAAATGTTTATCACACATACTATCATACCTATACGGTATGTGTATGCAGTCTGCGTTGGGTTCCTCCGGTCTCTCCGGTTTCCCCCCACGCTCCAATGGTGTGCGCGCTTTCGGCGCTATGCACAGCATAAACATGTGCAATTTGTTTATTCGCATACTAACATACCTACATGGTTTGTGTATGCGGTCTGGGTGGGTTTCCTCTGATTCTCCGGGTTCCTCCCACGCCCCAATGATGTGCGCGCCTTCGTCGCTTTGCACAGTATGAAGGCTTTCTGGCATCCTTGGACATCAAGGACGTTACTTGCATGTTCCAATCTGCGCAAGTCACCAGAAGTTTCTGCGCTTTGCGATGGGCGAAGTCCACTATCAATTTGTGGCACTTCCCTTCGGTTTAGCGTCAGCACTGCGGGTTTTCACCAAGGTGCTTGCCCCGATTCTGGCTTTGCTGAGACAGCGAGGCATTGCTATCGTGGGCTATCTGGACGTTCTTCTTCTGAGAGCGGACACTGGCTCAGAATTAAAGAAATTGTGACAATAGTCAGTCAGACCCTCTGGGCCTTTGGGTGGCTTCTGAACACTCAGGAGTCAGTCCTGGTCCCGACCCAGCGTTTGGTATCTGGGGTTGATCCTGGACTCCTCAGAGGCGAAAGTCTTCCTACCGTTGGAGAAGTTGCAGACTCTTCAATCTGCGGTGTGGCTTCTGATGTCCCGACAATGGTCATCAATCCGTTTCTGCATGAGGGTCCTGGGACTCATGGTGGCCTCTTTCGAGGCAGTTCCAAATGCCCAATCTCACACTCGTGCCTTACAGAGGGGGATCCTGTCCGCTTGGGATAAGTCCCTGTTGTTGTCATTGGATCATCAGATCCAGGTGAGTCACTCGGTCAGGGCGTCCCTGACGTGGTGGTTGAGATCCCCGGATTTTCGGTCCGGGAAGTTGTTCCTTCCTATTCAGTGGACGGTGATCTCTATGGATGTCAGCCTTACGGGCTGGGGTGGGGTCTGGGAAGTCCTCTCAGCTTAAGGGCTGTGGACCCCGGCCGAATCCCGTCTACCGATCAATGTCCTAGACCTCAGAGCGATCCGACTGTGCCCCTCCTCGTGGTCGGAGAGGCTACAGGTCCACTCGGTCAGGATCCAGTCGGACAAAGCCACAGTGGTGGCGTATGTCAACCATAAGGGGCAAACTCTGAGCTCAGCAGCGACATCCGAGGTCGCTCACATCCTAAGATGGGCGGAAAGAAGCGTGCCAGCTCTGTCGGCCGGTTATATTCCTGAAATAGACAACTGGCAGGCTGACTATCTGAGCCGGCAGACGTTGGACTAGGCGGAATGGTCCTTGCATCCGGAGGTGTTCCAACTCCTTTGCCGGCGGTGGGGCACGCCGGACGTGGGCCTCTCGACTCAATCGCAATGTGTCGAGGTTTGTGGCCAGGTCCAGGGACCCCTGGGCAGACGCCTCAGACGCATTGGTGGCCCCGTGGGGTCAGTATCGCCTGCTATATGCTTACCCTCCTCTGCAGCTGCTGCCTCGCCTGCTTCGCAGGGTGGAGGCCGAGGGCATTCCGGTGATCCTCATTGCTCCGGATTGGCCACGGCGTCATTGGTACGCCGATCTTGTGCGGCTAGTCGCGGACGTTCTTTAGCGACTGCCTCTGCGGGAGGACCTTCTGTCTCAAGGTTCCATACTTCATCCTGCTTTACAGTCTTTGGCTTTAACTGCATGGCTATTGAAAGCCAGGTGCTGGGGGACCGAGGTCTCTCAGATTCGGTCATGTCAACCATGTTGAGGGCCCGGAAATCTTCCTCTAGAAAGATATATCACCGTACCTGGAAAGCTTACATCGCTATGTGCGAGGAGCTAGATTGGCGTCCACGGACTTATTCCGTTCCCAGGATTCTGCTGTTCTTGCAGCGTGGTGTGACCCAATAGCTGGCTTTGAGTACTATCAAGGGTCAAATTTCGGCCCTGGCTGTCTTTCAACGACCGCTAGGGGGCCATTCCTTGATTAGCACCGTTGTGCAGGGGGTTCGCCCCTGTCAAACCTCCTCTCTCTCCTTGGGATCTGAATTTGGTGCTCTCGGTTCATCAAGAACCTCCTTTTGAAAACATCAGAAGATATCCCTCTCTTGACGTTGTCTCAGAAGGTGGCTTTCCTGGTAGCCATTACTTCTGTCAGACGGGTGTCTGAATTGGCGGCATTGTCTTGCAAGCCGCCTTACTTGGTCATCCATAAGGATAAGGCTGTATTGCGTCCGCGACCTTCTTTTCTACCAAAGGTGGTCTCGGCCTTTCACCTTAATGAGGACTTTGTCCTGCCGTCCTTGTGTCCTCATCCGTTGCATCCCAGAGAGTTTGCGCTTCACTCGCTAGACGTGGTACGTGCCTTGCGGGTGTACCTGTCCGTTACTACTCCCATTCGAAAGTCTGATGCCGCGTACACACGATCGATTTTTTTCGACAGTGAAAACACAGTCGAGAAAATCAACGTGAAAAACGAGGAACAGCTTGTTCCCCCCACACACGGCCGTTTTAAATTACATTTTTTTTTTGGTCGAAAAAAACGTCCGTGTGTGGGCTCCCCGGCAGTGTTTCCCTATGGGAAAACTGCCACGGAAAAAAACGACTGGTATCACGACGAGAAAAATTAGAGCATGTTCTAATTTTTTTCGTCGTGATTAATGTCGTTTTTCCCGTCGAGAAAAAACGACAAAAAGCCCACAGACGATCGTTTTTCTCGTCCAAAGGAAAAAATTTCATTTTTCTCGATGGGAAAAATGATAGTGTGTACGCGGCATAACTCGCTGTTTGTGGCTGTGTCAGGCCCACAACAGGGCCAAGTGGTTTCCCCTGCCACTATTTCTAGGTGGATCAGGCAGACGGTCATACAGGACTATGCCCTTAAGGGGCGGGCGCCTCCCTTTCCGGTTATAGCGCATTCCACCAGAGCAATTGGTGCTTCCTGGGCTTTCCGACATCAAGCATCGGTTGCACAAGTGTGCAAGGCGGTGACCTGGTCGTCCGCACATACCTTTTCTAAGTTTTACAAGGTTGATGTGGCTGCATTTTCTGATGCTTCCTTCGGCCGCAAGGTGTTGCAGGCCGCTGTTCAAGTTGCAACTCCTCCGTTGAGGAGCTCTGCTTGTTTGGAGTGAAGTCTGGTTTTCCTTTCTCTTTGCTCCCACCCCTCTTTTTGACACTGCTTTGGGACATCCCACTTATCAAATATTAAGAGGCTGTGTCAGTCCATGGACGGTAAGAGAAAATACGATTTTTGTACTCACCGTAAAATCTGTTTCTCTGATGTCCATGGACTGACACAGCACCCACCCTTCCTTTTAAGGTTTGTACTGCTTTGTTACTAACTGAGGGCTGCTGGCTGCAGGTGGGTGGGTTATTTCCGGAAGGACCGCCCCCTGGGCGGGGCTGTTCAGCTCTGGTCTTTAGAATGTATGTTAAAAAATTCTGCCTAGTTCTCTCCTGCAAGCAGGGACAAACCCACTTGTCAAATATTAAGAGGCTGTGTCAGTCCATGTACGGTAAGAGAAATTTAGGCATGCTGGGCAGCAGAGCGGTTTTGTTGCTCACCAGTGTCCAATCCTCCTGTAGGCGACAGTATAACCCAACAATATCTGAATTCTTATGTCCCACTTGTCAAATATTAAGAGGCTGTGTCAGTCCATGGACGTCAGAGACAAACAGATTTTACGGTGAGTACAAAAATCTTATTTTTTCTAATATCCAGAGAAAATTTAATTTATTTTCCTCAACTCCAATGAGAAAAATATACCCAGTCTTTGCTAGCCTTGTTTCTTCAGTTTTATTTTTTTCCTTTGGATTCTTCCATCGACTTCAATCAAAGTTTCTCACTACACTGTTGCTTGAGCTGGTCTTTAGTAAGCAGCTATCCTGATTAGCCTTTCCTATTCCTAGCCTAAAATGTGAACTTGGGGCACTAGGATAGGCATTGTGGTGCATGCCAGACCTTTGTGTGCTGCTAAAGATTGGCCTTGGAGCGCTCTCCAGAGCCATGGCATTGCATCAGCACTTGCCCCATCTCTAAAGCCATTTGAGCTGAAGCACAGGGAACCATCCTGCTATTTTCACCCCTGGGCACCACTTGAATCTCTTGATACTGCTTATTTTACCAACACTGCAAGTGTTACTGCAGATTGACTGAGTGCTGACATCTTCTGGATGAAGTGTTGTGCATGCTCTGCACTCTTTCTTGCCATTCAGCATAGTGGATGCACTATCCATCCTGTTGCTGCTCCTGCTTTGCAAAGCAGCACAGCAAATTTTGATTCCTTGCACCCATCTACAGTGATATAGTCACCTCCAGGCCACCTGATCCTCCTCAGCTCGCATCTGCACACAGACTGAGAGGGGGACGTTCCACTGTTAGCGGTAACCCTCAGCCCACACACTCCTAACAGTTCCAGAGACGCCTACTATCCTCTGAGGGAATCGACGCCTGCAGTATTGAATCATGTGATCCTTTAGTTATAGGTTTTACATCATCAGTGTCTCCTTAGTGGCCAGATTCACCCAAACTTTGCACCCCAGTTCTCTTCCCTGCAGTTTCTCTTACATGCCTGAGACCATAGAACAGGTCTAGCCATGGGTTATAACTATCCCTGACTCCAATTCAGAGTTCCATTGATCTACCTCTGAAGAAACTATGTTTGGGGCACCTCTTCTTCCATCACCCCAGAATTACAAGGGGTCACTCCGGACCTTATTGATGCAGTGCATACTTCCCTGCATTTGAAGGATTAGCCTGGGGTCTTTTGAAGCTCTTAAAGCTACAAAGATCCTTTGCACCCCAACTGCTTTATAGTTTTACTCTGTGCAGATTGGAAGCACCATGAAGTGTGTGTGTGTGTGTGTGTGTGTGTTTTTTAGCAGAGACCCTAGAGAATAAAATGGCGGTCGTTGCAATATTTAATGTCGCACTGTATTTGCTCAACGGTCTTTCAAATGCAATTTTTTGGGGAAAAAATACACTTCAGTGAATTAAAAAAGCAAAACTGTAAAGTTATCCCATGTTTGTATATTATAAAAGCTGATGTTACGCCGAGTAAATCGATACCTAACATGTCGAGCTTAAAAATTGCGCACACTTGTGGAATGGCGGCAAACTACGGTACTTAAAAAATCTTTATAGGCGACACTTTAACGGTTACCTTATTAGAGTTGGAGTAGATCTTGAGCTAGAATTATTGTTCTCGCTCTAAAGATCGCGGTGATACCTCACGTGTGATTTGAGCACTGTTTGTTTTTGAAGGCTGCCAAAACGACAAGATCGACATTTTTGAATACTGATTTTTTTTTAAAAACTGGCGCCCTTGGCTGGCAAGTAAACTGGAAGGGACGTCGACCCCCTATAGCAAAGCCGACTGCTTATGGGGCCCTTGTGTGGGAGAGCTCCCGAGCCAGGCAGTGTGCATCCAAAAAGCCACACCGTGCTGTCCAGCCTCACTTTCTCCTCAGGATTTAATTGGTGGCAGCCAATGGCTCCCACTGTGGCCTCTGTGTCCTGTAAGAAGAGGGGAGAGCTGTGTTGCTGATCGGCACAGTGCTGGATTGAGAAGAGACTTAATGTTTAGGGAGGTGGAATGATACAACTACTGGGACATTTTTTACCTTAATGTAGAGAATTAATTAATCCCTTCATGCCGACTGCCTCCCCTCCCTTTCAGAATTTTAAAAGCAGGGAAGAGGAGGGGGGCATTTGAGTCATGATTGGTTGTCACCGTGGTCACATGATCGGGAGCTTTCCAATCCCCGCCATCTACTGGTGTGTGCTCCCAGCATGGTAAGTGGTTTACCGTGTGTGTGTGTGTGTATATATATATATATATGTGTGTGTGTGTGTGTTTGTGTGTGTGTATGTGTGTGTGTGTGTGTATATATATATATATATATATATATATATATATATATATATATATATAATTGCAGCCATTTGCTAAAATCATTTAAGTTCGGTTTTTTTTCCTCAATGTACACACAGCACCCCATATTGACAGAAAAACACAGAATTGTTGAAATTTTTGCAGATTTATTAAAAAAGAAAGGCTGAAATATCACATGGTCCTAAGTATTCAGACCCTTTGCTCAGTATTTAGTGTTTTCACCCTTTTGATCTAATACAGCCATTAGTCTTTTTGGGAAAGATGCAACAAGTTTTTCACACCTGGATTTGGGGATCCTCTGCCATTCCTCCTTCCAGATCCTCTCCAGTTCTGTCAGGTTGGATGGTAAATGTTGTTGGGCAACCATTTTTAGGTCCATCCAGAGATGCTCAATTGGGTTTAAGTCAGGGCTCTGGCTGGGCCATTCAAGAACAGTCACGGAGTTGTTGTGAAGCCACTCCTTTGTTATTTTAGCTGTGTGCTTAGGGTCATTGTCTTGTTGGAAGGCAAACCTTCGGCCCAGTCTGAGGTCCTGAGCACTCTGGAGAAGGTTTTCGTCCAGGATAATCCTGTACTTGGCCGCATTCATCTTTCCCTTGATTGCAACCTGTCGTCCTGTCCCTGCAGCTGAAAAACACCCCCACAGCATGATGCTGCCACCACCATGCTTCACTGTTGGGACTGTATTGGACAGGAGATGAGCAGTGCCTGGTTTTCTCCACACATACCGCTTAGAATTAAGGCCAAAAAGTTCTATCGTCTCATCAGACCAGAGAATTTTATTTCTCACCATCTTGGAGTCCTTCAGGTGTTTTTTTTTTTTTTAGAAAACTCCATGCGGGCTTTCATGTGTCTTGCACTGAGGAGAGGCTTCTGTCGGGCCACTCTGCCATAAAGCCCTGACTGGTGGAGGGCTGCAGTGATGGTTGACTTTCTACAACTTTCTCCCATCTCCTGACTGCATCTCTGGAGCTCAGCCACAGTGATCTTTGGGTTCTTCTTTACCTCTCTCACCAAGGCTCTTCTCCCCGGATAGCTCAGTTTGGCGGGACGGCCAGCCCTAGGAAGGGTTCTGGTCGTCCCAAACGTCTTCCATTTAAGGATTATGGAGGACACTGTGCTCTTAAAAACCTTAAGTGCAGCAGAATTTTTTTTTTGTAACCTTGGCCAGATCTGTGCCTTGCCACAATTCTGTCTCTGAGCTCTTCAGGCAGTTCCTTTGACCTCATGATTCTCATTTGCTCTGACATGCACTGTGAGCTGTAAGGTCTTATATACACAGGTGTGTGGCTTTCCTAATCAAGTCCAATCAGTATAATCAAACACAGCTGGACTCAAATGAAGGTGTAGAACCATCTCGAGGATGATCAGAAGAAATGGACAGCACCTGAATTAAATATGAGTGTCACAGCAAAGGGTCTGAATACTTAGGACCATGTGGTATTTCAGTTTACTCTTTCGTCCATGGACCGACACAGCTTCTCTATTGACAAAGTGGGTATTATCCGTTAATTAGGAGTGACTAGGCAGAAAAACTTGTAAAAAGTGTTGCATCACACCTTCTACAGTACCGCCCAGGGGGCGGACCCTCTGGGTATACCCTCTCAGTCTGCATCTTCGCAGATCAGTTTTTTTCTGTCTAGCAAGGAGTAGGACATGGCTCCCTTCGGGCCCATTGGTCCGGGGAAAAAAGATATATATATATATATATATATATATATATATATATATATATATATTTTTTTGCTACATTTGTTTTTTCCTGCGATCAACTGCCGACTGGGTGACAGGCTGGATCCTCGATCCTTGTAGTCTCCCCAGTTTCGGCCATCGAGCGTGTGCCGACCCTAGCTACGCGCTGGGTTTTCCACGACATGCCCGTCGCTCCACGGGTGGCCGGTGAGCTTACGCTCCAGGGCCTGCATCGGACCGCTCAGCTTCGGCTGACCTTACGGCCGAGTCGCAGCAGCCTGGCCGGTGAGCTTACGCTCCAAGGCTTGCATCGAACCGCTCAGCTTCGGCTGACCTTACGGCCGAGTCGCAGCAGCCTGTCTGGTGAGCGTCATGCTCCAGGGCATACATATGATCGTCCCTTCTGGGTCCAATCACAGCATGCCTGGCCAACAGTCACCTTCCGTGCGCGGACGATGATCTGTTTGGAATGTCTTCCAGCAGAATACATGCAGGATAGGTAAGTAAAACTCCCCTGCCTCGGCTGGGTGATTTAGCTGGACATTCCTGGAGAGATCAAGTAAGTGGTTGTGGCCCCTTTCTTCCCTCTCTCCCTGCCTTTCCCTCCTCCCTGGGCTTCTAGCTAAAGGTTGCTGGGTGCTGGGGGTCACCTAGGGGGTCCCACTGGAGCGGGGCTGGCTGTAACTAACATTTAAAAGAAATGTCATTTTTTTCTTACCTGTGTTTGTGTCCTTCCTCCTCCATGCTGTCGGCGGCCATTTTGAGGTGGTCCATGCCAAGTTTGGCCTCTTGTGACTGCCCGGCGGCCATCTTCCTGTGGTTCAGCCACACCCACTGGCCCCTATCAGCTGATCGGCGGCCATGTTTGTCCACCCTGTATGCAGATATTGCCGTTCGGCGGCCATCTTTTTGTGGGCTATGGCTGCTTGACCTCTATCTTCTGTCGGCGGCCATTTTCTTAGAGCCCACATTATCTTCCATACAGACGTTTTTGGCAACCATTTTTCGAGAGCCTCCGGCCTCTAGGGTGCATTACACTGGCGCGAAAATTCACACAGGAAGTGCTGATAAAAGAAGCAGACTGACACAGCAGCAGGGGGGACAGCATCACAGGCGCAGCATAGCAGTACCTATCCAGGGTGGTGAGTCCTCTGGGTGACCCGGCCTCTCTGCAGCACAGGAGGGTGGCCTATTGATATCTTGCCTGGAGCCCTGTGAGTGTCAGCGTGTGGTCAGCATGGCATCTGAGCCAGATGTCTTCTCCCCTGAAACACCAGATTTAGCAGCTGGTGCCCCCGAGGTGTCTATGAACGCTATGACTGCAATCCTGGAGGCGTTTGCTGCCAGGGTGGAAGCAGCACACGGGAATACAGGGGGTAGTAAACGCCCCATCCCCTGCAAGCTTCTGGGGATAATTCTGGTGCAGAACCAGGTCCAGCTACGGCTCGGGGCCCAGATTCTGACGCATCAGAGACTGCAGACCGTGACCGGACAGTGAGAATGACTCAAAGTCCAGGTCAGTACGCGAGACGGCTTTGGTATCTGACCTTATTACTGCAGTGTGGGATATGCTAAAATTGGAAAATACTGCAGAAGCAGCAGAGACTCCGGTCCACTTGGGTTTCATAGACCTGCCCGCACTGCTAAGGTGTTCCCTTGTGTGTCTTTTGATAAACTCTTATACAAGGAATGGGAGAACCCACTGAGGGTCTTTACAGCCCCAAAGAGGTTTGCGGTACGGTACCCCTTTTGAGGAGAGTTTTCTGAAGAAATGGACCTCTCCCCCCTATAGTGGACCCTCCGGTGTCCAGACTTAATAGAGCCACCACAATTCCTGTAGAAGGGGCTCCTGTTTTCAAGGACCCTGTGGATAAGAAGGCTGAAGCACTCGCTTGCTACCTATACTCAGTGGTAGGCTCGGCAGTACGCCCGGCATTGGCGGGGGCCCTAGTGTCTCACACACTTACTGAATGGGCAAGATTGCTACTCCAGGGGTTAAGGAGCGAGATGCTCCTCCTGATGAGATAACATTGGCCGACCTGTTGGTCCAGGGCCTTAGGTTTGTCTGCGAGTCAGACATGAATACTATTCCCCTGCTGTCTAAAACTTTGGTTTATGCAGTAGCAATACGCCGCCTGATCTGGCTAAAAGGCTGGTCTGCGGACCAGACTTCCAAGAAAGCCCTGTTGGATCTGCCTTTTAAGGGCGACAGACTTTTTTTGGGGCTTCTCTGGATGACATCATCAAGGATGCCACAGGAAGTAAAAGCACTTTGCTTCCCCAAATTAGCAAGGGTAAGGGGCCACGCCAAGGGCCCTCCTTTACTGCACACAAGTGGTTTTTTCGTCCCCCTAGGGCGACAGGGAAAAGACCCCAGGCCGATAAAGCGCCTGCCCAAGGACAAAAGCGTCCCTGGTCCCGCATACCCAATAAGCCTGCGGACAAATTTGCGTCCGCATGAAGGTCCACCCCCACCCAGCTCTCGGGTGGGGAGACGTCTTCGCAAATTCGCGACTCAGTGGACAGCACTAATCTCCGACAGGTGGGTTTGCGAAGTAATCTCCTCAGGCTACAAGATAGAGTTTCTCTCTTGTCCACCGGACAGATTCAACACCTCCAATCTCCAGCTACTACCGACCCGTCGGGAGGCCCTGTATGGGGCGGTCCAGGGTCTACTGGAACGCGGGGTAGTTATTCCAGAACTGGAACGGGGTTTTTACTCAAATCTGTTCATTGTGCCGAAGAAGGAGGGGGTTCGTCCAAGCTTGGATCTCAGAGCCCTCAATTGCTTTGTGAAGGTACAAAGTTTTCGGATGGAGTCGGTTCGATCTGTAGTCACGGCTCTCCATCCGGGGGACTTTCTGGCCTCCTTGGACATCAAGGACGCATACCTGCATGTCCCCATATACTCCAGACACCAGAGGTTTCTGCGATTTGCTATCGGGAAGGACCACTACCAGTTTGTGGCCCTCCCGTTGGGCCTTGCCTCAGCACCCAGGACGTTCACCAAGGTGCTCGCTCCGATTCTGGCACTTCTAAGACAGCGGGGTATCGCTATCACAGGCTACTTATACGACCTTCTGCTGAAGGCCCCTTCAAGCTCAGAATTAGAGGTAAGCATGTCCATTACCTGTCAGACTCTTCGAGACTGTGGTTGGATACTAAACACGCAAAAGTCAGTATTGGTGCCCACTCAACGCCTAGGGTACCTGGGGTTGATTCTGGATTCTTCAGAGGCAAAGGTATTCCTCCCTGTGGAGAAGTTGCAGACCCTCCGGGCTGCAGTACGGCAGCTGACTTCCAGGAATTGGTCGTCACTCCGTTTTTTGCATGCGAGTGTTGGGCCTCAGGGTAGCCTCCTTCGAGGCGGTTCCATATGCTCAATACCACACTCGAGTGTTACAGAAGGAAGTTCTGTCCAGATGGAACAGATGTCCATCATCTCTGGATTATCAAATCCGAGTGAGCCACATAGTCAGGAGATCCCTGGTATGGTGGCTGACAGCACCGGCTCTAATGGCCGGGAAGTCATTTCTTCCGGTTTACTGGATAGTGATCACGACGGACGCCAGCCTTACAGGTTGGGGGGGAGTCTGGGGTGTTCAGTCGGCGCAAGGTCGCTGGACCCCAGAGGAAGCCCTCCTGCCGATCAATGTCCTGGTAATCCGGGCGATCAGGCTGTGCTTCTTCAAATGGTCTCAGAGGCTGCAAGGGCGTCCAGTCAGGATCCAGTCAGACAACGCCACAGCAGTGGC